>WEKW01009873.1:162317-201919 GCA_013389905.1 Sula dactylatra
CCTTCACCAGCTTCGTGGCCCTCCTCTGGACACTCTCCAGTAGCTTTATATGCTTTATATACTGCGGTGCCCAAAACTGCACACAGTACTCGAGGTGAGGCCGCACCAGTGCAGAGCAGAGCAGGACAATCCCCTCCCTCGACTGGCTGCAATGCAGTGCTTGATGCACCCCAGGGCATGGTTGGCCCCCTTGGCTGCCAGGGCACACTGTTGGCTCAGGTTCAACTTGCCATCGACCAGAACCCCCAGGTCCCTCTCTGCAGGGCTGCTCTCCAGCCTCTCGTTCCCCAGGCTGTCTGTACATCCAGGGTTGCCATGCCCCAGGTGCAAAATCCATTACTTGCCCTTGTTAAACTTCATACGGTTGGTGATTGCCCAGCTCTCTAATTTGTTTAGATCTCTCTGCAGGGCCTCTCTACCCTTGAGAGTGTCAACAGCTCCTCCCAATTTTGTGTCATCAGCAAGCTTAATTAGTAATCCTTCAAGTCCTGCATCCAAGTCATTTACAAAGAGATTAAAGAGTACCGGCCCCAGGATGGATCCCTGCTGGTGACTGGCCTCCAGCCCAATGTAACCCCATTTACTATAACCCTTTGAGTCTGACCTATCAGCCAATTGCTCACACATTGCATTATATGTTTATCCAGGTGTATGCTGGACATTTTGTCCAGAATACTGTGAGAGACTATCAAAAGTTTTACTGAAATCCGAAAGGATTACATCGACTGGCTTCCCTTGGTTGACTAGGTGGGTAACCTTTTCATAGAAGGAAATCAAACCTGTTAGGCAGGACTTTCTCCTTGTGAACCCGTGCTTGCTGGGACCAATGACTGTGTTGTCTTTCAGGTGTTTTTCATTAACTCCCAGAATAATCTTCTCCATAATTGTACCGGGCACAGGGAGTGAGACTGACATGCCTGTAGTTACCGGAGTCATCCCTGTTGCCTTCTTGAAGATTGGGACAGTGTTTGCCAGCTTCCAGTTTTATGGGACCTCTCCAGATTCCCAAGAACATTGAAAAATCATTCCCATTAAGTGTGACAGGTTTTATAGCCGTTATAAATTAGGGTATGGAGGACAGTACAAATGGTTAGAAAGCGAGTGTAGCGGGCAATTGCTGTAGAGCTTGTTGTCACTTTTAGTCCTAGTGAAACCTAAATACTATATTATTGTCTGTTTTGTTGACAGCACCTGCAAAAGCAAACTAAAAAAGAATCTTCACTTCTTCTTTGACACTGAAGTATTATCTGTGTTAATTTTCCATGTTTTGCGTCAAAGGATGGATATAAAACTGTACTTTTGTGCTGCAGCTTTCAACCGCATAGTTATTGTCTAACAATTAGAGTTTGGGATTAAAATGAGTTAAAAATAGACCAATGTGCTGTTTTGACTCCTGTTATATCTATGCAAAAAGAATGTGAGTCCTTTGATCATTTCTGCTGTTTAGTAATTTTAGATCTGTTTTGAGTGCATGTCTGAGAGAAAGAGTTGAAAGCACAGATCATCTTTAGTACCTAATAACATTGTCTTATACTTGTGATAGAATATGATATATTAAGTGGGGCTTATACTAAATACATTTATTTTCATAAGTTCTGCTGCATGGTAACCTTAAGAGTTGTACTTCTTTTCTGGTTGGGAAAAAAATTCTAATGTAATTAAATAGCACTTAGAATAAACTGTGGTGATCTGATACACTATGTTTGGAATGAAGTGAGCAACAAAGCAACTGGCCCAGTCAGAGCCAAGCTGAGCTGGGAACAGTGAGCAGCATGATACCATGAAACCAGCTAGGGATGTGCATGGAGAACAGCAGAGGATTTGCTATCCATAAAACTGAAATAAGAACCTGGGTATTGTTGCTCAGAATCTTGTTTAAAATGAGATCCCCACAAAAGCACACGGTTTCTGTGCTTGCTGTTGCTTTATTTAAATTTTTTTACACTACTTTTTTTAATTGCAGAAAGGGCTTCCTTTGGGTACTGTGGTTCTGTGTTATAGAACCACTGTAAATACTGTGTTATTTATGCAGCTGATGTCCAGAATCAGTAGTTAATACCTGTAACGTGCTTTTTTTGGTGTGCAAATCTTTTAGTTAGAGTTGACTTTTCCAAGGGCCTAAAAATATCTTTTAGGCCCATGTGTTGTGTGTGCTGTTGCCTTTTAAAGACTTTTAAACTTTCAGTTGTCTTAGGAGAATCTGGTGAGAGCTCCTGGGCACATCAACATATTCCTGTTGCTTGGCTTTAAATGTGGGCAAGTTTGTGGTTTAGATCAAACTGAGAAAGAGCTCTTCACGTAATTTCATTTATTTATATCTCTCTATATTATTAGGTTTCTGTGCTTACTACAGTTTGTTGGCTACATAAAACCCAAAATCTGATAAACTTTATGATCCAGCATAAAGTCAGTGTGTCAGATATGTGAAATGAATGCAGCTGATTTGTATGAGTACACAGTGGGAGTAAAGAGCAGAATTAACTTTAAAAGATCTTTCCCTTAGAGTATGGAAAAATCTAGAAAGTTTGACAGTATGAGGAATTTCATTATAATTCACTCTTTCTGTGATAGTTGACTCACAGGCTCCCACCATGATCTTGCTGTGCTAGCTGAAGTTTCTGTGTTGCTCAGGTGTTTGGAGCAGTGTAGGGTGTGAAGCGACACAATACTTGTATATGTAGGTCGCATATGTGCAGTATTTTTGCAGCCCGTATTCAGTGCACTTGAAATTCTATATGGGTAGATTCAATTCATTAATAAGTTACTCATCATTTATGGTCAAGTGTATTTGCAGTTCCCCTAGAATTTACACTCAGGAAGCATAGCAGACATCAAAAATAAGCCAGCAAGACAGTTTTGCTATTCATCTTCTCCTTTGTGTCTTCGGATGGACAGAAGTGATGAGTTGTCCACTAAATAAAATGTCAGTTTTTATTTATGTTAGTCTCAGAGGTAAAAGCCATCTCTGCCAGCATCTTGGTGGAACAGAATCCTTCTTTTTTCAAAGGTGAGACTGAGTCCCTGGGGATAGTGTACATGAGGAAGAGGAAGGACTGTGAGGAGCCCTCCTTCCCTTTGGGATGCAAGAGCTCTCCTAGCATTTGTTCCTAGCATTGTCAGTTTGGTGGAGGAAAACTGATGCCTGGGGCTCTGGCACAGCAAAGCACAATGAGAGTAGAGAAGTACATAAAGACATCTTAAACTAATACGCAGCAAAAAGCTGATTATGGGCTCTGTTAATTCATTGGATTCAAATCAAAACGTCTTAGAAGCTAGAGGACCTGCTGGGTTTACTAGTATGGATTACACTGAAGATTATTTCTAGCAGTAATATATATAGTTTGGATCTGTTATATGAATGCCCACTTTGTCATTTCTAGAGAAGTGACAAGTAACTCTGGGAAGAATTATGTTATCTATCTGCTCAGTCTGACAGGAACAAGAATAAAAGCGTGTGTGTTTTGGTTGGTTGGTTGTGTCTTTCCAGATGAACATGTGATGGACAAAATTCAAATCCAGAGTTGTGTAAGGAAATGCAGTAACAGAGGCACACCACTTATATGGCATACGCACTTGGCGAGTGAGCTTAATCTTATGGTAACAGATAAGTTTTTGAAAAGACATCAGCAAACCTGCTCTTAATTAAGAGCTGTATAATCAGTAGAGTTTGCTATTTCAGCTTGCTAAAGGGACGTGTAGTTTTCAAACAGGAGTAGTTGTTATAGTGGAGAGCAAAAGGATTCCTGTGAACTGTTACTGTAATTTGTCAAGGCCAGTCAGTTGTACCCATTACTATAGGTTTCTTTCCTCTTCACTGACAACCATTTCTTTGCACTCAGTAAGACCCTTGAAAGTACAAGTTAGATGACCTCTTCTGGCTCTCAGTCATATTAAATTTCATGCTTTTATCAAAGAAATTCATTACCTTTATAGTTAAGATCTAAAGTATAACTAGCAGCTTTTTGGAATTAGGCAGCAGTCTTATATCTTAGGTTGCACTTTTAACTTGCTTTATATGCTTTGACGTTTTATTTTATTTGATATTGTAGGGTGCCCCAAGGTGCTTTAACCTGAAGGCTGCCATAAAAATAAAGTGATAGACGAAATGCTTCCCCAGGAGCATTTTGGGAAAACTAGTCTGTCAGGTCATCTGTACATAGGGCCAATAGTTAAAACACACAGTAAAAGCAGTTTCAGTAACCTACTAAAAATGCATCATTTATTCTGGCTTATCCATCACACTGTGCAAAGAGAGTTCCTGAAACCATTACAGCTCATCTTTCTGAAAATGTGCATGGAGATATTCTGCTTCCCAAAGTGAGGGGCCAGATACAGAGTGAGAATTGTTTGAGGGAAAGTTAAAAGCAGAAGGGAACTACGATTCTTTCACAGCTGAGAATTGTCCTGTTTATTGAACTTTTATTTTTCATACATAAATTGGGGTGAAAAATGAGTTGAACTAGCGGTAGTGCAAGGATTGCGTAACAGGAATCTATATCACAGCCTACATGATGCCTGTAAATCCTGTGTAATTTTTTCAAGCTGTTTTGCTCTTGATTTGTCTCACCCAGAATGCGGCGTGCAAGCTGCATCCAGTGCAGTTCTTCAGGTGACTTGTGAAGGGCTGATCTTTTCTCTCGTGCTACTGAAATCTTTCAAGTTATAGTCACGCAAGATCAGAAGTGCAGCTAATGTCCAGCATGCACATAGGCTGTAGAGATTCTGTGTATGGCCAAAGTATACAGATGTCCTTTTACTATGGCTGTGATCAGAAGAGCACTTGTGGTTATCTAAGAGCAGTTGTATCTGCTTCTCAGCTCTGCTAAGAAAACTACCCACAAGCACCTTTTCCGTTGTGATACAGGGCACAATGGCTTTGCTTGGCACATGCCAACCCCACTCCCCCTGAAGATTTTACTGGGGAAGGGGACTAGCATTTTAACTTTCCAGTATACTGCTGCACTTACAAGGAAATATTTCTAGGTAAGGTGAAGGGCAGCTAAGGTATAGAGATAGGTGACTTTTTTTTAATAATTTCTGTAAGTCTGAATAAAATAGATTACTCTGAGCTGTACAGTGCTCTGTAAGAATGAAAATAGCCCAGCCCCCCAAAACCCAACCCTAAATAGAGATTTTTCTGTTGTATTTTTGCAATTAAGATAATAGTTTATGATTTTCTCCTTATCTTAAGGAAAAATAAGCATTCGTGCAAAACCTAGTTATCAAGAATCCTAAGTGCTATCATTGTTGTATAGCTTTTTATACCCTCAAAATAAAAAAGGGAGACGGAGCTTTGTAAGTGCTTTAATAACTGGTTGTCACTTGCTAAAGAATGGACACCAAGAATATCAGCTATTCATATACAGAGTCACTGAAAAGCTTAAGAATGTATAGTTGTTATTAATTTCAATCTAAAGAACCAAATTTGCTGACTGGTAATGAAACCAGCTGTCTGATAGGCAAGAAACAAATGTGTACTGTGGGGATACACTGTTTCAGCTTTCAGCAAATCCTCTGAGGTAAGATTATACACACACTGTCCTCTTAAAACAAGTTTCTCCTCCATTCCATGTTTGTGTCACATAGTTGTGTAGGTAGAGATAAAGCATATTTTTAAAACTGAAAGGTTATTTTATTCAAAGAAATTCACTGAGTCACAATACCAACTGACTTCTGTTTTATAAACTCTCAAATCAGTTTGGTAGCATGATGTCCAAAATTCCCATATTTATATACTTCCATTTTGCTTATATATATGATTATATATACCTATATATGTATAAATAACTTCTAGTATTATCTTATCATCTAATAAAAATCTCCTGAAGATTTAATAATTCAAAATAGCCCTTCATTACTCATGGCAAAGCATTTTTTTCTTGTGTATCTGAATGCTGAAAGTTTCATTACCAGTGTGTGAATTTGCTCCTTTAGATTTTCTTAAAAAAAAAAAAGAAAAAGTGTGGAACACTTTGGAGCAAATTTTATTTCATTTTACAGTGTTGTTAGTGTATTGTGAAATATCCCATCATATCAAATTTTTTTTCTGGCTCACTCGCTTTAAGGTAGTAGGACAAAATGCAGTATAACCTGAACTTTAAGTGCATGATATAGTTTAAAATCTTTTTTTCCTATAAATAGTAGCTGTCACCATTGCACGATATATTTAAAAAATGATGCAGTAGTTCATTTTGAATTCTCAAGGGATAGTTTGCAGTGACTGGCTTTCTGCATTATCCAGACATCACAAACTATGATTCAGATTTTGCTTTCAGGGTCTTGCCTTTACAAAATAGCCTATCCTGAAGACAGTCAATCAATTCTGTGTACTGTAATTGTGTTAAGACAGCATTGCAAAAATCTGTTTACAGCTATCTGTCGATCAATCCAGAAACAAAGCAAGGACTGAAAAACAAAAACAACTGTCAAAGCCTAAATGCTTCCTTGCTGATTTTTACAATACATAGGGTAAGATCAGGAGATACTGGTAACTATTGTAAAGATGGAGAATTTAAATGTGTGTAGCTTGATTTGCACAGTGAAAGTAATGTATCACAGGTGATTCTTGTGGGGGAGTCTGTCATTGCCAGGTGCTGGGAAAGATGAGAAATATGCTGAAAAAGAGATGGAGACTTGCATATTGGCTTTGCAACCCCATATTTTCCAGGTTTCCTTTCAGTTACTTTCTTACATTTGACTAGGATGGACAAAAGACTCCTGTAGCACCTGCATGACAAAGGACCCTTGGCTTGAGTATGCAGCAGCAAGAATAATTTACAGGAAAATACAAAGGAACACTTATTAGATGGCATTTTCTCTGTTCTAGTCAAAGAATCTGCAATTTCTTTCTATTTATTCATTGTTTTAATATATGTTATTCAGTGGTTTTCCTGACCTTCATCCTTTGCTCTGAACCACGCGGCTTAATTTTGTGCAGATGGACGCAAACATTTCCCCTGCAAATATAAAATGTGGCTTTGAAATTTTCTGGATGTGAATGCTCAGATAATGTGGTGAGAAGGGTAGGCTGATAGACCTTTCATATTTCAGAGGCTTTTGATAGATTTAGCAAAGTTGGTTTGGACATCTAAACTTTGTCACTGGAAGTCCATGGATTATACACAGGTCTGAACAGAGACGTGCCATCATTAATCAAGTTGGTCAAGAATATTTTCCTATTTGAATGCCTGGTGCCCCAACCCTTGTTTGGAAAGAAACATTCCCAGCAACCTCTTTTCCAGTTGTTATTCCTCAGGTTTTGCTGTCTGGAGATCATGAAATCTGTTCCATGCAGTGATGCATCCCACATGTATCCTTATGTTAATCCAGCTATATCAGTGTGTGTTAGATGGAGACCTCAAATCTTAGTAAAATCCCCATATCCACTCACTCTTGGGCAATATAGCTTTTTATTTTTAATACAGGAGAAACTGAAGCTCAATATTACACCTCCTTGAAGAAAGAATTTGAATTCTTAAGTGAGTGCTATATTAGAGGCCTTACAAATGTCATCAATGCCTTCTGTTCAGAATAGTTGTGGATTATGTTTCACCTTCAAATTGAATTTGGGAATTAAGAGTGCTGCAGTTGCAAGTGGAAGATGGCTGAATTTCAGCTTTCTGCATTTCGAAACAGAATATTTCCATGGGAGCCATTTATACAAATGGGCCAAGACATATCACAGTCTTATGTAAGTGCTGCCAATGCTCGAGCCTTGTCAGGTTTGTGCCTCCTGATCTTCACTACAAAGAAATTGTGAAAACATGTCACTTTATCACTTTGAGGAATTAATTTGTCATCCAGGATTTTTTAATCTCCGAGAGCATAACCATTTCAGAATTGTTTGTTTTATAACTCCACTCTGAAAGAGAGATGTTACTTGCTTTGATGTGCCTGTTGCTCTCACCACAGGGGAAAAAATAACATGTGAGTTACTGAAGCATTTAAAGTGCCCGAGGGTCCCGAACGTACTGCTCGGGGAGGCTTTGCGGTGACCAGCGCTGTGAGCACGCCGCAGCGATGCTGCCACTGCCCTGTGCAGGAGCCGCCTCAGCCGCCACTGCCCGGCTTCCCGCCAAAACCACTACGCGCTCTTACGTTGCGTGGGTGCACAAGTCGCTATTTGGGTCGTGTTCTGAGGTAAAAACAAATGGTGTATCTTTGATTGTGTACAATGTCTGTTTCTCCCGAGGTAATGTTAGGGAGATTTCTGACAAGAGAAGCCATGTATTATTAAATAACATTTTGAGTCGTCTGTTTTTGGCAGATCGCTCTGATCTTTGCTTTCCTTTTCCTGCTTGGAAAGGAAGAGGTTGGAGAGACATCACTGCTGAAGGCTTAATTTCTGTAAGTATGGGAATTGTTTCTCAGTTAAATAATTTAAGAATCATTATGTGGTCCATTTTCTGTCCAATACTAAAAAGTCCAATTGAAAAATTATTGCTATTTTTCTCCTCAGAGTGTGAGTACTTACTGTCTCAAGGTATCTAGTGTAAACTGCCTGATTGCTGATTGCTCAGTACAGCCCCCTCTTCCAAATCTTGGCAGCTTTTTACAAAAGAAAAAACCTGATACCTTCGTTTTCTTTGCACCTGCTCCATCCAGGTGTGTTGTGGATCCTGATTTAACCAGTACCTTGAGCACAAGTATTTTTAAATATTTTTTTTATTATTTTTTTTCCTAGTTCTTCTGAAGCTGCTCAGGAGCTACTGTACATTTAATGTTACAAAAACCTTAAAAGTAATTTCTGGTTTTAAGTCTGTGTATTTGTGTATACCTACATGGAAATATAAATAGGACACAAGTTATTTATGAAGGTTGGAATATTTAGATCATCAATATCATACTGCAATAGTTAAGGGTTTCAAAAAGATAAAAAATTTAGAGGGAGAAACAACTTTGGTCACAGATTTGCTAATGCAGTAATAAAAGCTTTAAACTGGAACTGATGGAGGTCAGAAGTATAAGCCAGAGAGGTAAGACCCATGGTGACATGGACAAAAGCCAAATATGGCAAAATATGGGTACTTATAGTAAGGTCACTGGAAGGATGGATAGGAAGACAACTATATCAAATGTCCATATTTTAATAGAAAAACCATATAGAATAACCTGGAGGAACTGGAAATTTTAAACTGCATTTTACTTGGTTTACTGGTAAATCTTTGGAAGAACTTGATGGCGTATCAACACAGGAGTTGGAGTGGCTGCTCTGAAAGATGCCAGTGGGTAAAGGAAATTTGTCTTGAAGGAATATGCTGCCTTGGTTCCCGAATGTAGTTCAGAAACTCGTTGAAGGGCTGAGAATTTCCCAAAGCACAGGACTTCTCAGTAGAGTTCATCAGTGGAGACTTCAGTTGCTTGTTGGGAAAGGTTGTGACAGCACAGAGAGCAAAGTTCTTGCTCTGCATTTTTTGCTTCTGAAGTCATGTTGCTTGACGGACTCTTGCTGCCTTCCTCTGCTTGCTGCCTATATAAACAACTGCGACCATAAACTTATGAGCCGAAGCTAGGTGCTTAAATATAAACAGCCTGCAGGATTTACTGCATAAGAAAGCCTAGGAATAAGTTGAGAACAGTGTTCTTCCAACTTAAAATTTGACATTAACATGTATCTTTCTATATATATGTATGTACACACAGACTATTTTACATACGTATATTAAATGTAAAAGATCAGACTACACTGCTCAGCTCAAGTAATGAAGCTTGGGGATGCATCTTCCAGTGTTTACTTCTAGAGAGTTGGAAGTGTTTGTTTTTTATGTTAGGTAATCGGTTGGGCTTCTTTTTTGTTTGTTTGTTTGTTTTTGTTTTTCCCTTCCTGCTAGCTCATGATAGTATCCTTTAGCATAGGATACTCTAGAGCCCCTCTGAGGTTTTTGTGCTGCACAAATCATCTTTAACCTGAGCAGGCTACTCAGACTACTTCTGGGATAAATGCCTATCCCTTCCCAGAACATGCTGTTATTGTAGGTAGGCTTTGGTTGCATGGATGCAAAGATGGGCACTGTGATCTCTGACTGACAGGCTTCTAGGAATATTTTGTCTGTATTGGCAAAAGATCCTTAGGATTCTGGTACAGCAGTTAGAAAAGAGTGCATTCACTTGTGCACAAATGCAAAAATTTTGGTATACAGTTGTAAGTTTGTGTTTACATATTCCACACCTGTAGGCAGGAACATCAATATGTATAATCATGTGTGTATATGCAATGTTTGAGCATAATTGCCCATATGAAAAAAACCCTGTCATTTAAAATTCCACTAGCATGGAGGAATGCAAAATATTTCAGGCACCCATATCAGAAGCAGTTATTTCATGTAGGGTCCTTTGTTATCTTCCTGATTGTTGACTCTGTTAGCTAAGGCTTAAATCGATGGCTGTGAACATGAAAAAAAAAAAAAAATCTAAGGACAGCCAGTCTGTTTTGTCCTGATTGAATTTATGATATGCTGTGGTCATCATTCAATGAAAATCAAGAGCTGGGAATAGTGGCTTCACATCAATACAGTCAAATCACTGCTTAAAACTGGAGTTATAATCCTTTAAATTTAATTTTGTGGGCAAATTGCAGCTGCCAGCTCCTCAATTTGATTGGTTCCAAAAACAACCCAACATAAGAAAATGAAAATGCCAGGAGGCATCAGTCCTGTAAATATATTAGTGTACCATCTGGAGTGTAGTGACCTTGGATATTTTGCTTGGCCTTAGTATCTTATTGCTGGAAGTAATTCAGCTATTAATACTTGATTGAGTTTACCCCTCTGACTAGACAGAAGAACTTGATCTTTACTTCTCACTCAAAGAGCAGGTGACATCTAATTTAATAATGTATTAAATGTGCATTATAATAATTTGTTAGTTTTCTTATAGAAAAAAGACCAAGAAAATAAGTATAGATTGTTTTGAAACCTACTGTATGGTGCAATACAGGAGAGAGAGCAAGCTTTCTAGGTTTTGTGACAGCCTCAGTGATGCATAACAACTAATTTTTGAGATGTCTGCCTTTGAGCTATTATTTATCAGGTTTCAAAAAAATTCTGACTGATTGTACCTTAAATCATTATCAAATTCTGGGGAAACAATTTCTAGATTAAATTACTTTAGTACTGGTCAAATGTTACATTATTGGTACAGGGCTCAGTGAAATTACTTGAAAGAATTCTATTGATTTGAATTGAGCTAAAAATCAAGTGCTTCACAAGCTAATTTACATCAGCGAGGTGAAGAGCATCAAGCCTTTGGCTCACTGGAAGTTAAATGCAGTTCAAACCTCACTGTATCCCACCTGCAGCTAACATATACCTGGATATTTAATTGTGCGCATGTGGATGGGCTTGTTAATGTCAATCATACTGCTCTTGTAACATTAGAGGTGCCTGTAAGGACTGGTGCTTTAGGTTGTAAGTGAATATCAGTTTTAACACTAGCTGCCGCTTTACTAATACAGTTCTCATAATAATAGCAGGAGTGTTATACAGAACTTGGCACACAAACCATATTAATAGTTAGGAACACTTACAGAAATCTTAAGTAAATTAGTAATGAGCAAAATGGTGGTGTTATTTAGTCTCTTAGTAATGTCTAAGGTCCTGCCCGTCTTGGAAAGAGTGTTTTAATTATAGTTCAAATCTGTCTCAAGGTATGCACTTCTAACACGGTTGTTGGAAAAGCCTTTTAAAATAAGTAATGTTTTTCCAAAGCAGTGAGATATCAGTGAATATTTCAAGTATTAGATGCACACCACAGAGGGAAGTTAACAGAAGGCTTTAGAGCACTCTAGGGTTAAGTTCCCAAACAGTTCACATAAAAGCAGCATTTTATGTGTAATATGCTTGTTTAACCTTGCTCATAAACTCAAATAAGCATATTTCTACATGCAGGCCGATCTACAAAATGAAAGCAGTTTCTTTGTGTGCTAGCATTTACATGAACATTGTTCTTCTTGTGAAGGTGAGACCGCTGTAGGGTGGCTGCACCATGGAAGCCTGGTCTGCTCCCCTGTGCAGCCTTCCGCACGAGGCAGGAATAGAGCCCAGACACTGAGTTGTGCCATTGGAGCTAGAAAATAGAATCAATACATAGAAACAGCAGAAAGCAAAATGTGAAATGTGAGGAAATATTAATTTTAATTTCAGATACATGATTTGCTCAAAGTATGAAATAATCGAGAAACAAATTACTAGGAAATTGCTACAGCTGACATATGAACTACCCTGATGGAAGAAGGCCTGGAAGGATGATGCTTGAAGGGGAAGCCTGTTTTGGATTTATAGAAGGATCAGGGGTTCCCCTGAGTTGAGTGGCAGATCCTCCATCAGGCTGTTCACTGGGGCCAAATTTCATCTATTAGAGTTACTTGTGCTCTCACAGTGCTGTGAATTCTCACAGTAGCATGCTTTAATGAATTAAATTCAGAAAATGTAAAAGATAGGAGTTAGAAATTCACAGATCGGCTTGTTTTCTTGAAGCATAGCCTAAACTCAGGCAGTGTTCAGTGTCTTCTCTGCCAGATAATAGTCCTACTAATAGTTAGTGATTGTACTAGGAGTTTCAAAGCCTTATCTTGTTATTACTTATGAAGCACTTCAGTGAATCAAATCCATATGAGCAAAAAATGCAAATAGGTAAGTTGTCCATGTCTTAACAGTGACACTAATACTAAAATCTGAATAAAGGCTGACTGTTGTGTCAGGCTGGTCACTTGAAAAGGGACAGTGTGTACCTGGGTATTCTTCACAACAAGAACATCACAAAAACTTTGTGTGCGTGTCCACAAACCTTAAAGTTGACAGAGAAGAGAGTAGTGTTTCTCAGTGTAACTAATTGTACTCAGCAGAAGTAGTATGGAAAAAAATGGAACCATTGGGTTACCTTCTTAAGAACCATAATGAAAACAGGCAATAGCAGCAATGACTTTTTCTTTTTTATTCTCCTTTTCCAATCTCAATTGGTCCTGGACAGAGGGGATCATGGAAGCATAACTGAATTTGTCCTTTAGAGGATTATTGAAGTCCAAGAGGATCTGAAATCCAAGCAGATCTGTGTTACTTCTTCCTTAGAGGTTTCCCTTATCCATGGGTTGTGTGCCTCCTGTTGGATTAAATTTCTCAATGGAAGAATGTTGTTCAAAATAAACTTTGAATAATCAGATAATCAAATTTAATTGCAAATTTCCTTTAATTTTGCAAATTGTTCTGAATCCCGGTTTTACATGCTCCATAGTTTAACAAATGCTTCTACTTGCATTGTCAAAAGCCACATAAAGAAGGATCAGTTATTATATTTGAGTTGCCTAAGGGTTTTCCCTGCTTTCCCTCCACTGGGATGGAGAGGGAGAGCATTTTGACAAACCTTGGGAATTCCGAGGTATGTTGTCTGGTGATTCTTATTGATATTCCTTACAAAATACATTTTGAGAGTAATCCATTCTGCGTAAGCAATGGGAATAGCCAGTATGGAAGCTGGCATGTCACAGGATTTGTATTCAGTCTTCTGCCTCCATCCACACCATGAAAACTGAACACTTTGAATCATAGTGGTTTAAAGATTTATTTTTTTTTGCATTACTAAGAGAAAAATTTATTAAAAAGATATAAAAATAATCTTCCCGTCACTTGCCAGGATTGCCTTCTGCCAGACCTTACCCTTGTGAGGCTCTGTTTCTCTCACAGTGTCATTGCTGCTTCCATCCTGTTGGTTAAAAATAGGGTCCCTGGAGCGTGGTTGTGTTTGGCAGAATGGGCTGATACGCTGTCTTTGGTGCCTCTCACCAAACCCATTTGGGGATTTTGAGCATGACAACTATTGCAATGTCTTTGTGTCCTGTTCTCCCCCATTTCTTCTTTAAGCCAAAGTAAAAGCAATGTTTCACACACTGGGAAGGGCTGTTAATGAACTCCAGGAAAGTGTCTGGGCAACATGGTCATTCCTGGCACGATGAGATTTGAGAAACTTGAAACCGAGCTTAGTGGTGCTGACTGCAGGCGGTGCAGTAGGAAACAGGATCCACAGTTGGTAAATAGCATGGAAAGGAATGGTTCCAATTAGTGGGAGGCTTCAGGATTGCTGAGTAGCTTGCTTTCTTTTGTATGTTTGTGTTTTCAAAATTAAACTTTGTTTTCTGAATCTCTGTGCTTATATGGAAGAGTTGATGTTTTCATTCTCTAAGTACTTGCTGAAATGGCATAAATACTGAGACACAAACACTCCAGTGTTTGCTACGGGTTGGAGAACAGAAGTACAAACTTTCAGCTTATACGGCACTTCAGAAATGTGAGTTTGGGGCCTCAGATAGAGACAGACAGAACCGGCTAAAAAGTCATTCTGAAACCACAAGCACTCCATTGAAGGAAGAGGAATAGACTTGGCAGACAAAACAAACAATGCTGAGTGTGCTGTAAAGCCCAACGCTTTTCTTTTTATTTTTCAACTCAGCTGGAACACCACTGAGTGATTTATAGCAAGGAGAGATTCATAACTCTCACATCACTGCCTTTCGGTCTCACAGCCATACCTGAAGCAACCCTTTCCCCCAACCTGCTTTATCCAAGTTGTTTTATCTGCTGTTGGCTTTCATATAGCTGGCACTGACATTTTGTACAAATGTGGAAGTTCCTTGGGAACAATTTTTTTTTAACTCTTGAAGACCTATCCATGCTGCAAAGTTGTTACCCTGTATACCTTTCCATCTAGAAACTGTATTCCAGAATAAATGTGATTAATCCAGACTGGGAAAAAATAAAATTCCTTTTCTGTGCTATGTTTATACTGGGAGTTAGACCAGAATAGCATAGCAGAATTGGCAGAATATAGTTATGACTGATGGGAAATTTCCTCTGTAGACAAACCTCAGACACATGGCCTAAAATGCCAGGTTTTAAAGAAACTACTGACAATAAGAAGAAAGCGCTCTTCCCAGACACTCTGCCAAGTTCCACATACAGTGAAATTTGAGGCTTCCCTTGCCTCAGCATGGCTTTTTTTCTTAAATAAATCCATTTCCTCTGCCTGAGTTTTCTGCTGAAGAGGCATCTATTCAGAGCAGAGGCAATGGCATGATACTTTTTATATGCTCCATAGGCCATTGAGCATCACACCATTGCACAAAGGATTCAACATTTGAATTACGGTTTCTCAAAATCAGGAAGGAGGAGGTCCTTTTGCAATATCTTAGCTAAAGTGCAGTGCATCAGAGCTTGTTACATTGATGGTCCTTTACTCTGACATTTTGATTTAGTTTAAAATTCTGTTTAAACTCTACTTCTAGATAGTGGTGCTTAAATTTTTTATTGGCAGTCTGTTTAGAACTAGTCTACCCAATTTGTTTTCCTTCTGTAGATTGGCTGACAAAAATACAAAAGTAAGGAGTAGCTTGGAAATCATCTCTGAGACTTTAAAGAAACCAGGGTTTGACAGAGGAATGGGTTCACTAGGAGGATTCAGCTTTGGAAATTCTACACCTACCCTCTTGCTTAGAATATGAGCCATCCTACTGAAAACATCAAGATTAAATGTCCTATATTTAGGTAACCTCTTTAGGGCCTGAAAAATGTAATAAAAATGCTACACTATTGTAAATGTCTTTTTGCTGGTGGTGTTTTAAACCAATGCACGCATGTGCACTGTAGTTCCTGAAGAGTTAAAAATCAAAGTATCTTACAGATTTTGATGCTAGTTTCAGTAGTTCTTGCAGCCTTCAGTTATCAAGGATTCGTCTATACCGTGATGATTATTGAAGATAAGAATTGGTATTTCTGCTGAGATAGATACTTTAGAATTCTACTATTCTATTAGGTCAATTTAGTTATTGTAAGGAATTACACCTGGGTTTAACTTGGTCCCTTCTAAATTGCAAAGTATGTAATTTTCTCCTGAGGTATGGGTTGTGTAATCAGATATCCAGGTAGTTTTGTCATTTGTCCAAAACACTTGATGCCTAAGAATGGAAGCATCCAATCTGATATAGTGACAATCTTACAGATACAGTATAAATTGACAGTTGTTACTGTAGAGAAGAAAGGATTAACTGCTCAAAGAAATTATGCTGATCTTTAGAAGTTTGTATTTTGGTTATCTGAAGAGTTATTAGCTTGACATTCATTTTGTTAAATAGAATTTTGGTCTTTCAACTGCTGTCGCATTTATGCTAATAAAAAGCATAATTTTCAAACCTACAAAATGAAAACCTGCTTAAAGCATAAATCTATCCTGAGCCACTCTGTTTAACCCTATAGGCAGGGAATTTCTAAAACAAATACCTGGGAAGGAGCAACCCTTTTTGACAGGCTCATTTGCTAGGCACCAAGGCAGCATTCTGAGAAATTTCCTCTGAATTAAGTTCAGCGGTTCTCACTGTAGGGAGATTTCATTATTCATTTAACTCTTTTGGGAACAAAGGTACAGATCTAAAAATCCTTACCCTGAAAGATGCTGAACTCCTTCAAATGCCTTTGCTTATTATGTATCCCTAGATCAGCCCCTAGAGTCTTAACACAGAGGACCAAATGTATCCCACATGTGAGTCTTTCAGATTCAGTGAAACTATGCTGAGGGTGAACTTGGTCAACAACTGTCTAGATCTAAATATCAGGGTCATTGCTTAGGTTCTTTAGTCCTTGATGTAGGTGTCTCACAGCTCATGAAAGGAGCAGGGCTATTTAAATAGTCAGGGAGCAAGCAGTGCCTGTGAGAGAAGCAAGAGGGCTCTTCCCTTAAATGGGTAAAGGGCCAAAGAGTTCCAAATGTAGAGAGGGAAAGGAGGACAGAAAACTGCTGTGGAAGAGGGTATATGGTGAAATGCAAAGAAAGACATTTCAGGAGGACAAAAACCAGGAAAATCTAAAAGTCTGGGGAAATTACCTTTTTTTGTTTGTTTGTTTTTAATAGCAAATTGTAAAATGGAGCAGTAATGCAAAATCCCATAGCTCTGCCCAATCATTATGGCCCATTTCTGGTTAGAAGGAACCAGAACTCATTTTCATACCATGCAACTCTGGGGTTTTTTTGTTTGTTTTGTTTTTGTGGGTGTGGGTTTTTTTTTGTTGGTGGTTTTTTTTCTCCTTCCCCTCCTCCTCAAAGGATGTTTCAAGTTTTAGTACTTAGACACAAATATCGGGGGGTGGGGGTGGGGAAATCAAGGTAATTTTCTTCCTTTCTCTTATTATCTAATTATTATTCCTGTGGCTTTCTACACCTTTAGTTGAGTGGGAAAAGTATTCAGGTCTCCACTAACTGTCTGTGGTTCTTACTAATCCATCACGGTGTGTGGGAGGGAACAAGTGGCTGTGGTGAAACTGAAGTCCAGACTGAGTATATAGAGATGTAAAGTGGATTCATAGTTGCCTTTATAAGGACATATCTGAGGAAGGCTTTGGGCTTTTAATAGGGTAAGTGAGCATTTCCCTTTGTACCAATGCAACATTTATCTACTCAAGGAACTTCCTTAATTTTTTTTAATAAAATGTAACTGTGGAGCCCTAGAGGCCATAACATTTAGAGCTAACGTTCTACCTGTTTCAAAAAATGTGGCAAGCTGTTTGTCTCCCAGTCAGAGACAAATGGGAATGGCTGCTGGCATACCGAGGTATCACACGGAAGGACACTGTCTGTAAGCATAGCTGGGGCAGCAAGAACTAGGACTGGTGAGGAACTCGCTTGTTTTGGATCCATTGTAAGGCAGGTCTGGGTGATTTTTGTTGAATTTTTTTATTTTAAGTATGTAATTTCCTGTCATGAAGGCATTTGCAGCATTTTTAAGTGAAACATTTAAAAGTGCGTCATTGAAACTGTCAGGCCTGAAGAGCCCCAGGGAGAACTTTTTCTTAAGCAAAAGCTTTCCTACAGCTGGTAACTCCTTGAAAGTATAACATATTTGTCAGATGATCACATTTCCCTCAGGGTCCTCCTAGTAGGAGACATGGGGCTCTTTAGTACGTGGAGAAAGGCAATGAAATAGTTGGCTTCCTGGGAAAGCACTCATCCTGCAGCACAGCACTAGCTGCAGTGTCTCTAGGTTGTACAAACAGCTACCCAAATTGTACCCCCATCCATTACATCTGTTGAGCTGCTAGATTTACACTCCTTCAAAGCAAACATCCTTTCCTCGTCTCAGAGTTGGCAAATAAAGCAGTCTGTGTGTATGAAGGCAAGTTACAGATACCATTGAATTGGCTGCAGTTTCAATGACCAGTTTGTAATCATAGTCCAAACTAACTAGTCTGGTCTTTTGAAGAAAGCAAATTACTTTCCCTAATAATGCATCCATAAACATCATTACAATTAAACACCGGAAAATCATCAAATTGCTCAGGCCCATTTCAGTTACTATTAAATATGTTGTTTGGATTGTTTGTGACGGTCTCTAGAATTGCCTCATCTTTTAAAAGGACATTTATGGAGTGGCTTGAGATATATGAAAGGGCATAGCTTTCCTAATTCTTTCAAAGCAACCATCACTCTCTGAGCAGACTTAGCATCTACCAGAATAATTGAAATAAAAAGAAAACAGTATTATAATCCTCTAAAACCTGTCATGAATAACAAAAAGGCTCCAGCACTGTTGATATAACCAGATGCACAGTACAGAAACTATTTCTCTGGCCAGGAAAGCCTTGTTCTCTCTGTGCATTAGAAGGCAGAACATTGAGCTGAGCCGTGCTCTTGACCTCTGAATAAATATGCACCCAGCGCTCTTTATCCATACAGCATTCTTTTCCAACCACATCAGGAAAAGTTCCCCAAAGTATTTACTTCTGAGTTCAGTTTCTGCTGACTACAGCTCTGTCACACTTTACACACAAAACATATGTTAGTACAATCCAGGTTTTAGTGTGGAAGCCTTTATGGAGCAAGATTTTTGGTTGTTGTTTTGTTTTTTAAAATCAGTCATCTGCAAAGACAGAAATATGAATTTTTCCAGTGAGTTGTATTGGCAGGTGAGTTGTGCAGCCTGTACAGTTTGTGCTGTTCCATGACAGCTTGCAATGCATCGCCATTATGGAATGTGCATATTATACTGTAAAGTTGAGGGAAAAGAGTATTCTATGTATGTAAATTATGTAACGTGTAAAGCACATGGCGTACGTACGTATGCCTAGTGGCAAGTCAGTAAGCTGCTCTATATCAGCTTCCCCTGCAGTGAAAGAACCCAAAGGACTTGGGTACCCAGAACCTAAGAAGTCCAAAGGAGTTGAATTGCCTGCTTTGTTAATGGACTTTAAATAGTCCCAAAATGATAAAGCAGAACTTTACGAAGTGGTTTAAACCCAAGCTCCTAGGTCAGTGGGAGCTAACTAGCCATTATTTGTAAGGGGAACTGGATGCCTGACTCTCTAAGCTCCTCAGTCTTGTTGTTTATATTGAAAAGTGCTACATGGTCCTGGAGAGATGCTTTTGGCATGTACACTTTTTCCAGTGCAATATCTGGATATGAGAGAGATGTGAGTGGACTTGCTTTCTTCTTTAGCCAAGGATGTGGTGAGGATCAGACGAAAAGTAATTCATGAGGGCAACACCGTCAGACCTTGTTTTCTAGAAGGACAAGAGCCTGGGTTTCACAGGCGTTGCGCTTATCTAGTGCTTTCAAGATCTAATGTTTAATTAGTGCTTGTCTGTCTATCTTCTCTTCCTTTGCTTTTGAAAACATAGACAATATTTTGGAGTCACCTTCTGTACCACTCATTCAGCATGTTTTTCTTTCAGTATGATTATTTTGGAAAATAAGTAAGTGCAGAGTTTGTCTGGGAGGACATGAACTCTCCACATATCCGTGCAGTCAGCCCAATGCGATTGTCACTGGAACTGACATCAGGCAGCCTGTATCTCATCAACAAAGAGTTTTCCTCCTCTTTTCAGTGTTCATCTGATTTCCAGTGAAGTACACTGAGAAGACTGAAAGGCTCTGTTTACCTGCTCTGCTCATGTGCACTGTCTCACTCTCCTGGGCACTTAGAGAAGTGGAATAAGCAGCCTAGTGGCTGGCCTACTCAAACTTTGTACTTCAGCTGAGAAAGCCCGGAGTCGTTACTCCTTGGGACAGTCTTTTGGGGATGTCAGCACCTGCCCACTCACACTGTGGATTGCTTTAACTTCTGCCAAATGGCAGAATTTTCTTTGACTATGAGCTTGCTTTGAATTTAAATTAACAATCTAGAGGCTGCAAGCTCACACGTCGAATTTATTGAGCATACAGTTTTAAAGATGTATTTTCCAGTAATGTATTTTCATATTTGAAATCATAATGTGTCATTAAGGCAGTACAAGCCATAAGAATACACCCTATCATTGCTAACTATTACTATGGGGAAGAGTTACCATCTTAGGCTGGGTATTTAAAATAGAAGAAACAGCAAGAAGGAGCTGGAAAGAATTGTATTTAGCAAAGTTAGACTTGCCTGTGTCTAAATGCTGCATATCAGGTTTTACGCTGTACATTTTACAATGTCTTTTACCTTGAAAACACCTATAAAACTTGAGCTTTAGTAAATAATTAATAGCAAACAGTGTTTTGTGAAGGCACTTGCCTTTCAACATGCTTTAAGCCTATCTAGCACAGTTGGGCATTTCATGCTGTAGTCCTCTGAGCCCTGCATCAGAAGCAGTTGGCAGAGGATGGAGATGTATAAACTACTTATGCTGTTCCTTTATCCCTGCAAGAGTACCTCAGAGCCTGGAGAGCATTTAGTACAATGCTTGTGATAAATTTTAGCTTTGTTTGCAATTTTCTGTGGTGCACTGGACCAGAACGGAAACTCTTCTGGAGCAGTGCCCTTACGTGTTAGCTATGATTAGTCTTTGGGGGTGTCTCAGGTAATGCACAGATTGACTCAGTGCTAGTAAAACTGAACCATCTTGTCTTTAAGTGTTTGTCTGTATTGCAAATGAAACTTGGTGTATAACTGGGCTAACTTTAAATGACTTTGGCTGGACACTAAGAGCAGCACAGTGGCCTTGGCAATGAACACCCAAAGCTTTTCAGATGAGTTTTGCAGCCCACGCTGAATACTACTACTGGTGAGAGACTCCCTGCAGCTCATGAACTGGTTAGCCTAAAGCAAGTTAATGGGGTGGCCTGCCAGTCAGAGTAATGCTTTTGACTGCAAGGTCAGTATACCTTAAGAAATGATCTATGGAAGTTGTGTGTTGTAGTTGCTAGAAACAGACTGACTTCTTGATGGTTCTGTATAGATTGCTTACATCTTTCCTTTCTAGCAAGACTGTCTTTTGTGTGTGTTTATGCTTTCTCCTGTGTTTTAAAGTCTGAGAAATTTTTCATCCACCAACTTCAAAGCATGTCGATATTATGCTGCCAAAACGCAGAGCTTGAAGCACAGAGTAAGAAACTGACTTAACTGCAGCCTTCTTAACAGCTTTTAACAGCTTGCAGGTCTCCTAAATCCCAAGCCAAAGCTCTGTCTGGTAGGCTACTCTGCATTTTCAGATTTTGTACAGATACAGCAAGTACATATTAAAAAGTCTACACCAGAACACAGGATTAAAAGGCGATACGTGAAGTACAATATCCTCCAAGTATTTGAAGGGAGGGAAGCAGTTGGAGGGTGACAGTCTGTTCCCTGGCAACTTCTGACATTTGTGTTAATTCTCTGTTGGAATGAAAAATAAGCCTTTTGAACTCTTCATGTAAATTGAACTGGTGAAAAACCTGTTTTTGGATTTAAACCAGAGCATTGGAGCATCTGGGTTCTTGGAGGACTGTGCCATTTGTCCTGGATCGGATGGTTATTATCTGGCTCTGGCACATGGGGTATTCTCATCCAGGTTCCTCCTTTATTTGATTCTCGCAAGAATGGAGTAAGTTCTTAGAGCATATTTTGATTGTTTTGCCACCACAAGATGGTCTGCATAGCTGTTACCACAGTGTCAAGGTTTGTTAGGAGGTAGTGTCGTTTGTGGGTTTTATGTTTAAGGAAGATTTCTTGTTTTCATCTTCCTTTGACAACCTTTTTCCATCTAAGGATTAGGAAACTGTATAACCTTTGCTCCTGTTCTTTATACAGTCTGGCAATAAACCTCATCATCCCAGTAACTTGGGCCTTGATCTAGTCAGGCATTCATAACTAAATAGGTATGAATGTCTATTTAAAATTGGGAGGAATCCAGTTTATTCTCAGACTTAAAGTAAAGTATGAGTTAAGTACTTTGCTGGATTGAAGCACAGACTGGCTAAAGTCATAGGTGAAAGTTGTCATATTGCAGGTTATGTCCTTCAAGAGAAGAATAAGGAGGGCTTTCTTCCCTTTGTTTTTTCCTCCTCCATTCATTTTTAGTGCTCCACAACCTTTCCAAAGTCTGCAGGTCTTGACTGTATTGCACTCATACTTCCTGTTGGCAGAATTGGCCGAGCTATTGTGTGATGTTTAGTTAAGCTGTAAGATGTCTCAGTTTGTTTTCAAAGAGCTCATACTTAGGTGAGACAGAATAACACGTATTGATTTTTGGGCTGTTTGTAAAGAGGCTTCTTGGTCTTGAGTACATGAAAGCAGAAATGAGGCATTGTGTGAAGTTAAAAGCAGAATGCATTCTTTCCAAAATCAAAAACTGCTGATACTTCCAGATGGTATGCCAAAAAAGTTTTATTAGTCTTCCATAGACTTTTCACTTTTTCCAGATCCCTGCAAAATGGAGAGGCCTCTCCCTCTGATTTTCTTGCCAAGTTTGAATATGAATCTACTGTTTATCCAGATTGCACTGTCTTTAACAAATTATTTACATTGCCTAGTTTCCTTTTGTCCGGCACATCAGATTTAGTGCCTGTTGAGGTGGAGTTAGGCTTTGCTGGAGAAGGACATTTGTTTCAATCTTGCATTTTAGGAACTAATTCTTTTAAGAACAGCAGGTAAGAGGAACTGACCCTGTTGAGTGACATCTGTGGACCAAAAAAAAAAAAAGCTTTTGCCTTAATTTGATCTGCTTGAGTGCTATTTTGGATCATTTGATTGTCACTTTTTGTGCCAGGTGACAGCTGTCTTAAGAGAACGACTCAATTTTCTTGTTTATTATGCACAGGTCCTTTCCCAAGGGTGGGTATTTATCTATTAGAGATAAGATAATGGATATCAAGTTGAAAAAGGTTGTATGACAGTAATTGAAGCAATATGTTGGCCTGGCATATTTAACTATGAGACTTTAGCTGCTTATTGTTTTAAAAGCAATTTGACAGAAGGAGTAGAAATTGAAGCTGTTTATTGATTTGATTCTTATTTTCCTTAGGTTTAAGGAATAGAGCATTAGTGGAAGAAGTGGTATTATTTCTGGCCTAGTATTTGCATATCAAAAGCTGACATTTTAAAACAGAATCTTTAAAATATGCTGGTGGTTTCAGTTCTCTTTGCCATATGTGAAATTAGAGGAATGTGCAGAGCTATATTTCATTAACTATTCAGGGGAAAGTAGTTTGTCTAATGGGCCTTTAAAATGCTGTGGTTCGAAGTGATTTGGGTTTTTAGGACCCAGGAGTAGCAGCCAGTGGCTTACAGGCAGAAGGCATGGTAATCTGCAAACCTGTTAGCATTTGAGTTTTGCTTTTTAGTTTTAATACTTTTCCCATTATTTGAAAATTTTAGATAAATGAAAAGTCATCTCTCCCCAGCTCCTGAATGAGCTCACTGCAGTTTAAGCAGGACCTCTCTTATTAGTGTTACTTTCAACTCGGTTGAGATTTTTTTATCCCATAAAATATTTAAGATTCATTTTCTTTGTAGCATAAGGAAAAAGTGGTTTACCCCCAATCCTCTATAAAAATCAATACATCTTTCTTGAGATTTCTTCTAACTTGTGAATTTGTGAATTTGTCAATTTAGACATTGCAGGGAAAAACTGGTTTAAAACACTAGAGATGTGAATCCAAGACAGCTGCAAAAATTCTCTTAATCAATTTCCTTTTTCTCTGTTCATTTCAGAAAACTATAGGTTGTGAATTTATCCTTACTTCTTGAGCCATACAAAACCCAAAGTATTTCAGACCGAAATGAACAAATGGCTTTGGTTTTAGCATCTTGTACAATGAAGCCTTTCCCAAATCCAAGTTAAGTGCCATACTGTCCTATTTTGATTAATATTTAGAAGTATTGAAAGGACTTCTGTTATTCTGTGTACTGTAGAGACACACAATAAAGAGATGGCCTGGGTTCCTGAAACCAGTGGTTGAAGTGTCGATACCAAACCACTTGGAGAAGAAAGGCAGAACACTATCCACCAAGTTGTATAGAGAAAGAGAAATTAATCCCTGGAAGAGAAAAAAGGAAATCTTCTCAAAGGGATGAAGGTTGAATAGTTATGGCTGCCATCATAATAGCAGTAGAATTTTGCATTATCTGGCATTCAGGTACTACAAAATGACTTGCAGCTTCCAGTGGATTGAAGTTTGTAAGCTCTGTGTGAGGTAGATGTGTGGTATTATGTCCTCCTTCTCCTTCAGCAGTGCTGAATCACACATGTGTCCAATCTGTGCTACTTGTACACTCTGAATAGGTACTGAACGTTCTGGCTTGAGCTTTTGCATGCTATTTTCAGGCAGAAGACATTCTTCCAGAAGGCGTGATGTCAGATGTTCAGCAGCTCAGGGTATGACATCATCCTGAGCACACTGCTGCAGCCAGCATAGAATATGCATGAGACCTGACAAGCTGTTAGATGGTGGCTCCCACACTCTCTTACACTTTTAAGTTCTGAATTGCACAACTGTATGATAATTCTTGCTATGAGTGAAAGAAGACGACTGTTTTCTTAGTTAATAAAAATCATAAGAACCTTACATAACTAGCAAGGTAAGAGAAGGTGGCCCTTTCAGGGGAGTGACTGTCTTCATAAATACAGGTCTGCTTTCGTCTGGAAAGGAAATGTTGAGAAACCGCCCACTCCTTTGTTCTTTTTCTATCTTCAAGAAATGTTAAGTGTGTCATTGCAGCAATTCTGCTTCCTCTTTCAGCAATTCAGTACTGTATTGCACAGAAAATGATTTCTCTTGGTCCACTCCTGTCCTGGTCTGCTCTGTAATGTTGCTCTACTTTTTCTGAGTAAGAGTAGTTCCAAGATTTTCTTGTTTCCTGACTGAGATGCAGAAATTCACTTCACTTGGAGAGCTAATTACCCCTCATTATGCATGCATGAAAAGCAAAACAAACCCAAAAAATTAGCAACGTTTCTCCTATGTGCTTTTTCTCCCCCCCATCTCTCCTCTCTCCCTCCTTCTCTTCAATTATATGCATCCTTTCTCTGGCATGCGTTCACTGATTTTTAATGTGCCCTTGGCCTAGCTTACTTTCAACATCAGACAAGCCTTGTTTTCCCTGCACTGCCTCCAGTAGCTGCGCTCCCTCTCAAATAGAGAAATACATTCCCAGAAGTGACCTTTAGCAGCAGCAGCAGCATTTTGATCTTCAGGGAAGCCTCCTGTGGCTCCATAACCCAAGGTTTGATCCTATCATTCAATGACACCATCAGAGGGGAGGGAAAGAGCATGAAGCTGAGTGAAGTTCAACATGTCACAGTGCATTAAACAGCTCTCTGACAGTGACAGTATAAGCTCTTTTTGTTCTGCTAGAAGATAAATAACTTTCTCAGTGTAATTAATAACCCTAACAGTTTGTTCCAAAAAATGGAATAATAATAGGATTGAGTAATCAAAACTATTGATTAATGTATAAGGCCCCTAGAAAAGGTATACAACAGTTTCAGCACAAAATGTTTAGTCCTTCTGGGCATGGTTCCAATAGAGACTGCAGTGATGATTGAACAATAGGATTATTGTACAAAGTCATTGTTTCCAGAATGGAAAAATTTTTAGTGCTTTTTTTTTTCCTTTAGGAATTCATTCATCAAATAAAAAATACATTTTTAAACAGTGGCATTGCATCCACCATTCTTTTTGCAGCTGGGCTCAGCACTTGCATAGAACTCCCATTTGCAACACTGGTGTTTCTGTGGTGTAAATTAAAGGAGATTTTTACCCTTAAAAGTAAAATCCCGGCGTCTTCACTTGTTTTTTATGCAAGGAGAAGTACTGATGATTTTAGGAGAAGTACCTACCACCCACCTCTTTAGTGCTTGAATACTTTGCTTTGCAAAATGGAAATCTTGGAGCAGGAGGTGTGGAAGGAAAAGATTAATTTCCTTGGAGTTTAAAATAGTTCTAATAAAAATTCTATAAAATGTAACTCATAGGCCTAATAGTCTCTATAACAAATAATGCTTTGGGGAACAATAAATTGTGTAATGATAGTTCTGCTCAGATGGGCTAAATCATTATGTGTTGCAAAATGTCAGCCACTGAGGAAATCATAACTAAGCACACTGCAAGCCTGCAGTCTTGTAAAAGCCTGATATCATAAAAGGAAAGCTGGGACTAAAAACATTTCAAAGATGCTAGAAGGAAAAGGCTAACAACTGTCTCTTTTTTTACATTTTCAAATTTACCTGTTTTCCCCAGGAGAGCATAAAGACATAATCAATCAAAACAAGGCTTTTGCAGATCCTCCTGTGATTAATCTAATTATTTGGGAGAGATCAGATGCATTTGCTGTTGATATAAACAACAGTTTGATTGAAGTATCAAAGGTAAATCAATAGGCCCAGAATGTGGATCAAAACATTATAAGCTAGGGAGCTTAGAATCAATATTTTCAAGAGGAGAGTCAACTGGGACTGCTGTGCTTAAGCTCATTGAATAAATGTACTATATTCAGAAGTCAGTTGTCACAAAATCAGATTCACTGTATCTGAGGCATTTGCCTCTTCTACAGATGAGCTTCTCAAAATATGTAACTAAACTTTTTAAACACAGAAAGCAACAGTGAAGCCATGCAGAGGAAAAGAACTGATATTTGGAAATTGCTCTTGACACTTGAAAACCTTTAATCATCAAAGAGCAGCAGCCCATTGCCTCCCCTTCCTGCATCCCTGCTCTAGAAGTCCTTAATTAGTGAAGGACTCCCACTTGCTGACGTGAAGAGCAGGGCCTGTTGGTAAGGTCTCCCCTGCAATTTGTTTGCTGATGGGTCTCTCCCAGTTGCAAGTGGAGCAGGAAGAGCTCTGAGAGGGCAATGGAGCACACATCTGCCTCTCTATGCACATGGGATTTGGGCCAGGCTCATACCACTGCTTGCAGACATCCCTGACCTGGATACAGGGGGGATATTTTAGTTTTGAGGTCAGGATGCAGTTCAGGGTACAGGGCCTGATCGTAAGGAAACCAGAAGCTTCCTTCTCAAAGCTTTCAGAGATTAAAAGGAGGAGATGACCAGTGCCAGTATCACACATTTTCTTTAATTCTGCATGCTCGCTCTGCTGTAGTTTGTGTTCTGATGTCTGCATTGGTCTTGCCTAAGCAAACACTGTTAAAAGGATGTCAGGAGAGGATTGCCATAGAGGGGTTGGCTATAGGAGAATTCTCTCTTAAACTTTACTAGTAATGTAGTATTGGAGACAGTAGTCCTTTTCCTTCAGCACCTTTCCTACCTGTGTTTTGCCATTAGTGTGAGTGTAATTGTACTGATGCAAAGTTGCAGCATGTTGCTGTAGCTGTTTTGGTAGGGAAAGGTAAGCACGGATGCTGATAGGAGGCACTCCTCGTCATTAATACTGTGCTGCCCCTGTGTGTGGCTCTGGAACTGACACAGCTGATATGGTGATAGAAGAATTTTCCCATAAACCAGACTAAATTTGCCAGAAGACACTTCTACACTTTGTTTTTTAAAGTTCAATAT
The DNA here is from genome assembly GCA_013389905.1 of Sula dactylatra. Taxonomy (NCBI): domain Eukaryota; kingdom Metazoa; phylum Chordata; class Aves; order Suliformes; family Sulidae; genus Sula; species Sula dactylatra. Next base: position 190,043 of record WEKW01009873.1, read on the forward strand.
AAGAAACAATATAACACTTGTTACAGTTTTCTTTTGATTTACAAAGAGATTGTGAAGAACTTACTGCTTTAAAAAATAGTTTTAACCTCTCTGACTCTTCAGTTTTTTTAAAACCTTGGAAAAGAGATTGAGAGTACAAACAAGAGCTCACCAACTCCATAGGTGAATAATGTCAGCTCTTGGCCTCTGTGCACAGAGTAATTTCTGTTCCAGATTCTTTGTGGATGCAAACATGTTTAAATGACTCCCAGGAAGGAATACATCTCAAGAAGGTCATTGAAACATAATCTGTCTCTTTCAGCTACTTTACAGTAGCTTTCTAGTCTGTCTTTTCATTTCATCTCACTGAAAAGGTTTCAGGGTTGCATCCAAGCTGCTAGGATCCACCCACATGCACTTGTAGAATAGGTTAGCATACAGACTGTTGTTATGGTATTATTGTTACGTAGCATACACATTATTTTGATACCCCAAAGATTCAGGTTGTTGCAGTTGCTCATGGCTCCTTTTTTTTCACTGAATGATGGAATCCATAAAAGACAGATTTTTAGGCCAAAGGTAGAAACAGGTGTCTCTGGGGAATTTTAGTAGTGCCTGGGTGTTTCTTCTTGGCAATTAGGTGCTCAGATACTGTTGGAAAAAACACCCAACTCCTAACTGTGTCACAAAGCACGTAAGTATCAAAAATCTGCCTGCAATTCCAAAATGAAAGATGATAATTTCAGCTGTTTTTCACCTTGTATTTTAAATGTTAGCCTTGAATTCTTTCTCAGCCAGGCATGCATCAGAATTTCAGCTGAGAATAGTAGCACTTTTACTATGGTTGTCTGACCCATAAAGTGCATTGCTTAAACTTGTTTAGCATTTTACCAAACTTATGCTCTTTGGAAACCTTCACCAAATCTTGAGCAGAATCAGTTCGGAAACATGTTAACTGGTACAGGCCATGTATTTCTCAAAATAAAGCAGGAAGGAATTTTGTATTTTGGAATTACAGTAGCTCATCCAGCCCAGAGCCTGGTTTATATCTGAGTGTAGTACGGTTCCCGGTAGGGATACCTCTGTGCCACTTTAAGTGTTTCCACAGACCTAAATGAAGCTTGTTTGTTATTACCTTGTATAAGAGCTTTCACTCTCAGGGCATTCTGAGAGCAAAGGATCACTTTGATCTGGGGATATGCTGTAGCAACCATGGTAACATATCTCCCAAGGTATGGCTCCTCTTGCTATGATTTTCTTTTTTCCCCTGCCTACTTGTGAACCTGGATTGGCATGAACTAACTCAAGCTTATGATTGGAATTTTCCAAACAAAAAGATACTCGGGAGTTAAATCTGGAATTTTTTTTAGATTTAATTTTTTAAATTTAAATCTTTTTCCTTTGGATTTTCCTTAAGCCCCGGAAGCAGGAAGTTGTATTGTAGTTGCTTGCCTTAACACTGAAGGAGGGAAAAAACCCCAAAAGGTCCGTTAGGTGTCACCTAACAGTGTGTCTGAACTGTATGGGAAAATGCAGGTTTTGAGTTTTGAGAGAGAAAGTGGCTTAATCATTGCTGCTCTTGTACGCTTAAGTAACAATTCACACAATAGCTCTAAATCTTCCTTAAATGAATGAAGACATATATAGATATTCTTTCATGCTGTGTACTTACCGACTATGCAGCTATGGACTTACAGAGTTCTCCTTTGTTGTAGAAGAACTGAAAAACAGTAAAGCAAAACTGAATTAATTTATAAATATACAAAGTTCAACATAAACACCGTCTGGTTTTCACCACTGGTTTCTTTTCAACAATTCCATCTCTTGACAGGGTTGAGCTCCCCATTTTAGGGAGGATTCATTGCTCTGTTCTGATGTTTCATAATGGCATTTCCCCTATATATGCTCCTCAGCAGAATGCGTGCATGCACATGTATGAGTCGGGATCCTGCTGCATATGTTGACATTGACCATGTATTAGGTGTCAAATAATAAAAATAATTTTAACAGGAGTTCAGCTAAGCCAACACCAACAACCCCTTTTCACTTACTTTAAATACTCCTTTACTTGTGTTTCCCCATAAAGTTAGGTAAATCATTGCTATTGTGTGTAAACTTCTCATTTGAAGTATAGTTAGATTGCATCTTTAGATACTGGTAGTAACTGAAGTCAGGGTACCCTTAAAAAAATTCATTGCTTGAGTTTGGCACTGAAGAAAAAAATGCATCCTGAGTTCTTAGTGCTTTCAGTACTGTATAGTTTGAGATTTTGGCAGCAACTGAAACCTTTCCAGCCTTTTTTTCCCCCTGCCTTGCCCCAGTAATGGTTTATTGTCAAGCTTAACCCAGGAAGATTCTTGAAAGGATCTCCTTTGAACATTTATTTAATGGCCAACAAAATGAAAGAAAGTCACTATGCATTTAATATTATACATGCATTTGCTAAAAAAAAAATAGCTTTCCAGAGTAGAGACAGTTAAGTATGACTTTGCATGCCTTCTCTTTGACTTCAGTGAACTGTGGATCAGACCCAAAAATATGCTTCCCTGTGAAACTTTGTAATTCCATTTAGCAGCTGCTTTCAAACACAATGGGAGGTTTTCAGAAATATCCTTGTCTAGAAGTGTTCATCTGCAGGCATAAAAGCAACCTTGATAACATTAGGGGGGAAGATAACAATGTCTATCTCTGTAATGATATCACCTTATCTTTAATTAATGTAGAGTACTGTAAGATCTTTTCTGAGATAGAGCCTCTTATTTGGGCAAGATCCTTCCTGAAACAAAGTGTTTGAGCCAGCATAGCTATTTCCAACAGAGGTTTAACCATGTAACTCATTCACTGGGCTCAGAAGCATCCAGGATCAGCTCTGGTTGTTTCCTTTGAGGCAGGAAAAATAAAAAGGCTCTTGACAGAAAGATGGAGCTATCTATTACTAATACTGCAGTGGTTTGATTTAGAAACTGCCCTTATTCCATGGAATTGCATGACCTCAGCTGAGAGTGTTTTAATTAGAAATGAGCCCAAATAAATCCCCTGCATCTGAGTTCTGAGTAGTTTCAAATTCCAAACACTGTCAGAATTCAGATACCTCAGAGAGCTTATTTATCTGTAGTTTACACCCACATCCATAATAATCATATCATGAAAGCCTTATAAAGGTCATGGTCCCATCCTCAAAATACAGGAAATACCAGCAATGTGGTTTCCTGTACAGTCTGAGTTTGAAACTCTCCTGTATCCAAACAATACAGTCTTTGATTAGTAATACCTAGTGTTTATTTCTTCCATTTCTGCTGGTGCCTCCAATCTTTGCTTCCATCTTTTGATTCCTGGTCTGATCAGCAGCGAGGGCCTCTGGTATGTCCCACTGCTAGCCGTGTTCTTGTCTTCCTTGCTCCCTCTCATCTTCTTCCTACTCCACACTTTTGGCACTGCAGCATTTTTCCTCATCCTGGCTGCCTTTCTGTTGCCTGAGGCTGACAGAGAGGAGTGGGGAGAAACACTAGCAAACAGCCTGCTTGTGTTCACTGGGGTCTTGGGCCCAGAACTGGCGTGGCTTGAATTTCCATTTAAAGGAAGGTCCTGATCAGATCAGGATTGTATACCCAGCTCTGGACCACGATGTTGATGGGCCACAGTTTAATTGTCTCTATTACAATGTTTTAAATGTACCATTTGCTGTGGAACTGATCAAGCATCACAGCTGATAGATATCTCTCACTTTTAAAAAATTCACCCGCTTGGCTAAATTTTGATGACTGATACAGATCTTTGAGCGGGAAGTAACAGCCAACCTGTCTAATGTGATTGCTGGAAGAAGGCATAGTTCTAAATCTGAGTACCACTTGGCTGAAACGGTGAGGAAGGAAAAGCTAAGAGCCAAAGCCAGGCCATTCCTAAATATTAATTCCCAAAAAGTAATCTACAGTTTCAGGGCAGATCTTCTTGTATAGAGCAAGGTAGTCCTGGCTCCCACTTCTGGACCTGCTTTGTTTGGTACACCTAGTGCTGCTACATAACAGTTTCTAGACCTAATGGCTCGTGTTGCAAACGGGCCTTCTTCTCTAGTTTACCTTCAAGTGGAGGACTATATATGTAGTAATTTTAAGCATTTTCCTGAGTTGGGGAGGTAGATGGTGTGAAGTGTTTGGCATGTGTTCTCAGCATACAACATACTGTGCTCAGTGTCATATAAATACATAACAACTTTCTTCTACCTGAAATCATCTCTGCTGTGGACAACCAGGTTGCGATGAAAGTAAGGGAAAAGAAATACCACTTTTCTCTCTGGTTAAACAACAGATTTGTCTATGAGTTTGCCAAAATTGTAAGCGTCAAGATAACCAAGTGCACATTTATGCGTACAATTTTCTGTGCATATGTCTGATACTCCTTATTTTGGAAAGGGTATAGTAGGTTTTTATCAAACCAGTCCATCTGTTCAGTGATTCAGTAATTTAAGAATAGCTAAACTTGTCACTCTGCTCCCCTTGCTGTAGTTCATTCAGACTATGGACCAACTTCAGATTTTACTGGCATCTTTAAAAATATTGGCATGAGCCACTTAGCTGTCTCTTGTGTGTTTGACCAGCTATGTCCATGATGGCCTAGTACCACACTGAATCTACCTGCCCAAAGAAGTGAGTTCCCATTTGCAGAGGTAAAGTTTGCAGAGCCCTTTGTACATGCATGTAAAACTCACTCTTACAGAGATCAGCACAAATATATATCAGAGAAACTGTCTATATCAGAGAATGAAAAATTGAAGCAATTAAACCAAGCTACAGTACACCCCCTTAAAGGTAAGTGAGGGAGAGGAATTTTATGTGAGTGCTTTATATTTTTGGAGAAAGTACAATGCTTTACCAGATGAGTGCTGTCTTGGGTCTTGTGTGGAAGCAACATGGAGTTGCAATGTGATCATAATGACAAGTTCAAATGAGTCAGTTTGTTCCAGGAGAGTAAGCTGCCAGGGAATTTAGTGTTATGGAGAGTATGGCTGGTGGGTCAGTGCATGATATGGTTGTGTAAATACTAAACAGTACTGTGCCATGCAATGGTATGCTGCTTTATAGGAGGGTTCTTGTGTACTACAAGTAAAAAAGAAATTCTGTTTATTTGTGTGCATTAACAGTGCTTGGGGTTTTCTTTCAAAAGTAAAAGGCTAATTGAAAAATCCAGGCCAGAGTTCAGTTTTGGTAAATAACAGCTCTGGCCTGGATTTTTCAGTGGTGACTTTTGAAAATCCTGTCTGAAGTTTCAGGTGAGCATGGAGTTCTTTGCTCTGAACTGGTGCCTGGTGCTGCTGTGTACCACTGAGCTGCTGGTGCTTCCTAAATGAGTGACAGTTCTACAACAGGTAGGATTTTTGGGGGGTAACCGTAAAGAGTTCATATATAGGGTTTTCGGATGCATTTGCTTGAGGAGTACACCTAAGTGTAATATAGCAAAAATCTCAAGATGCAAATGCAGAATGATACCTAACTATATGGAACAGTGCAGTGCCATGCAGGAGTTACCCCATGACCAAGGGAACTGGAAACAGTCATGCCTGTTAGCATGGCTCTCTATCAGTTCAATTTATCCCCTGCCTTTTTAAAGGACCTGATGCAAAAAGAGGATTGTAGATTCTCTATGGTTAGTCCTTGCCCATATTTTTCCCTCCATCAGGCATATCACCATTTTGCGGAAGGCTTTATATTCAGTTCTGTGAAATGCAGCAAATACCGTGGAGTGTGCTGTCTCTCTAACGCTTTCTGTGGAACAGAAGCTGGATTGAAATGCACCAGCATTGTACAAGCTGTTTTAAGGCTTAACTGTCAGGGAGACAGAAACAGTCTCCTCCCTGAGGATCTTAGAATAAACATAAAGAGGACAGAGCATGGGAGAAGAAAAAGGAACAAAGGAGTGACTGTCCAAAGACCTATCACAGTTTAGTGTCAAACCCATGAGCAGACATGTGCTTCCTGATTCCCTTTCTGGTACCCCACCCTGGCTGGATCTTTTCTTTTCTAAAAACGGGCAGTGAGATACTGTTCAAAGGATAGATACTTATTCTGTGAAAGCCTTCTGAGTATTTCATCAGGACACTTACTCTGCTGTTCTGTGCACACACGCATGCGCTCATATATATGGCGGGGGGGCAGGGGGAAGGGAGAGAAGAACATCCTGTGGGATTTCTTTCACCATCTGCCGAGTTCTGACTGCCATCTGTAAAGTAAAAGCGTTTATGTTGTTTACCCTTTGTTCAAAATGTATTTTTTGTCACAGTGGCTTTTGGCATTACCATGCATGACTAGAAGAAATATTCAACAGTTTGGAGCAAGCAGTATAAAACACTGACAGCTCAGGAATCTGAAACATCCAGTTTATACAGTAATTTGACAGAAGGTTTTGACATCATGCCTACTGTAATCGCCACTTAGGAGCTCAGACATAACCTTTCAGGTTCACAGCAGCTTGTCTAAAAAGGCAGAGGCTTATTTAGCAGAACATGGGTAAGGTCCGGGTAACTAGAACCGTAATTACCCAAGCAATTACTCTGGTCATCAGAAGTCCCCTTTGTTAGATGGTTTGTCCATAAGCAATCAGGAGATGAGAGTACCTTTCTTGCTGCAGTTCAGGCAAAACAGAAGTTGTGCTTCTTCACCTGTAAACCTTGTTGGACAGCTAGTTGCATACACTGGTCTGATTGCTGACCTGTTGAGCTTATTTATAAGTTTGCTAAGCATATGGTTGTGTGATAGGAAGCAACAAAACACAAGCAGCAAAGGGGGGGGGGGGGAATAAATGCCTGATTTCATATTTCAGAAGTCTTATGTCTTACTCTACTTTCCTGTCTTACACGTACATAACTTAACTGCAAAGTTTCCCAATGTCAGAGGCGTGATTATTAACACAAATATGTGTCCTTACTAGCCTGAGCTGTAGGTCTACACTTCACATTTGTTTGTGGTCAAAAATATTTGACTTAGGAGAGCAAAGGGAACTCTCAAATGGACCATCACGATATAGTAAGATAACAAGAGGAAGAGATGCTATGTTTAACCTAACATAGAATCAAGCTAGAGGACTTTTCATGGGTTGGGTGGCTTTTATAGCTGGAACTTTTGTGAGGACGCTCATCCAGCTGCTGGAATACAAGCTGTTTTCAGCTTCACACCCATAATATAAAGGATAATCCTATTATCTCCCATAAACTAAAAGAAAAAATTATGGAAGTTTGCAGTTGTTCTCACTGTCTCCAAATGTAGCCTGAATTCCTGAAGCACACATATAAAGGAAAAATTTATGCTCTGGGTAGCATTCCAGAGACCTTTCTAACTGAGAAAGAGCTTTCATATATAGTTGTAAGCAGAATTATTTGAAATTATTTGAATGATCTTGAAATTTATAGCCATTCTCACTGTAAGAGAGAACATAAAGCAGAACATGAAGCATGAAGAGTCCTGCTCTCTTCCTAGTTTTAAGGACCCAGAAGAATCCAGGAAAGACTTTGCTTTATGTTACCTATTTCTGAGGTAGTTTCAGAAGCCCCATTTATTGCTGGATCCTAAGGCTTTCGTAGATAGATGGAGGGCGAGTGTTCAATAGGGCTGAATTTAGATGGGGAGTTACAATTAGCGTTTGAAAGTATAAAAGCTTTGCAAGCTCAATTTATTGCTGTATTCTGTGGGACTGTGGAGTTAGGAATAGGGTGAGAATGGTCTAATGCTTTGTTTGCTTTTTTAGTGTAGCACTTAGATCTGTGGGTTTTATTATAGTTGGGGTGAGATATGGGGCTTGGGAATAGAAACCCCATGAACCAAGTTCACTGCTAATTTCTGCTAGGTCTGCAGGCTTAGAAAGCTGGCATGGTGCTGTTTATTATTTTCCTTTATTATCAATTGACCAATCGTCCAAGTGTAATTGCATTTGGCATTGGAGGTAAGTTTAAGGATTGGGAATCCTAAGGTTTATCTCTACCTTGACTGTTTGCTCACTATTTTCTGTGAGTGATCATTTCCACATTGTGAATAGGCCGCCTTCTAGAATAAGACAAAACTGCAGGATGAAACCCCCACACTTATTACAGCATTTTTGGTTCCAGGATCCTACTCCAGTGTCCTGGTTTTGGCTGGGATAGAGTTAATTCTCTTCCTAGTAGCTGGTGCAGTGCTGTGTTTTGGATTTAGTATGACAATAACGTTGATAACACACTGATGCTTTAGTTGTTGCTTACACTAGTCATGGACTTTTCAGCTTCCCATGCTCTGCTGGGTGCACAAGTTGGGAGGGGGCACAGCTGGGACAACTGACCCAAACTGGCCAAAGGGATATTCCATACCATATGACATCATGCTCAGCATATAAGGCTGGGGGAAGAAGGAGGAATGGGGGGACTTTTGGAGTGATGGCATTTGTCTTCCCAAGTAACCGTTAGGCATGATGGAGCCCTGCTTTCCTGGGGATGGCTGAACACCTGCCTGCCCATGGGAAGAAGTGAATGGATTCTTTGTTTTGCTTTGCTTGTGTGCACAGCTTTTGCTTTACTTGTTGAACTGTCTTTATCTCAGCCCATGAGTTTTCTTACTTTTACTCTTCCAATTCTCTCTCCCATTCCACCAGCGGGGAGTGAGCAAGCGGCTGTGTTGGGCTTGGTTGTCAGCTGGGGTTAAACCACGACATCCAGGCAGGTGGGCATTAGCTGAAAAAGCTTTGCCTCCTTCTGACCAAGATAATTCATCAACAGGATTTCAGTAGGCCTTCCATCCAAAGTCCTTCATACCTGGCACATGCCCTGACAGCATGCTAGGAAAATAAAGCTCCTGGGAGCTTTAGCCCAACTGCCTTCTTTATCTTGAGTACACTGTGCTGAAAAAGCTAAAATTATTATTATTATTGTTGTTGTTGTTGTTATATCTCATGGATACAGGACTGAGACTTGAAGGATACCTTAGCCAAGTACTGTGCAAAATGAGTGTGGTCAGACCACCCCAGACACAAGCCAATTCCACATGGTTTGTCTGGAAGATCCGTGCTCTCCTCTGGGTTCAGTCCATAAGACAGCATAAATACAGCATCTCAGATGCAGCTAAACAGTGGTTTAGCTGAGCTGTGGTTCTAATGCTAAAATAAATTGTCCTATCTTTATTGTTCTCATCATGAATTTCCTGAGGAAGTGTTGTATGGCTTCCCTCAGCTGGAAGTTATGGGTGTTGAGAATCAGGTCAGACATAGAAACAGTCTCTCATGCAGAGAGAAACTGAAGTGACTGAGACTGCTCATTGTCCAAGGAGGAAGAATAAGGGGAGTGAGATAAAAGCCTATAAAATAGTCAAGGATTCAGAGAAATTATCACCTGATAAAAGAACATTAGAATAGTAATATGAAAAATCTTGAATGAATAAATAAGGACATATCTTCAAACCATGCTATCAAACTATGGATTCCATCATTGTTTGAGCCAAGAAACTTATGTTCAAATATGCTTATTTCTGTATGAATAACAAGAATTTTGCATGATGTGTTGCTAATAAAAGTACATTGGAGGAAAAGAAAGCCTTCATGTTGTAGTGATTAAGCAGAGTAACCTTTTGTAGGCCGAATTAGATTTGTGTGTTACGTATTTATATATTTATTTTCATGGGAACATCTGGTGCTGGCTCATCCTGGAGACAGATTTCTGGACTGGGCTGACTGCAGGTCCAATCCAGTCAGGCAGTTCCTGTGCAGCAATTTCTCCTTTGATGCAAATTTTCTCCGAAATTACGGTTAACAGATTAACTAGAAATCTTGTGTTCTGAGAAACTGCATTTGCTGCAGGAACAGCTGTGAAATTTGATAAAATCACCATGGTCTGTTTAAATGGTTTTCTAGCAGTAGCCTTTCGGTTAACCCTGGATCATTTAATAGCTGGATAAGTCTTTCAAGAGTAATTAAAATTATGTTTTCAGAGAATTTAATATTTTATACATGATTTTTTCAAAAAGGAGCAGTGAAGACATAGATGCCAAAACTGAAAGCCTGGCACTGGACACACAATCTTGCTCCCTGGTGCATGAATTTGCATACATATTTGGAAAGGAACAATGCCTGATTTTAAACAAGCAGTTTGCTTATAACCCCCCCTCCTGTCAAGACAATTGCAATGAAAAATACAAAGCTGCTGTTACTTTTTAATTATCAGATGAGATCATTACTGAAGTGGCATATGTTATAGGTATGTAATTATGATGTGTTAAATACTTTGGCACTAATTATTTCATCTTCCTAGCAAGGGGCTATTCTACTGCATTATGTAAACTTTTGCTTCGACTTTGTTTATAGTCTGTTCTGGCATGTAATATTTGGGGCATTTAAAAATAGGGCTTTTGGTTCCAATCTTGTCTTCCCACAGGAATTTTGCCTAAGTCAGAGGTGTAGGAGTAGGATCTGTTTGTATTGCAAAATGATCTTTTTTAATAGTCGTTCAGTTCAAAGAACTTTTTTACCTGCGTCCAAATGATAAAATAAAAGCATATTTTAAAAAGACAAAGTACACATTTTAAACACCAATCCATATATCAGTAGCAGAAACATAATTAAAAATTAAGTATACTGTGCTGCCATAGTTAATCTAGAAAAGAAGCTATATGTAGTAGGATATATATTATGAGTAAAAGTAAAGCCTTAAAGATAATATGGAGGATTGAACAGGATCTTATGGTAAAATATAATCAGAGTACTTTACATTTTCATATTGTATTATATAGCATATCTGACTATCTCAAGTTTTCATATTTAAAATATAAGCTTCAGGGACAGTCCGGAAGTAGATCAAGTCAAAGATGAAGCTGTGTGATGAACCTTGGAAATAATAAAATGAACAGACGATGAAAACTATTGACTATCTTTAATAGTCAATTAAAAACTTCACCAGTTACTATGCTACAAATGGACTATGTAAACTGGCAGAAAAATGTGACTTTAACTTTAATGTATGCCTGTCCGACTCTGAAATAATATGCCTCCCAGAAGTCTGTTCCCTTAACTACGTTTAGAGTTTGCCTATTTACCTTTTTTACTGTTAGAATCCATTGTTATTATANACAATTGTGAGTGAGAGTAGTAATGAATATCTGACATTATGTATATCAGTCATATAATTAATTACCATTACCTGATGTATTATACATCCCATTTATTTCAACAATTAACATGTTATTTTGTCATTTTATTATTATCATATCTCTCCTTTTGACAAGTTAGTAATAAAAAGGCAAAACAAAACATGATCTGCTGTTGAAGTAAATGCATCTTCATTATACAACAAATAAATTCTTCAGCAAAGGCTGCCAGGTACCAGTGTAGCAAAAGGTTGAAACTGCAGTGAAAACATAAGTCACAGTAATGTAGCTGATCATTCAGAGGTGACATATGTCCAGCTCTGCTTCTCTCTGTCTCTTAAAGGAACAAATGTCTTGTCATTCAGTTCATAGTTAATCTCAGGGCACCTCATTATTAGTTGGATGATCTCCATCTTTAACAATTGCACCTAAGCAGAGCTGAGGGTTTAGATTGAGCCTGAGATGCATTTAGATGCCAGACTGTCATTTGCACTTCATAGGAGGTGGTTTGCTTACCCATCCTTTTTAATGCATTACAATACATTGGCACCTGTACTCTTCTCCATTCCTTCAGCTGGTGCTATAACTTTGTCTTCACCCTCTTAACGCAGTCTTCTCTCTTTCTGCACTCCGCCATTTGGTCTGATAGAGGATTTGATACCCAGCACTGTGTGCTCCCGTCAATATTGACTCATTCAAGATATAGGCAAGAACTGTTAAAAAATTATAATTAATATAATTTTGTCAAATATAGACAGGTGAAAACCCTATTTGTCACTTACAGAGTTTTAAGCCAAATATAATTTTT
>WEKW01009877.1:7927-27149 GCA_013389905.1 Sula dactylatra
ACTTTTGATTTATGAGAATTGAATAGATGCAGATTTCATATAAAAAGTTTGTTCAAAGGAATATTCACTGTTTTGGTTATGAGGTATCATTGAGATCATATTAATCAAAGGAATATACAAGAAAACAGCACCTGATTTTGTTATCTTTAATTAACTGCCTGGGTATTTGAATGAACCTTAATAGCATTACGGAAAATATATCTGATAGTAATTACATATTTGCAAGAATGGTATCAGGAAGGTATTTTAGTAGTATAGTCCAATGCAAGTGAGTCTTGCTTTGACCAGACAGTAAAAGAATCTACCATGAGTGAAAAAAAAATCAACTCATATAGAAGCCTCTGAAGCTGCCTTTAGACAGTGCCAAAATGAACCAATTTTGCTTACCTAAAGAGTGTGAGCAGTTCTTGGTGCTTACATGCAACATGGTTTGTCCCAAGTACTGTCCTGCCAAAGGAGGTCTATGAAATGCAGCCTTCCATGAACACTCAGTAGCTGAGCTGCACTTATTTTACATCTTCCTAATGGACAGGGAAATTATCTGTGTCACTTTTCATTGTTAATCCTACCCTCTAACTACTCTTAGTTCTTCAGATTGTTATGTATCAATGAAAGTTATAGTCAGAACTATTTATTAGATTTTAAAAAATGCATAGGTGTGACCTATTGTAAAGAAGGTCTCACAGGGATGGACACTAGACTGTTCACACATAATTTCTAAGTCAAGACAATCTTTGGTGGGCAACATTACTAACTTGAGGCTGTTGCATGGTCTATTTAAGCTGATTGATGACTCCATTTCTGCTCATTCTAAATGGTTTGGACATTGCAAAAGTACTCTGGCATCCTTAGGAAAGGTCAGTAGTTTAACAAATTGGAGTGTTGTACTACTTTGTCACTGGTGGAGGNTACAGTCTCAATCACGTTACAACAACAGTGTGTTTGAATTAATCACCTGATCCATGTTGGTCTCTGTTTAGCTATTCACTTAAGGGAGGCTAATTAATGTTTGTTGCAATGTTTTCTCTTGAAGCAGATCATGGATGCAAGACAGACTTCTTTCCACAAAATGTTTAAAGGTATTTAGAGTTTTTTTCTGTTAAATGGAGGGAAGAGTGCATATTATTGGCTCCATGGGAAAGAGCTCTAGCAGGCAATGTTGGAAAGTGAAGAATTGAATAATATTGACCATTAATACATTTAAGCTGNNNNAAGCTGAAAACCAGTAAAACTTTAACTGCATCTGTAGTGATGTTCTGAAGAGTTTTCTGTTAGCAAAATGATATAAAATAAGGAAACTATTTTCAGAACTTGCAAGCATCCTGAATGTGTTATCCTACGTGTCATCCTAACTATGGCTATCCTTTGAGTAGGAGATTAACAGTCTGAATTAAAATTGCCAATTAGTATTATACTTTACTTCAGCAGTCATTGTTGGTTTTTACTTCCCCTAATCACAGGCATAATTTTACAGCAGTTTGGATGATCTCTACCTACCGTTGATCAGAGTGAGTTACTTCATCATTCATAAATTTATGTCAAAACTTTAAGAAAACTAATTTCAAGTTCTGTTTGGCTCATAAATTATTTAAATATTGCTTGTGATGACTCACTGTTTGAACAGAGAACTGTGTCAGCCTGGTAATATGTTTTTGCTCCATGACTAGATGACCTCCAAACAAGAAAGTTCTATTTTATGTAGCAAATATTTCTGAAATGAATATTTCTATAAATATTTTATACATGAAAGTGAATAAAGGTTTTCAGTAGATGGAAGTTTTATTCAAGGAAGTGTTTCTGAAAAGGTTTTATTTAATACTTGCTAAAATCTAGACTTCAGCTACTGTCAGATGATAGTTTTTCATGTAGTTGTTGATTAATCTACTGTAATCAATCTCAGACCATTTTTTTGTTTGTTTGTTTCCTTTCCTTTGCAATGAAATGTAAGGATTGAAATATCTTTCATGTTGTACCAGACCTTTCTTTTAATTAGACTTGGAATCTATTCGGGAGATGCACAAAATATGAAGCAGCAAGAAAAACACAAGAGGAAAAAATATGTGATTATCGATATCTCTGTGGGCCAAGGCAAAGGTGTCTCTCTCAACAGATGAGTATCTTTCCATATGCTTAAGCAGGTGCGAATTTAGATTAGAAATGTAATGGGAGCAATATCTGTGTATTCATGTTTTACAGACAGGTAGTGAACCCTTCAGAAAAAGATCTTCCCTTCCCTGCTGCTCAGTCTTGTCTTTAAGGGGTTAGATGACTTGCTTAAATTACCTCATCCTCTTCCTGTAGATAGGTCAAATGCCATAGAGCATTGCTTTGGTCGGAGAAGATGGTAAAAATAGACTGATATTTATGCCATTGAGAATGGATCTTATCCTTTTTTCTTGAAGAAAACTTTTTAATGAGCTTCCACACATGCATGTTCCATCCAGCAGTTCAATTTTTTTAGAAGTCGCAGTCATCTGTTCTCTTTATTTTTAACTTGTATCTATGTATCATTGCTTGCCCTCTGTTGATGTTGCAGACAAGCTAATCCTGTCTTTTTGCTTCAAGTATTTTACAAAATTTAAATCATAACAAACATATATAAAAAATAAAATTGGAAATCTTGAAAGCAATATTTGAACCTGCAGGCTTGTCTTTTTGGAGATGGAGTTTCTATCTCTAAAGTTCACCTCCCATAAGTAAGAAAAGAAATTAAAGGCCAGTCTTGCTCCAGATAGATGATTTGGAAATGTTGTGCAACCAGGCAACAACTGCCACTCTGGAATTTACAGCTGGGATGAAAAACCCTTCTTGGAAAATTAAAAGCCAGATTTTAGCACATGCTTTCATAGGTAGAACCCATGGATTTTAGTGACTGGTTTTCTATTCCTTAGCCTTCCTCTAGGAGAAGAAAAGCTGGCCTTATTGTCGTAACTACTGGTAGGAAAGCCCATAGCCTGGCTAGATGTACTACCATAGCAACACATGGGGTGCTGAAATTCCTGCTAGCAGCAGATGGGGGAGGTTAGCATTTGTCTCTCAGGAGTTTAATTAATATCTGTTTTGGTTTTCAGGTAAGAAATTCCTTTAACAGTTGATCGCATATTTTACAACTATCCAGGAACATAAACCAATCTAATTTGGCACCCACAATGAATAAGTAAATGAATTATGTGGCTGAGGAACAGGAAGGCCCAAGAGCTTAATACTGGAGTATAAATACTTTTAGTTCAGATTTCTTTGAATCCAAGTTGGTAGGAAATAGAAGGCTGATGTAATTTAATAGTGGTTGCTAGAAAATGAGCTGCAGGTCTCTGTGTTCAAAATCAACAGCTGTCTAGACCTCCACATCCAGAGCTGCACATAATACTATTTGTACATAGGTAGAAAACATCACCAGAGTTGCAAAAGATATTATGACTACAGACACTGAGTTTCTGGTTCAATTTTAAAGAAAAATCTTTCTAAAATCTGGAAGAACAGGATATAGAAAACTTGCCTTGTAATTTCCCACATTGTTCATGAGTAAGAGGTCTTCAGTCTTCCTAAATAAAAGTCTTTCTAATTTTAGCTACCTACAATTTAGATATCTAGTCTAAGCAAATATGTTATCCTTTCCTATACTCAATACTGATCAAAGTTCCATATCCAAAAGGCAATTCATCTAGTTTTAAAAACAAGTAACAATTAACTGAGATGAGCTGCTCTTTGATGATATTTTTCTATTCCCTATTTAGGGCACCTAGAGTTCTAGAATAGATAAGGAAACAAACTTTTAAATAGCCAAAGTTAAGTGGGAGAAATAAAAGTACAAGGCTGTACAGCCCATATCTTTTGACTGAAACTTAATTTCTACTTCCTCTCTCCACAAAATATCCTTTGTTTTAGTTGTATTGCTGTTGAAATTTAAATATGGTTTACAAAGAAAGTATAGATATATTATGAAAAATAACAAAAGACCAAGGATTAATATATTCACAATAAAATAGTTTGAACTGCACAGTCAATCTTCTTCGTCACAGATATGAGCCTGTCTAGCTATTCTAATGTAAGACCCCTATCTTCTTCACATCACAGCCTCTACCAAAATGAGAAAGATAAATAATTCAGACCAAGTGGTGTTTTTACTCTCCATAACAAGCTGTGTGCAATTTGAATCCTTGTTTCCTTCAGTAATTATATCAATAAGGACAAAAATCAGAGCTTGGACTGAAATACATGTTACCAAGTTGGTAATCTGCCATCCTTCACATTCCCCTGTAGAAAATAAAGTTGTGAGTCAACTATTCAGAAACAGAAGATATCATTCCAGAATAACTATCTGGAGATGGACCAAGTATTATCTCATCAGAAGTTAATGCAACTATATTTAAAATTAAAAGCCAGAAACAACAACAGACGGAAGGAATGTAGTCAGCAGCAAAAAAGCATTGCTGTTTAACTGTAATTTTGTTTCTGCCCCTCTCCCCAGGGTCCTCTTCCACCTTACACTACATCAACCAGTTGGCTCACAGACTGCTCTGCACATGGTGGAGATAAGCTGCACGTGCTGCTGTGTGTATTTGGCACACAGTGGGTCACACTGCATGACTATTCAGATAGCTCAGAGTTAGTCTAAGAACTTCGTATGTCTCCCCCACTCTTGGGTTTCCCCTTCTATTAGGATGCCTTCAACACCCTTCATGCAATTTAATTTCAGCCAGAACTTCTCATGAATGCAGAGGGCTGAGAGGTTTCTTGAGTAATTTTCTAAATTATTATAAAAGGAACAGTATCATTATTATTTAGTCTTTGCAAATTTAAGTCTTTAAATAAAAAGGAAAATATAATAGTTGTTCCATTGTTTTTTAGGGAGAACAAGATTTTCAGGGAAATGGTAATATCTTTTATTAGACAAACTTATAAGTGAAGGAAAAGTTAATTTTTGTCCCAACAGATCTTACTTTCCTCAAAGAACAGAACAAGAAATACATACTGCAATGTTTTCCAACAATAGAGCATTACATGGTTGGAGGTAAAGGGAGGGAGGTTGGTACGGTTTTTTATTTGTAGAAAATCTGAAGTTGAAATATTTTCAGTGGTATATAGATAGAGATATAGATGCACAAGGTATTTTGTTGGGGTTTTTTTGAAAAAGCAAAACTTCAGACTCAAACCAAATCCCTTTTAGACTTCTTGTTTTGGAAGCAATCCTTAGGTTGTAACAGACCTTCACAGTTTGGTTTTTTTTTTTTTCCCCATATCTTTTCCAACACAAAAGATTCAAGATCAGAACTGTCTGAAATCTTGGCTGATTTAGGAGAATGGCCAGGATTTGGACTGTGGAACGTGTATGAAAGTAAATCATCTCACAAAATTTCTTCCTTTTTGAACCAAGAAATTACAAGAACAACTTATGAAATTTTGTCTTTGACATTCATTTCATTCCCTGGCTTACTTCTGACTGACACTTTATGTGGAATGACACTTCCTCATCCCATTTATTCATAACTAGTCATCTCTGATGGAAAAAAAGAAAGAAAAAGCTGATTGCACTAAGAGACAAGTTAAGGAAAAATGTATTCACTTATAACACAAGAAAATATATAATTAAGTGAAGCATATAATTCATTACTGTCTATCAGAGGCATTCAGAAAGAATGACTACCATTTTCTCTTGAAACTCCAGAAAAATAAACTGTAGGCCTTGGTAACCAAGGGAAAAAGGTGTGAGATAGTAATAGGTAGAAGTCTATTGCATGCTGAAAAAAGACAGACTGACATATGCACTATGAAGAATAAAATAAAATTTATTAAAAGGTGAAAAGATTAGAAAAGATAATGCTCATGCAGGAATGTTAATAACATGGAGGATACACTGGCAGAACGGGAGTCAATCCACAGTCTGAATCTGTACCACAGATGGGGAGCACTGAAATCCCAGTGCTCTTATCTGACAAGTTCTGGCTCTCGGGTACTCTTCCTGCCCACAGATTTACTCCATGCACTAATTATGGCTATGAGCAAGTGTAGGTGAGATCAAAGGCATTTTTAGAGTTAATGGCAACATCTTCAGATTTCTATCTAAAGTTAAGTGTGTAAGTGAAGACTTTAGATCTCAAACAAAAGAGAACCTGAGTTTGCAAGTGTTGGGTTAGAGGTTTAATAAAAGATTAGCCTCACTATTCAAAAATGGATAGGTAATTAAAAGACTCGGTGATGTATGGTTTCACCTCCCTTTTCCAGAATTCAAGCCCTGTACACTGAATTTGTTATGCAGAAACTGGAAAACACACTTGTCTAATAACAAGGAATGTTAGACCGCCACACTGTACAAGCTGGCATAGCCAACTCAAAACCCATTAGCAGAAATGTGTGCTATGGGACACACGGGAAAGAGCATTGTCAAACTTCTTTCTACCGCTACTACAAACCAACACCAAAATTAAAACCATGCATGAATCTGAAGAGGAAACTGACCATTTTAGTCAGTATGTAGTATTAGCAAGGTTTTCATCTCTTTGTTCTTTTTTTTCCAAGGATCACTTTAAATGTGCTGTAATGTGTGGTTCTATACAATTGGCATAGGTCTCAGCTCAGTAATGATGAATTTTCCTGGCAGAAAAATACTTGGTCGGATCAGATCATGGAAATAAGCTCTTTTGGACTGAGGTTTGCATGGAATTGTACTGGTATGTGTGCATTGACCCCAGGTTGAAAGAATATTTCATTTCAACAGTTTGAGTGGAAACTGATCGTTTCTGTTGTTTTCAGAGCAGTAGAGACATAAGAAAAGGGTTTTTTATTATTTTTGTTTTGCTTTAAAGGAACTCTAGAGATATCACAATACATTTGCCAGAGAGAAAATCAAGAGAGGAAAAGTGCAAGCACTGTTTTAGCTTATATAATGTTTAACAGGATTAAATAAAAATGCTATGATGCAGAGTTTTACCCTGGTCTCTTCCAGCATGAAGCTTTCTTGACTTCACGTGGCAAAGCAATTCACAGTGAAAAGAATTATGAAGATGCAAAACATAATGTTTTCTTAAGGCATACACAATGGTGGCAAGAATAACTGCATTGCCAATTCAGACCTCTAAAAGAACGTATAGCAGTAAATAGAAACATCTGTGCTGGACAAAGATGGAGACTGAAGGTTTTGCTAGGGGATTAGGATGTGAGGTGGATCAGCATCAAGATAAGAGGAATTTTATGAGCTGCCTTGAATTCAATATGAAACTGTTAGCCTTCCTGCTTGTTCACCATTGCTTGTAGAGATGCTTAACAGAAGAAATTTATAAACCTCACACTAACATGACCAATTTGGTGAACTAAATGTAATGAATAAATTAAATCAACCAATTTAGTCTCTTTTTCCATTTACTTTGCAACATGATAAAAACTTCAGTATTTATAGAAATACTTGATACTTTGAAACAATGGCTGTAATGCTTTTTAGCAGTGGGGAGGCACTGAAAAAAAAGAATGCTGAGATTTTGGAATAAACTTGGCTTTCATGTGCATATGTATAATGCAAGTTTCTGAAGTGTATGGTACAAAAGAACAGAATATGTTATTCATTATCAAGGTACTACTAAACAAGAGACTTTTCAGCTTTTATGGCCATTACCTTATGTCATGGTTTTAGCTGGGATAGAGTTAATTTTATTCACTGTAGCTGATATAGTGCTGCGTTTTGGACGTAGTATGAAAATAATGTGATAACACACTGATATTTTAGTTGTTGCTAGGTAGTGCTTACACTAGTCAAGGCCTTTTCCAGCTTCCCATGCTCTGCCAGGTGCACAAGAAGCCAGAAGGGGAGAGGACACATCCAAGAGAGATGATCCAAACTGGCTAAAGGGATATTCCATATCATGTGACGTCATGCCCAGTATATTAAATGGAGGAGTTGGCCGGAAGAAGCAGCGATCACGGCTCGGGGACTGGAGGCATTGGTCGGCGGGTGGTGAGTGATTGCTTCACTTTTGGGGTTTTTTCCCCCTATTCCCCCAGGTTTCATTTCTCTGTCTTGTTATTTTCCTTTTTATTATATTATTATTATCATCATAATCATTGTTATCATTACCATTACTATTATTACTTTTTTATTTTAATTATTATACTGTTCTTATCTCAACCCATGATTTTTCTTGCTTTTGCTCTTCTGATTCTCTCCCCCATCCCACAGGGGTGGGGGAAGTGAGCGAGCGGCTGTGTGGTGCTTAGTTGCTGACTGGGGCTAAACCATGACACCTTAGACATACCTTAAATCTTTCTCCTGCATGCTTTTCTCACTCAGAGTAGCTGCATGCCCATATAGGTGAGCCTGTGGATAGCCAACCAGATCCTCACTGCATGCCATGGCGTAGGTGTACGAATACAAAAGATGTCTATAATATGTTTAAGGCTCAGTTAAAAAAACAAGCACAAACAAAACAAAACCCAAAATCAACCAAACAAAAAAATGCCTGTGGTTATTTCTCATATTTTGTATCTAGTTTATTTTGTAACTAGTTGCATGTTTGAGATCTTGCTGACTATCCTCAAATTTACAGAGATATGCAGGTATGATAAAAAATGTTGCATCGAATATACAAATGTGTCATCCAGTGGAGAAACAGGGAATATAGGCAGTAACTTTTTCACTGCATCCAATGTTACTCTGGGTTTGGCAAAAAAGAAATAATTGCAAACAAAACAAACAAAAAAAGTTAATAATTTAAATAATTATTAAATTTTGTATTTTCTGTTTGCAAATGAAAATTGGTTTATCTACTACCGTTTGCTCTGAGGTATTTGCTCATACAGCTTCCCATATGGAGAACCTTTTATTGTGCAGGGTGTTGGCCAGACACAGACTTTATTTTTTTCTATTTACAGAATGATTCTTTACCTCCTGACCCTTCAAAAGCTACAACCCATATTCTGGGCATCTTATCATAAAAGTAACACTTCCAGCAGTACAAGTAATGTCATTGTGTTGGGCTGCTCTAGGGGTTGAACCTTCTGTGAGACTGAGGCAAGGCACCACTGACACAGGGAAAACTGACTGACAGCAACACTCTGGCTTTTACCTAATTGAGGTCAGCTCACATCCTTGATACTTTTAGACAAAGCAATTCCAATTTAATGAGGAATATGAGCTGAATTAATCAAAGGGATAAAAGCAAGATAATTTTATTTCAAAAAGTAATGATAATCGCTGAATTTTTATATGGATAAATAGGGACAAACAGAGGTACCTGTGTATGTAGATAATACCATTTCTCATGTCTATATGTGTTCTACAAAATTATTTCCACAGAAATAATTGAGGAGTCATAACGCTAATTTTAGACCAATTTTCCACTAATGATACTTGCTTCAATAGATTTATGGTAAGGGTTTCTCCAAGAGAAAAAGGTTATCCTTTTTCACAAGCAATAAAAATGCCTTTCACTGGTTTTAGGTGACTGAGAAATGGAGGTTAGGAAAATGAAAACTTAAGTATGACGCTTATGTGTAGTAGCATGTTTGTGGCATAATCGACAATCCTGAAAAAGCCTTCTTAGCAAGAGAAATGAGGCAAACAAATTCCTAGCCACAGAATTGTTGTTTCACTGCTTGTTATTTTGAGCTTGACATGAGTCTGACATTTTTCTTAGAGATTCACTTTTGAGTCCTGCAATAAAATGCATTTTGCCTTTCTTTTTATGTTCCTTGGGAAAGAAATAAAAGCTAAATATTGGGATTTGTGAAGGCTTGTCTCATGACCTTCTAAGGAATGATTCTGGTATTTTCAGTCCTTCATCTTGGCAATATTTTCTCTACCAGAATAATTAATAAAAAGTACAATAATCAAAGCTCAGATATTTCCCTCAGAGGCAACACAATGTATTTTATTCTCTGTCATAAACTACCAGAAAATTATATCATATTACAAAAAAGAATTGCTAGTGGTGCTGTCACCTCAATTGAAATTACAGAAAATTCTTTTTACAATAAATAAATAAAGTAAAATCAGATGCCCACTAAAGCATTAATAATGTTATAATGTGTTATTTAATTTCAACTTTTTCCAATTCTGTATAATGAGAAGATATTTGTTGCTCATGAATTAACAGGATGGGCAATTAGTCTGCTCTTTAGTGTAATTAATCCTTCCTATCCATCTGCCCCAAATCATAGAAGATCCTTGAGATCTATTTAATTTCAGCAGATTCTTGCCTTCCCCAAAATCTTTAAAGGCACGTTCTGAACGTGCTTGCTTTTTACTCACTCTCTGCTGCCCATCTGTCGAGGTTTAACCCCAGCTGGCAACTAAGCACCACACAGCTGCTCACTCACTCCCCCCATAATGGGTTGGGGGAGAGAATCAGAAGAATAAAAGTGAGAAAACTCATGGGTTGAGATAAAGACAGTTTAAGAGCAAAAGCAAAAGCCGCATGCAAGCAAAGCAGAACAAGGAATTCATTCACTCCTTCCCACGGGCAGGCAGGTGTTCAGCCATCCCCAGGAATCCATCATGTGTAATGGTTACTTGGGAAGACAAACACCATCACTTCAAGCATCCCCTCCTTCCTTCTTCTTCCCCCAGCTTTATATACTGGTCATGACATCATATGGTACGGGATATCCCTTTGGCCAGTCCGGGTCAGCTGTCCTGGCTGTGCCCCCTCCCCTCCCAGTTTCTTGTGCCCCTGGCAGAGCAGGGGAAGCTAAAAAAGTCCTTGACTAGTGTAAGCACTACTTAGCAACAACTAAAACATCTGCATTATCAACAGCGTTTTCAGCACAAATCCAAAACATAGCCCTATACTAGCTACTGTGAAGAAAATTAGCTCTATCCCAGCTGAAAAGAGGACACCTCCTTATGTCTCTGAGGAAGTAGGAGCACAAGGTGTGGAAGTAACTATGGTTCTCTTGAGGTGGGAGAATGCTCTCAGCTGCTAGTGTAGTTGCCACTTTGGATCCTATATCTCACCATGTATCTATTGAATATCCTTTCCTGAGTAACTGAAGAGTTGCTGTCCTAGTTCAAAGCATGTTACAGTCACAGTTGCTTTTGACCTTGTCACCCAGTTGACTGCCAGGTGAAAACCACTCATGGAAGTGGTTCTTCTCTGCCCTGCAGCAGAAAATTAAGTAATTGTGATACTGTGACCAGAGAATTGGTCTCCCATGTGAGGTATCACAACTCCGGGAGGCTCACTGATTACACATACATATTCTGTGAGTGTGGTAAGTGGCTGCAGACACTGGCCCTAAGGACTTTTTTACTAGGGAGACACACTGCTGGATCCCTGCTAAGACCATTCTTACCATAATGGCATACAGGCTTGCAGGTGTAGCCAGACCACAGATGGGGCTATGTAGCCTATCCACACCACTGAATTTGTGAACTCCAGAAAAAGGGAGAAAATTTTCATCTTGAACTTCACCAGCAGTAGACTGTTTTGTATTTGCTGAATTTAGATGGGGAATATTTACTCCTCAGATAACACTGCCCTGGAGCCTATCATCATGGATAAAACTGAATTCCGCCTCTAAGATCACCTTTGGAGAGCCTTACTGACTCAGAGCCACCCAAAGTTGCACCATCTGTTGACAACACCACCACAAGAGCAACTGTAAGGGAGGCTGGGGCAGCCTGGCTTAAGGGTCCTAAATTATAATTGGCACATTTTGAAATACAGGTATTTTGTCTGGCTACTAATTTATTTTCCCTGTATAAGCTAGAAAAATTGATGAGTGGTCGCTTAGGAAGTTTCATCTATGAATTGTTTAAGAAAACCTCCAGGCTCTCACAAATGTGAAACTTCTTTAAGTCGTTAAAAAATCTAAATAAATAAATGATTTAGATTCCCAGTCCTAGTGTGTGAGAAGCTCTACAGACAATTTGACAAAATTAATTATTTAAATTCTCATAACAGGTAGATAACTTTGAGATAACTTTGCCCGCTACATTTTCAATACTTACCTCCAAGAGGCCTACAGGCTACAAGCTCCTGATAAGATCCTTTTGTTTACTAGCAGTTCAACTACATCATCTTGTTTTAAAACAGTTCTTTATAGTGCATAAAAAACGCAACAAATACATGCCATTGTTTTTCAGTCAAATTGCGCCTAGTTTTTAGTGCTTCTTATGCTATAAAATATCTCTAAAAATTTTGTGTGCAAAGGATATATCAAGTTATATTTAAATAGGGTGCAGAAGCAGTTGGTGTTGAAAGGCAAAGCAGGAGACAAAAACACTTAAAAGCTGTGCTAAGACTGTGCTAAAATTGTGCTCTTTTAGGGAACAACTAGATTTGACTGCACTCTATGAAACAGTTTTCCTCTTGCAAAACATTGTTGTGAAAAAAATGAAACTTTTAATAGAAACACCTCTGTATCACAAAATTTAATTTAAAAAGAAAAAAATACCCCAAAAGATCAAAAAAGAACAATGAAGATACAGACATCTGAAATGTTCTCAGAATAGGATGTTTCCACTTTTCATTTCTATTTTATTTTTGCTATTGCACATCAGAGTAAACATAACAATAAGAAAAGATAAATTTGGCACATCAGGCAATCCTTAAAGACCAGAGGATGAATTAAATAAAGGAAAAAAACTATCAAAAATAGAAACCAGGAAATATGTCCTTGAGTAAATACAAAACAGCATAGACCAGTATTACAAAGGTTAAGAGCACAATAACTCACAATTAATAACACACATAAAGGGATAACATTAGGACGAGTTTTCAAACATGTTTAAAAATGCAGTAATGAAAAGTTCTTTGGCATTTTGTTTTAGTCTTCATAAAAATCATTATGATTAGATGCTTAACACAGATTGTCAACAAAGTGGTAGAAGCGTAAGACACAGTAGGAAATTAGAAGGGTAAATAAAACATAAACAGGCTAGATGCATTAAGGTGTGGTTATGATTACATTTATTCCTGAAGTGTTATGGGACCAAAAAAAAAAAAAAGTTACTGTCATTAGTGAATTCTACAGAGGCCTTTCCCAAGCATGACATTATTCAATATCTTTATTAATAGAGTAAATTGCACCTAAAATTTGCATTGTAAGATTCAGGGCCTGCAATCCAAAAAACAATAAAATGCTAAATGAGTCTAAAACACAGAACAGGAAATTCAATGGAAACATTACAAAGGATCTGCACCAAGGAAGAAACAATTCAAACATCCTTATAAAAAGGATATCTGAAAAATAGAGTATGCTAATGGGGAAATATTGCTAGGCATTAATAAAAGTAAATGGGAGTGTGAGAAAAATGTGTCAATGCAATGGTGGTTTTGTAAAATTGAATTAATAAAACACAAATGTTATTTTAAAACAGCAGAGTGCAAGTGTAGTAAGTCAGTCATCTACCACATATAATTATCTTTCTCTACTCAGACCAAGCACGGTCTCAGTTACAACATTGTTTCCAGCATTGTGCTCCCCACCTGAAGCAAAAATAGAGAAGGATTTAAAAAAGAGCAGTTTAAGAATTTAGAAAACATCATCTCAAAGGAAAAAAAAAAAGTTAAAAATTGACAGATGTGTATTTGCTCAGTCCAGAAAGAAACACACTGAGGTATGATAATGCTTGGAACTGTAACATATTATTACATATTATTATGCAAAAGATAGTAGTTAATCATTTTCCATGTCTACCACAGTAGACATGATTTTTAGGAAGAAAGATTTAGGCTGTGTATCAAGAAAGCTAGACTGTATATAAAGAAAGCTCTCACTTTCACTGTAGCTAAGTGCTGGACTTACAGAGGACTGACAAAGCTTGATACTGGGATCTTTAAAAGCAGAAGAGAGAAAATGTGGCCAAAAATAATGTAGAAATAATTGATCCTGCCTCAGACAAGAGGAGTGGCATATCTGACATCATAGGATCCTTCCATTCTAATATTTCTATGATATTAAAGATAAGAAGTAATATTATTACTATATTACATCTAATCTTGAGTACCGGAATGGAGCTTTATGATTTTATCAAGCAAAGAATTTTGAATAATATTCTTGGTGGATCAATGTATACAGGAAGAATTTTTATTTATTTATTTCCATTTCAGGAAGAAGAAAAGAAATCACAGAATTATTGATTACAGAACAATATATTTTCCAACATTCTAATGCAGAGAATAGGAAGCTGTACAAGACATTATTGTATTAGAAAAACAGGGACACAAAAAGAACCCTCCGAAAAAAGAATCGATACATATGGATCCTTCTGAACAACCCACTAATCTTCTTTCATAGACTGTTACTTTAAAGTTTTAAAGAAAGGAAAGTTTATCTTTTCTGTTCCTGTCTGGTTATTTACTATCCCGTATCTCCCATCTGCAGAGACTGACTTGTAGGAATTTGCAGCATAGAGCATTTTGTAAAAATGTGGACTCCACATGTGCAGCAGAGAAGCACAAGCATGGATTCTGATTCCCTGGCATCAAGGCTTTCTAGTATTCTTCTAGCTGCCTGTCCTCCCTCATACATAATGTCACTTTTGATACTGTGTAGAAGGACCTGAAAAAGATAGCTGCTGCTGAGAGGTGAGGTACTCTTAATGCTTCATTCACTGTTACTGCCAGTGGAATTTAAGGAATTACTTTTCCTGTGATAAATCTAATTTTTTCCTGGCGCTGCACCACTGGTATGGTGGAAAAATATACTCCAAGTGTACTCATATTTCAATTCTCCACTTTCTGCATCCCTTCCCAAAATTCCAATGATGAAACTTCTTTTGGCTACTCCACGCTGCGGTTGCACTTGAACTGGCAGCTGGGTGGAATTGCTCTTGGTGATGTGTCCATCTCTTCACCGCTGCACTCTGGACTTCCAGTGAGCTGTGTGATGTGATAAAAAATGACATATGAGAGTTCCCCAACCACTCGTACTTGTAAACCTCCCAGTCATGTGTAAATTAATTGTGTTACTCAGGTCAGTGATGCTAATACGTTAATATCACATAAGAAATGTGTGACAAGAATTTGAAAAACTTAGGTAGAACAGCCCTTCAGCTCCTTCAGCATGAATAATAATAATAATACTAACTAATATGGAGACAGCATTCAACTGTCTTATGATTATAACAGAGGAATGGTGATGTGATGTTTTTTAATTTTGTTTGTCACTTAGTCATTTACTTGAAGTGTTAACTTGGACAACTTGCTTAAATTGTTCTCAGACTGCTTTTACCCATATTTACCAGGAATCTATTTTATTGACAAGATGGGTTTCATTTACTAAACACTGACCAGTAAGAAAGTTCTGAGTCTAGATTTTTTTATCTTAGTTTATTCTAAAAGGAAGGGTGTTTAGATAAACCTGGTTCCAAATTCTGAATATTTCCAAAGTTAAGGACCTTTGGGTCTATGGAGTTGATTCGGACCAGTTTATAATTTTATCTGTAATCAAAGTATCCAGAGATATGAGCTATAACATACTGAACACTTAAAGCTTTACAGTCTTCTTTATGTTAAGGTATCTCTTTTCCTATTTTTATTATTTCTGTATTCTGCAGTTACTCTGGAGGTGAAGCTCTTGACTGTATCACACAAAAGCTCAAATTACACTTACAAAATATCTTCAGATCTAGGAACAACAGAAATGCATGCCTATTGTTTTCAGGAGTATCAGGTGAAGGGCCAGTGAGCTGTATCCAGATATTTCATGTATTTTTTTATTTGTTCACATCTGAATCGAGTAAATACAACCTGTCAAAGGCAGCGGGACCAAAGAGGTAGTACTGTGAAAAGTAATTAGCACAAGCTCAAAATCAGGATTGCTGTTTTCTTCACATGTTGTGAAGCTCACTGTCATAAGTGCAATGCCAGATGAACCAGAGCTGCCTTGTGTGAGGTTAGTAACAAGAACTACCAGACAGTAGGCTGCAGTAGGATAGCTAAAATCTGCATCTAATATCAAAGGGGTTTTATTTTAAGTATATATATCCATTTTAATAACTCTTGCTGAACAGGTCCTGCGTCAAGTGACAGGATGTTGAATCAGCACTCCATATAAAATGAGATATGACACATAAAAAAAAATTATTTGAAAGTAGAGAAAAAATTTGTATGGGTAAGATGGGATTTTCAAAAGCATGAAGTGTAGGTCTCCAATTGCCCTGAAATCAATATTAAAACATTCTATGACTTCCACGGGAGCAGATTACGTACAATGCTGTTCACATTTGTAATTCCCACTCACAAGTATTTTTCATATATCTGAGAATAAAGAAACATAATATGCTAATGACTATTCAGTTACTCCAGGATTTTCTTTCATTTCATTTACAAAGTATACGAGTACACATGACTACAAACTGTTTGCCACATCCAACCTATTTCCCTGGTGCTTTATGGCAAGGAGTGTAATTGAAATGGTGACCAAATAGATAATTAAACCCTTTGAAGTACCTGAGCTGCTTTTTAATAAATTTCTGTTCTACATTTTCAGAATGTTTCTAGCTTTAAACTTGCTTTAAAATCCTGTAAATCCTGCTTTAATGCCCAGCAAATATTGCTGAAGTACACAGTGATTTTCTAGGGCAGACAAGCAGACAGGTATGCTTACATATCCTGCACTGACAAAACTATAATGACTTTTCAAGTGCAAAACCCATATAAAGCAACAATTATGAAAGAGCTGCACCCCCCCCCCATAATCAAACACTATAGGTGAGGCCATGTAGATATGTATATTTTCAACTGCCTCACCCACAGCATAGACAACTGTCTAAAAGATGCTTATTGACATAGCTGGCAGGCCAGTGTTAATAGTAACAATATCTTCTACAGTATTGTTCAAAATATGTTGGTTAATTACATGGTACGAACATGAGCGTAGATACAGCCTCTGAGATTTTAGCTCTCATTATGCTAAATGGCAACCTCAGATTTAACACAGCAAAATAGGAGAAGGTGTAGTTTGGATATGATGTGAGGTGATAGGGAAGTACCACCAGAAGAATCAGGATGCTTTTCATGAAGGAAAGGGAGTGATGCAAGTGATGCCTTCTGCCTCCATGGCAACAGAGCTGATGTAAAAATGTATTGCATGTTTTATCCAAGATGCTTGTGTAATAAACTCCCATTATGTCAAGTTAATTAATCCTATGTGAGAATAATATATCTTATCATATGAAAGGCAGAAATGAATTAGAAGGAGGAAAAACTGTTGTACCTCCAGCTTATGCCTGTGGAATATGGGTCACAAAACCATATCCTGGACAGAGAAAATTGTGATCATAAATAATAATNTGATCATAAATAATAATCCATTCAATGCCCCTCACACAGGAAATATGAAAGTCTCAGAGAATGTCAATAAACTAATTGAGTTTGAACAAAAACAGGCTGAAATTTCAACAGAAAACTGGAGACAGAATTAGACAGGATCTAATTATAAGGTTTTAATGGGAATATGATTAACTACAGCATAACAAATATTAAACACAAAGTATCAACTATAATTGTCTGCTGAAACTTTTTGCTGATTGGGAAGTTAGAGGGTACACAAGGAGAAATTCAATAAAAAGAAGAATAAAAGAATGACAGAAATCAAAATAGAACAAGAGAATTATTCTATCGGACTAGACTTACATTGCACCTACACTATTATCCTGTCCCTAAAGAATGCATAAGGTAATCCTTTTTTTCTCACATCTAATTTTGGTCTGCAGAGGATGCCTCTCTGCAAAGCCCAGAAACACCCACAAGTCATTGAAAAAGTGCATAGGCAAAGCATTAGGACTAGCTTAACATGCAGTTTGGTCAATACCCTTCAACTTAATCATCTTCTACTGAGGAAGTATCTAGAGCTGCATTTGTAGGAATCTCTTACAAGATGTCTGCAAATAATCTGATGTTGTTGCAATCTAATATCAAAGGATTTTTGGGTCTGTTCTGTAGTTCTGCATCACGATACAGGAATACAGCTCCTCTGGACAGAACAATTGATATGACTTTTTTACCCCAGTCCTACTTTTGCAAGTAATAAGGTCCATTAGAAGAATATTTTTAATATCTCTGTATTTTCCCATAGAGTTTTTTTCCAAACATGGTGACACACTAAACAAACTTTTGGCTTTTTCACTCATATAAATCCACTACACCTATATCAAAAATATGGAACTTTTTTTACAGTTAAATACAATATATAAGATTTTTGAGGGTAAACTAAATATAGACTCAAGTTTAATAGGTTTAATTGATCTTAATACTATCAATATAAAATTCGCTGTGTAATCATACCAACTTACCTTGTTATTCTCACAGATGTCTTCATTTAATCAAAATGCATATCTCTGAAGCATGTAAAATGAGAAGACCAAGGGCATCAATATTCAACTGGAACCACAACAAATGATTTGACATTTAGTGTCCTATTTTGACATCAGTACTGGTTGTGTTGTATTTCAGGGTGGTAATCTGTTGTTACTCTGCTGGAGTTATAAGGCAAGAAACTTTTGACCCCTGTACTGTTTTTACAATTAGGCAACATTTGTTAAAAGAAAATCTGCTATTATTAGGAGTAGAATGGTTGTATCTTCCCCTCATTTCAGACTGAATTATAATCACATTCTTTTATCTGAGAGATTACTTTTAAAGTCTTGTTCAAAAATTTTCTAGAGTTGTTTACCAATGTACAGCTTTTGTGTTTCTTTGATAGATGACGTAATTCCTGTTTATCAGTTTGGTAAGCATTTTGAGAAAAAAGGTGTTGAATAAAGTTACTATTGATATATTTGTTTTGAAAGGCCATGTAATACAGCTTCATAAAGTCATATAAATTTGAGGTGAATAGCTATTAGGTCATCTGGTTTAGTTCAGCTACAAATAACTCAAATGAGTTTTGCATTATTTCTATTGAGTCCCCTGGGAAATTTTTCTGCAGACATAAATTTCAATTATAGAAATTGTATCCTGATAGTCAAACTAAATTTTTCTTCACTCAATTTCATCTCACTCCCCGCTCTTATGTTCTTGGGTCTAGCCAAGATACTTAATATCCTTTTGTAAAAAGAATAAACCCTTATTTATCTTTTTCTTTTTTATTCCAGAAAGACTAAAGGAAGACTTGAGCCCTTCTTAGGAAGGGTGAAAAATTAATAGAGAAGAGGACATAAACAATGCATCAAAGACCTCAGCAATTTGAAAAGAACCAATAAACCATCGTGAAACTCTAAGCAAACAGAATGCAGGTAGGCAACATTAAAAGCAAGGGATTACAGTTAAGATTGTTTTGAATCAGT
>WEKW01009877.1:27155-54032 GCA_013389905.1 Sula dactylatra
GACGGCATTTTGAAAGACAAATATACTTCTTCTACCTAATTGTCCTTCATCTGTATGTCACTGATTACTAGACCTTGATCTGAACTGCCAGAAGCCAGCCATGAAGGAGTTAGGATATGAGAAACAAGAAGTTATCTCAATTTTTTGTATTCTCCAATCAGTGTTTAACAAGGCTACTTGCATCTAAAGTAATTTTCCATCCATCTTCTATTAAATATTCATGATTTTCTAGGTATTAGTCTCTCTCCCTCTTTCTCTTTCTTATCTGACTAGTTCATCAGCTCTTACTGTTTACTAGTTTAAAACTGTGAGGTTCTCTCTATCATGGTAACAGCGCAACTCTGGTTTCATCAAAGAGTTAGGGGTGTACGTAAGGGCTTCAGAGCTTTTTCAGTCAGGCACAGCACTGTGATTGTTATTCAGTACACTAAGTGCTTTTCCAGGTGAGATGGTTTATAAATACAGTGTAATTATTATTAAAACATATTGTAGGAGGTTCTACAACATATTATCCTGTAAAAAGTCTCAGCTTTCCCTATGTTTTTCAGCCTCCATACAGCATTACAAGCATTAATTTTTATCCCTGTCCCCATTACCTAGATCTCCTTGGACTTTTCTGCTTGCAAGGTTGCACTCTTGTATTGAACACTTAAGTTGTGTCTTGTTTCTCTGTAAGTGTATTACACTGCATTGTTCCAGGGTGAGTTAAGTATCTTAATTCAGTTAAGTATTCACTGAGGTCAATGGTCATGTTTTCAAAAAAGCTCAGGTCTCATATATGCATCAACATGAATTGTTTAGATTTTTCAAAGTAGTCACAGAGCAAAATTTACAATGATCTCAGTGGAACTTGAGGATTTTTGATAATCATGTCTTAACCCCAATTTTTAAATCACTCTGTTCTATACACTGACTAACAACTCCAGAGTATTTTCTAAGTTTTTGACTTGATAGGCATGTACAATATTACAAAATTAGTCTTGAACCATGTGTATTATTACCTTTTTCAAATATTAAATTAGTGTACTAAATAAATATGACTCCAAACAGATTCGTTAGTCTTTCTTCTTAACTTTATACATTACTACTTACTCTCTACTTTTGGTTATAGTGTATAGCTATATCTAGTTGGCTGCAAGACCTGTTTAACTTCAGTCGTCTGATGCCAACTGCTAAAACAGTTTCCTAAATACCCCATTCTTTCCTTAATGCTCAGCATGTCTTACATTAGTATTTATACCAGTCACCCAAAAGGAAGCATCAAGAGCTAGCGGAGACAAAACCCATCTCAGGATGCACCTGCTCCTAATGACATTATTTTATATCAAATAAAGGAATTTGATAAGACTGGATCCAGATCCTGGCATATTTCATTTGATTTGCATGATTATTTCCACAATGTTTCTTTTTAAAAATCAGTTATGGCTAATTATAATTTAGGAAGCAGAGACAGTTGCTTTTAGGTTTAAAGAAAGAAAAGCACTTGGCTGTTAAATTTCAGTGGCTGCTTACTGTGAACTTCATGTTGATTTGTCAGTATATTATTCCAGGAGCTTTTCTTTAAGCCATAGTAGAGGGATTTTATGTAACAGTACAACAAAAAACTAAAAAACCCTAGTCGAGTTTGGGTCATGAAAGAGCTTGAGTTCAGATAGTCCAGGTTCAGTGAAGCCAAATATTTGCTGTGATGTTACACTGTGTCCTGCCTTTGGCTGGGATAGCGTTAATTTTCTTCAGTGTAGCAGGTATAGTGCTGTGTTTTGGATTTGATATGAGAATAACATTAAATGGCACATTGATGTTTCAGTTGATGTTAAGTAGCAGCTAAGTGTCCCTAAGTAGTGCCTACACCAGTCAAGGACTCCTCCAGCTTCCCCTGCTCTGCCAGGGGCACAAGAAGCCGGGAGGGGAGGGGGCACAGCCAGGACAGCTGACCCGGACTGGCCAAAGGGATATCCCGTACCGTATGACGTCATGACCAGTATATAAAGCTGGGGAAGAAGGGAGGGGGGACGTTCTGAGTGATGGCCTTTGTCTTCCCCAGTAACCATTACGCGTGATGGAGCCCTGCTTTCCTGGGGATGGCTGAACACCTGCCTGCCCGTGGGAAGGAGTGACTGAATTCATTGATTTGCTTTGCTTGTGCACACGGCTTTTGCTTTTCCTTTTCAATATATGATTATTGTTGTTATTGTTATTAATATTACCATTACTGTTTTGCTTTACCTGTTAGACTGTCTTTATCTCAACCCACGAGTTTTCTCACTTTTCCCCTTCTGATTCTGTCCCCCATCCCACCTGGGGGGAGTGAGCGAGTGACTGTGTGGGGCTTAGCTGCCAGCTGGGGCTAAACCAGGACACGCTGCAACAAAGCGCAGCAACTAAGTAGTTATGAGGAAAGTCTGTCAATTCCCTGAAGCTGGAATCAAAATGCCCTGTGGTCCCACAAAGGACTTGGGATTTGTGTTCTGCCAAAATTTCCCTGGAGCACAGAGGCCAAAACAGGGCTGTGCTGGGGAACATGCCAGGAAGGTATCTGTGTTTACAGATCCAGTTTCTTCAGAACTGTGTTTGGCCAAAATGTTCAGGACAGATTCTCTAAATCACTATAATTGGGGGAGAGAAATTCAGTGCAATATGTCATGGTTCAAGTGTTTCATTCAGAGCCTTTTCACTTTCAAAATGAGAAAAATATTTATCCTAGCATCTTGTATAACAGTGTGGCACAGGATTTAGCAAGTTGTATTGCAGCTTGGGTGACTTAAGTTCCCATTTTATAACCTGACCACCTAAGAATCCTTGATTGCTTGAGTTTAAGCCTTGATCTATACCTGTATTACCAGCTGTGTCCAGTTTGTTCATCTACAAATAGTTTTAGTGTTATCTGAGCTGGGAAGCCAAAGGTGATCAGAAAATGAATCAAGCCACATGACTCCCTTGGGTACTTTTGGTAAGAGAACCTAGGATGTTGTATGGCTTTCTAAACACAGATGAACTTTGACCATGTGCATTGCTGCAGACGATGTCTTCAAAGGACTGAAGTTTTATCAGCTGTCACTTTATAATATCATCCTGCAAACTAGTTAAATAGCATAATCCTTTTTTAGCTGAGGAAACAGGCAGAGATAAGCAGTTTATAGGTTCATGGTTTTCTATAAGCAGTCAGAGTTCAAGTCACAGAGAATGGATATTGTGCGCACATTCTGTTTTTCAGATTGGGGATAGTTTAAAATAATCATGAAAGTATTATTTTTCCATAATTTACAGCTTCCTCCTAGTTTGCTGCATGTGAATCCAAACAAGGTCTCAAAATCCGAATTCCAAAGTGCACATGAGAAGCGGAAAGTATCTGACAAATGAATTCTACTTGCATTTCCGTTTGACCTTGGTAGTAACTCTGGCCATCTAAATGGCTTTAACGTCAAGGCAATTGTAATATGCCTTGACTGGCGAAAGTTGAGGATATATAAAGGGTTAACTTAGAAGTGCAGTAAATTGTATCAATCCTTCATTGCAATGTTAAACAATACAGCAGACAAGAATCAATACATATCAATATATTATAATGCATTTTTATAGTGAAATCATTTATTTTTCTTCTAACAGTGACAATTTCATTTTGGCAACACTGCCAAGAATCTGCAGAAGAATATATGCAGAGGATAACCAGTTGAGGCAATGACACTTTAATATTCTCCCTCTTCCTCTAACCTAGTGCATCTGAATGCAAGATTTGTCTGTATCATTTAGCATTGCTCAAAGCCCTGGAAATTGTGTGTAGTGACTTTGAACAGAGATACCCTCTAGTGGTTACATTTTCAATATAAAATGGATATCATTTGCTGCTCAGTATGGAGTATTTACTTAAGAACTAAAGAGATGAAAAGAGCATTCTCTCTTTTCCTTTGCCTCTGTATCAGCAAAGGGAAATAACCTTGGGTTTCTCTGATGTCTGACAAGTTAATTGCATTCCTTCTTTTATCACTTCAAGTACAACACTAGGAGGCTTCATAGTCTCTTGGCCCTGTTCTGGACAGATATGACAAAATTTAGTCTCCTGAAATAGATGTACAATCACCTTTTGGCCTGTTTTCAGTGAAAATATTTTCGTCTTCATTTCCTTCAATGTCAATACAGAGTGGATTGGATATAAATAATTGCAGAAATGTTTTCTATAGTTGGAGCAAACGGCTCACATCCAAGGCCCTGGATTTTGCTCCCAGGTCTGTCATTGAATTTAACCTTTGACTAGACATTTAAACATTGCATGCCTCAGTTTGAATTAGGTGTAATAATGATTGCTTCACTCTCAGCATTTTGCCAAGCATTAATTATGTATCTGTTAAATCTGTTAAGCTTGAGCAGAAAGAAGTACAAATCCACACCACTGCCTGTAGTGCCTGTTCAGAAATGAGGCTTTATGAAGAAATGTAGTCAGGGATCTTTTTCAGGATACGTATATTCCTGAAATTGTCAGAGGATCTTACCTGCCTCTACATACATAGGCAACTTGGATCTTTCTTACCCTGGCTGACAGAAATTATTTCAGCATTCAGCAATGCCTAAGACAGAGAGAAAAAAAAGTAGTAGCAATCCTCTAACTTCAACTAACTTATTAAAAAATTGTCACAGAAAAACAAATATCCACAGGTCATTGGATTGCCCAATGCACGCCAATCCTCAGTGCCTTGCAGGTACTGTAAGGTAGTTTGATTAAAATAATTTTTCACTTACTTCAGTATGCTACAAGTAATGTACACATATTCACTTAAAGAAGTCTACGTGTAACATTTGATTACCTTTGGCATCTTGTCTGTGCATGAAAATAATGTGAAAACTCCTAATTTACAATTTTGGATGATCCAGAGATATTGTCATGCACAAATCAGTTATTTTGTCTATTCATAAATTTTGAGAGGAAGAAATAAAAATATGGGGAAATGGAAAGAAGGAATTTTTGTGATTGGAATGGAATCAAAAATATCAGCCAGGCCTCTTTGTACAGGGCAAACAATAACAAAAATATGATGACTCAGCCTCTTGTCTGGGAAAGCAACCTATAGCAGGTTATAGATTAGGCATAGATTAGGTAGTAACAACAAACAAAAAAACCCACAACCCAAACATGAACTAATGCTTATTTTAAAAGTGCAATAGCTATTTTTGGAAGAATTATTTCTGAATTTTAGTTTTGGCCATCCTATTGATAGGTGCACATGTTTATTTGACCTGTAACTTCATGCATTCTGCATGCATTACGTGTGCCCGTTTATTGTCAAGTAAGTATAGTTACCTACCAAACTGAGATCTGAGGAATCGAAAGAAATTAATATTAACATGATGTTTAGTGATTCTTTGATATGTGCTATTACGAGTAAAAAAACAGTCCTTAAACACATAAGCTCAATTCCACTTTGAAAACTCTTCTAGTACTCTGCACCAGAATAGTTCACAGACACAAAATTTCAGAAAAAGTAGAAGGTAAACCATGGTGAAGCCCTAAACTTCTTTAGCTTACACACTTTTCAAAAAAAAGACCATGCTATATGTGTGTGTGTGTGTCTGTGTGTATACATACATATAAAGTATACAGAAAATATATCAGGACAGAGAAGTTTGCACTGCCAAAAAAGAAAGACTAATATGAGCTGGCATACTGAGTTTTGTATCTGTGCTGTACAAAACTATCTTCCCTGCACTTCTACCTGATGCTAACTAATCTTGTTTTACCCTGTACAACAGAGTAAGCGGCCATAGTTTAAGACTGGCCCATTAGGGTAAACTGTTGGGTTTTTTCTGCAGCCATAGGAGGTACAAAACTGTAGGAGGTACAAAACCAGACACATCATTTTCAGTCAAGAATGTGATAACCTCCATAAGACATCTGAGTGTGGTATAAGTCTTAGCCACCACAGATAAATCTTTTTGATGTCAGTAATTATATTGCCCTGGATGGTAGAAAGTACTCTTTACTGTTTTACAGTTGTCTGAAAGGTATTCTGCAAATTTCTGTGATCTGTATATCTTCAGCTTTTTACAGTCTTCCACTTCATTCTTCATGTCCATTGGGTTCCTGAAGAGCATCAATCAGGTTGAAAACTGCGTCCATTAGAGCAGACCTGCCCTAGGTAAAATACTCCATTACAAAAGCTACTTCACATTAATTGTGCAATAAAGTGAGATTGTTCTTCATATTTTTATGAAATGTTGGAGCTGACCTCTTTATGAGGCAATGTGGAAGGTAGTGATTGAAGGATCAGTGAATGCCATTATATGTCCACTCCATGAGCACTAAGCCAACTGGCATAAGCCAGCATCAGTCCAGAAGCCATGTGAGTGGGTTGCTAAGTCTACACTATTAAGGCCTACTGAGAGGCTACAGAGTTGGCGTGCAGCTTATGCTCTTTTTCAACACATGAATCAAACGGGTGTTTTTGCAATGGCTTAAAAGCCTCCAAACAGATAAGTCTAACCATTAAAATATTTTTCTAAGAGGAAAGTATGGATTTGAGACTCCAGGCAGAGGTTCTGGCATAGGAAAGACAGGTTTTAGCTCCTGCTGCAAAGGCTGGTTTTGACGGGGTTCCCATAGCAGCCCTCACTTTACTTTGGCAACCTCTTGGTAGCCCCATTCTATCTGTGGGTCTCACATCTTTCCCCTGCTTAATCCAAATCTGACCTTTTTGTCTGTATAAATGTTGTCTCAGCCTTCAGTTAGGTTTAGATTTAGGATTAGGGCTTGAGTTGTGAAAGAGAAAGCCAAGAGCTCCAGCTGGAATGGGGCATGAAAGGGGCTTCCAAAGGATATTTTACTTTGCAGCCAACCCCTTCCTTTGGCATTCTCTTTCCAGCTCTGATCCAGCTGGAGCTCTGGGCTTTCTAATGCTCTCGGCTGTAAACCTACCTCTAACCCGAACTCTAACCCTGGAGCTAAAGATATAGAATTTAGGTCTGCAGTCCTTGGGTAAATGATTTAATCACCAGGCCGTGCAGCGCGTGATGATAGTTCCCTCTCTCCTCTGATAGCTCCATTTTTATACTGAGGTCCATGGTCAGACCTCTCAAAAGGGCAGGCGTCAATGCCTATTCTGAAGACAGAATTTGGGCTCTGGATCTTATGAAAACATAAATTCTTCTTGGTCTTCTATTAGAAGTAGTTGTCCCCCATTTTTAGCAGTTTTTATTAGCTATTTTAGGCTTTCCCCACTTTTTATGTGTGAGGGGAGAGGGTGGATGGAGAGGACAGATTGCACTGTGACTTGGTGACAGATGTGTCTCCCTATGCACCGCAAGGGAAGCCAAGGTCCTGATCCAGCATTTAGGATCCTATTGCAGGTGTTTAACACTTGGATGTTTGACTGAAGAATTTTCAGGTAGATAAGCCTGTTGTATGAATGCAGGTATCCGGGGCCCTTGTGAATTTAATCCTTGATGAGACTGCATGATTCATTTCAGATAAGCTATCCGAATTACCTTCTTGTAACCACTGCTGGAATCACTGACATTGAAAACCATGGTTAAGATTCAGAAATGTGTCTTTAGAAATGAAGAATTCCCAGTTTCATTATGTACTCCCAGGTACCCAGTTGCTAACAATTTCTTTAATATATTACGACCATAACCCTGTCAGGTATTATTTTGAGCTACGTTTCTTCCCTTTTTATTCTTTCTTTCTTTCTTTTTAATATAAGAACACCTTTCTCTTTAATCACAATTATTCCAGATTTTTGACAAAATTATTCCTTGCAAAGGGTTAATATGTTCTTACACCAGCCTTTTAAATATGATTAATTTAACAATTGTGATATTAAAACTCAGACTGGGTAGTTTAGTGTTGCTATTGCATAGGAAACATACTCACTCATTTTATTACTGAGACGTGCCTGGAAAAGAAAACTTTATAAAAATGTAATTAATTGCACACTTTAAAGGTCAGTATTAATAAAAATCAACATGTAGATTATTAAGCCCATAGCGAAAATAATTAGTGCTACTTTCAGGTGTTGTTAAAGCCAAATATACTCGAATGCAAGAATAATGCATTTTATCTGAAAGATACAGCAGATTCCTTGTCCCTTGTGACAGAGGAAAGACCTTCAGAACTTAATGTGGCTACCTCACAATTTGAGTTATGAGGTGATAGAGAAAAGTTACTTCATAAATTTTAGTCATTGTAGCTGCTCACCATGTATCCTTCAATGTTTCATCAAAATAATCAATTTTTCCAGGGTTATTATGAAGCTTCTTTTATTCCCAGAAAGAATCATGAGTTTTGGGAAACTTTTCCATTCATTCCACTTCTCTTTTTTCCCACTTGTCATCATGAAAGTGTCGCTAGAAGACATTAATTTGGTAATAGTGCAGGAAATGGCAGAAACATCATTAGCACCTAAATGCCTATTAAGAAGGAACTCAGAATTGCTAATTATTCCCAATCAAAATCTTTGTTAAAATTAATCTCCTCATTTTCCCACTGTCTTGAAACTACTACTTGGGCTCTACCCACCCAGTCATTCTTCCTTTCCTTTATTCTGTAATGGAAATAAGCTGTTGGATATATATGGCTGATTTCATTTGATTCAGAGTAAGAATCTTGTACACTTAATCTGTGAGTAGTCCCAGAAGTCAAAATATGGAGTTTAGGTATAGTAAAGATTTCCAGAGAAACATAATCCCAGAATACATTGGCCCTGATCCTTATTTACATAAAGGCCTCTTTACATATTCTGGCAGCAGAAAGGAACCCTAAAGTGTATTTAAATAAAATTTATGCCCACTCTAAGATTTTTTATGCTGCCAGAACTGTGTAAACGAAAGTCAGGTCCATTACGTTGGAGTTGTTTTTTTTTTTCCTTTCAACTGTTGCACTGTATGTACGAAAAAGCATTTCTTTGTATCTTTGTAACTCCTACACTACCCTGTCCAAAGCCATTAATCAATTCCAACAACACAAATCTAGGGTTTAAAAGGAAAATAATTTTTGGAGTTAGAATAGGGGAGAATAGTTATAATCATTCTGTTTTAAATGCAATAAAAGATAGGTGCATTTTATGAAATGCAAACAATAAAAAATGCCTTGCTTGGTTTTTCTTTTAGTATTCTGAGAAGTTGTGATGAGGCATGCTAAATATCAGAGAGATTGGTTTTGGAGCGGGAGACAAAAAGGATCGACTGAAAGATGGCTGGCAGAAAACCAACCCAGTGACCATTCTTAACTGTAGAGCAGTTATAGCTGTTTCACAATGAAAAATGAAAAACAGAATACATAATGTTAAGCATAGCGTAGGATGAGTGTTAATTTCTCCTGACAAAAATATGTTATGGAGGCAAATTTTTAAGGACTTTTAGATTTGCTTTGATAGGACACACTTGAAACTATGTTGAAGGGAGGTGTCCAGTGAATTGCTTTCAGACTGTAGTATCTCTGGCCCTTAGAGTTGATTTCAGACAAATGATGGCACTTCTGTCTGATTACAGCCCAGTTCCTGGGCAGGTTGCACATAGCCCAAGTTCAAGGATTTGTATTGTCTCCCTGAGAGTCCTTTTCCTTGACCTCTTACCTGCAGTTCTGGCCTTGGCCTTGCGCCATTTTAAATTTGTTTTTCTTTACTTTTATGCCAAGATTCCAATGGATTTCAGCCTTTCGCTCTGCAGTAAAACCCTCTTGTTCCTGTTCCCAGTAGAACCTGAAGCCATAGAAAACAGAAGACATTCTCTTTATGGAGAAACATTTTTTCTTCTGAATTAATTTGTCACTAAATGCAGTAGATTCCAAGTCTATATTGTCCTGAAATATCTCTGTTATTGTTTGAAACCTATAGGGACTGAAAATCTTCAGTGCTCCTTGGCAGTGTGCTCATGCTTTGAGATTACTTCAAATTCCCTGAGCACTGCTAGTAAAGCAGTGGGTCCTGTTGGTAACCTTGATTTGCACCCCTGCTGGAAAGAGCTCAAAATCATGACTCTGCCCTCTCTCCCTTTTTTATCTACTCTTCCTGTCTTAACTTCGGTTTTCCCCAGATCACCCGTTATTCCTAAAAACCTGTGTATGTACTACATAGCTAACAGACTGTTCTGGCAAGGATTCTTCTGGGACAACTTGCTGCCTATGAATATCAGCCAAGTTGGGACAAAAAATGAAAGTTTTCTCCAGCCACTGAAGTGGACAACATAGTTTCCTGGATTCAAGTATAATGAAAGTGAGTACCTGGGCTTTTTAAGCTGTTGCTGGCTTGTATTCATCTATATGACCAGCCAAGGATGCAGTAAAACTTAGATTCTTAATCTCATTATCCTACTTGGATTTTCTTCTGACATTATTATTAGGGACCTCGCAGCGCTGAGTGAAAAATAGATGCTGCCGATTATCGTGAAAAGAATGTGGAAACTTTGCCTCTTCACAGAAATTATTTTTATTTTCACAGACAGAGACTCACAGAGAAAAAATGCTGAAATGTCTTGGAGGAAAGCCAAATGGTAGTGTGAGGTGGAACAAAATGATTACTAGTCAGACCAAGAGCAAAATATTCAGACATAGTTATCAAAAAGAGGTAGCTTTATGTGTACATGTAAATCAGAAAGATGTAAAATGTGGAACCCTTTTCCATTATCATATATTTCATTATGTTTTGCTTAATATAAGTCTATTTTTTTTCCTGCTTCCCTCTGATGATTTGTACAAAATATTTCTTTACTCTGCTTGACCGCTAAATATTTCTTTAGTTTGCTTGAACTTTTTTCCATTTTAATCACCAACTTGATTCAAACCCACAATACCATAAAAGCCATTTAACATGTGATACAGTTGTCGCAAATGAGTGAATTGTTCTCAGATGTTTTGAATGGATAAAAGTTCACAAGCCATATCCACCATTGCAGTTCTCCCTTTATCTGACAGAACTGATCAAGACCTAAAATTGAGTGGCTGGGGAGCCTGGATTTCCATGCTGCTTTAACGTGGTTTGCAAAGTTTATGAAACTTAGTGAAATGTTTTAGATAAGCTGGTACTCCTCTTACTATACCTTTTTCTAGAAAAAAAATGTCCTGATAGACTTCCTTATACTTTAGTTTTAGTTATTTTGGAAATAATTCAGCAAAACATTTGTCTAGCTTATTAAATATTACTTAAGTAGGATCTGTGTACATAAGAATTTTGACTGATTGGTGGAAATGGGATTTTTATGATTGATCAGATCAAAAATTGTCCCTAGGATACCTGACTTTTTTTTCAGCGCACTTCAGAATGCTTTTGTGAATGATCTTGTATTATTCTCACTTTTGTGAATGATCTTGTATTATTCTAACTTTTGCTTGGGCAAAACTTGAGGCATATATAAGATATTTCATTGCTCTTTCAGTCCCTTGAGAGCTTCAGAGATCTGCTCATTGGCACAATGTTGTGCTAAGCACATCTCAGAGCAAAAGTGAGAGACACAGCCACAGACACAACTAATAGGTTCAGCCAGACTAAGGAGCACGAAGAAACGGTGAGACTATTGATGAACATGGCAGGTGGTTTCACTGATAATGGCAGCCTGAGCTTTAAAGTTTCTTGTAGGCGTCATGGCACAAAATATTTCCAAGTGGGATCATGCTGAAGGCATCTTTAAAGAGAATACTTTCTAAATATGAAGAAAGGATGAAAGCACCTGAAATGTGAAGAGGTGACATTGAAGGTGGACCTGAGGTCGCCCAGATGGGTAGTCACAAACCCAGAGATGGTTGGGTCTGCAGATTCACTCCTTGCTTCAAATCCATCAGGCCACATTGCAGAACTCTCCCTTGAGCTTCACGCAAGAAAACAGAAATAGCCAACAGACCTACCAGAGCAATGTTTAGGTGATGAGGAATTTCTTCTGTTTCAGTGACATTACAGATCCCACAGCTAATAGGGAATGAGCTATGGAAGTCTGGAAATATCAACAGAGTGAGAATAAGAGTACTGAAGACTGAGCGTGAACTTAAAGCAGCCTGCTTATTCTTCAGAATTACTTATTGGCAGTAATTTTCTAGGCAGATATTAGAAAAATAGAGCTTAAAGAAAGATATATTGTACTGTATCCATTGCATAGCTACAGCACTGCAAGCATGGTATAAAGGAAACAAAGAAACAAAACGCACCAAAGTCAAACAAAATCTTTGAAGGCACAAAGGTAATTGGTGTAACAGCTTTTTCTTACTAGAAGGAAGTGTACTTCCTTAGCAGGATAGGTGAACCCAGCCCAAAACATATCACAGTTTTGCCAGGTTACTTTGTTTACAGTGTGTTTGTTCTGATACTAAAACTGCATTGTCATCACTTTATGGCAACAGATAATACTCCTTAAAAGTGTGCATAGGTTACAATAGAGAAAAATTTCTTCCTTGGCATTGGAGCACAATGAAGACAGTATCAAAATACTTGAGAACACAAGACTTTACAAGTCAAGCTAAAATAATAAGGATCTTATCTGAACTAAACAGAAGTGGACAGAGAGACTACACAGCTGTTTAGACCCTAAGGCCCTCACTCTTTTGGCAACTGTATTTGGCTAGCTCTCTGCAAGCCAGACCAGCATACATAGGTAGCAGTTGCAGAAGGGAGAGCCTGGGAATCCATGCAGACAGGAGGTGGATGACGGGGGGACTTCTGCGGGGAGGATCAAGACAGCTAATCTGGCTCACTGTGCAAAATGCTGAAACTCTGATGGATTCAGAGCCCTTTCAGCATGCTTTTGGAGACCTGTTCATTACCTCCTGCTACAAACACACCATTTTACTGGGGCAAAGATCTTTTGTGATATTAAGCAGAACCAGAAATCAGATCCCTTATGACAATGTTTATATATTTCCTACAAGGCTTGTTTCCCCTTGTAAAATGCACATCTCATTTTCCTGATGAATGACATCACAAACTTTCATAAACATATTTCTTTTACTATAGTCCAGGTGTAGTTATTCACCTGAGTCAATATATCTAACACAATTAATTGAAATAAATCTATAAATCTTGAACAGCTGCAGCTTTTGGGGAAAAAAATGCTTTATGGACACAGATCTATTGTCACCCCCCGCACAGTCAC
This sequence comes from Sula dactylatra, assembly GCA_013389905.1. Lineage (NCBI taxonomy): Eukaryota > Metazoa > Chordata > Aves > Suliformes > Sulidae > Sula > Sula dactylatra. The sequence continues at coordinate 40,218 of WEKW01009877.1, forward strand.
ATTTTCACCTGCACACATAAACACACAGACACTCATCATATATGACTCTGTAGCCATTCTCAATAGCATTCATTCCACTTTAAACCACCTGTCAAAACAGCCATTTAATTAGGTTAAGCTGTCTGGTTTTGTGAAAAGTTTTTACTGTACTCTGTTGTCCTTGCTATAAAATTAATAGTTTGACCAACTTCTGAGGGGGCAGGTTTTTGCACTTGTGAAAATCAAATTAAAGCCACCTTTGCCAAACAGGATAAAAAAAAAAAGATCTTGGTGTCTGAAATTTTGAAAGCAACACTTCATTTATTATAATCTTTTTCTAGTGCCAAACTACAAATTTGGTAAAGAAATGGAACTGCAGCTGCAAAGAAGCCAAGACCATAACATGTAGCACGTCACCCTTGCAGTTGGTGGGGCAATTGTAAGACAATGAAACCTTCAAAGGACTTGCACTTTACTCCACACGACTTATTCGTTGTCCAAGTCACTGCGGAAGAAGAAGAGTCTTTTCACTTTACTGTGATCTCTCTCACACTTGGGTAAGTCTCATTCCTGTGGCTGTCAAGGTAACTCTGTGCTGACCTCATGAATCACAAGCTCCCTGAATACTAGCTTAGCTGGGAGTTGAAAATACTCTGGTGATACTGATCTGTCAGAATAACCTATTCTGTTATGTGACAGCACTGAAAGAAAGAGCATGTCTAAGAAAAATGGAGTGTTGTTACGTTATGGTTACATCCTGGTAACTCCTTAGGAACACAGGCTCCTGCCTGCAGAGACAGGCTTATTTAAATGGGAACAAAAATCTAAATTCCCATGTCATTGATTCTACCTTGATCTGTCCAATTTCCTTCAGACTTGTGAAGTTCTTAAATATAATTGGAGAAAAGCTTCCATTTATTATGGCAGTTAATACTGATGTCACTTGCTAATACTCTTATTACAGTACTATACCAAAGGTCTATTTAGTATGCAGGCCAGGTTCTACAAACTTATTAAAAAATTAACATGATCCCTGAGGCTCTTACAATCTAATTAAGGCACAGTTATGAAAGAGATGATCAAGTAAACCTTCCATGACAGTGCATATGCATGTTTGTAAATTTTATTTTAGTTTTGTACTAACTGGTTGCTTATATGTGTTGACTGGCAAGAGTTTGGTGAATTTTTTTATTTCTATAGTAACTGTGGTAAGAAATTTATTTCATCTGAATGATAGCAGACCCTTCAAAAAAAAAAAGAAAAAATATAATTAACAATAATTCATCTTCTGATACTTACTCATGGGTTTTCTGTTGGTTTGGTTTGACTGCTCACAGCAGAGTGGGCCACAGATAAGACAAATTTACTAGGTTTTATCAACAACAAATTTCAAACATACAGTGCTCTCAAATACTCAAGCCTGCACACAGAAAGACTATCCTAAGGTGTATCTATCCTACAGCTACAATAATATGTAACTCAGGTCAGGTTCCAAATCTACCTGAAAAGCTTAGTATATGAAAGCTTGAAACATAACTTCTATTTAAACTTAAATATTGTCCAACTTCAGTATAGCTGTGAAATAAGCTATTTCTGGTCAGACTTCTCCTGATTCTCTGGATACACTTTCACTAGGACACTCCATTTTTATCCTTCAGTGTCAGCCAGTCCCAATCAGCAGTTTGCCATCTACATTCGAAAGTTGACAGAAACTGGTTTTGAACAAGCGAACAAGCCAACTACATTTTTTTCTTTCCTTTTAAAAAATAAAATGCAAAATTTTTTGTTTCTGCTAGCTTTTTCTCCAAGCTTCCTTCTCTTTACTCTTCTTTGTTATTGCTGTTTTCTGTAAATTTGTAGGAGATAAGTGAAGCATGTCTTTATTTTCCAGGCTCATATTACACTTCCATGTGTGGTTTTCTTAAAGCCTTTCTGGCTCTATGATGCTGCTTTAGCAGAGCAGAAGCTGCGGTTTACCAAGAATGCACTCTGGAATGCACAATCAGTGGTAACTCTGCAGTTTCTATGTACCTACCAGTTCTCTTTCTGATAACCAGAAAATGACATGCAAATAATTTATTTTTTATTTTATGCAATACTTCTACTCAGCTGATATCTATTTTCTGGATTCAAGCGGAGTTCTACCGCACCAAGTTACTCTCATTGCTTTAGGCCTTTACTTGCTTGTGCTACTTGTAGAATGGCTGAAACATTTCTGCTTTGCACAGTATTGTATGCAGACTGCTATGCTAGGACTACTCGCTTGCTGGTTTTTTGTTTGTTTCTAAGATGTTAACTTCATTCAGTTTGATACACTATCTAATCGGGACTTGCAGAAAAAAAAATGCTCTCTCACACATACACCCCCACCCCCACCCCCCCGCATGCTCCTAAACATATTCTACTGCAGTTTAACTTTGTGTCACATCTGCTGGTCATGTAGCTACAGGGCAAGTTGGTTGCATGAACTGATTTGAAGGACGTACCAAAAATGTTCTGGTACTTCTATGGAGCGATATACCCTCAATGGTTTTTATTCCTGCAAGTCTTTCTAAAATTTCATAATAATCTGTATAACTTTTGTGTGGAAGAGATTTCTTGCAGATTTCCTGCCGCTTTTCCTGCAGCATCATTTCCTGACAGCACAGTGAAAGTGCCAGCTGTGGCTCTCCTTGACCTGACCTGCCAGCATGACGTACACTGAACATACCAGTCACAATGGAGATGTCCTTCAGTTCACCACGCTTTCTGCCTTGTTCTTTAGTATCCATGTGTGCAGCACCCAAGATTTCAGTCCAACAAGTTTAAACTCAAGACTCAATTTTCTAGCCTGGATTCTCCAGGTAGAAAGCTTTTGGACTCCTATTCCTAGGTCATATATCTCTTTTTACTGTTGGAAATCAGAAAACAACAGCTAAGTTTTTATTTTCTTGATACTCTTTTGCTGTATTCTGATTTCAAAGTAAGCAACATATTTCTGACACTGTCTTACATAAGAGTTCATCTTGCTTTCAGACAAATGTTGTGTTCTGGATAGATTCCCCTCAGAAGCCAAGAACTGTACTGGAAGGAATAAACAAGACATGGATTTGTTAGGATTCTTTTTTAATATACTTCATTCTCAGCAGCTCAACTCATCACACAGAGAGAGTGACCAAGAACCCATTTCCTGGGGGGATTTTCTGTTCTGGATTCTGATAGGGACAATGCACTACTTACCTAATGGTGCATGAATATAAGATAGCAATTAGATTTAATATAGCTGAATTTATTAGAGCAAGCAATCTAGCCTCTACCTGAGCTACAGACTGAAACTCAATTTCCTTATATCCCCTCTTCACTTGCCCAAACAATCAGCCCAATGGTGCATAACCTCTTCAATTTGTAGAAATTCTGTGCTGGGTGGTATGATGACTCAGTATCTTATTCTTACTATTTTCTTATATCCTGGCAGCTGTTGCACTACTGCTGCTAAAGTTTTAATTTTGTACTGGCTCATGGTGTGATTGTTAATGCTTGTTCTTCATCAAAAGTGTAATGGATGTGAACAGTAATTGCATAGAGTTAAAAGGGGTTAATTGGGCACGCAAGCTTCTCTGCAGGTTGTCCGCTTGGCTGTAATATCCAGCGACACTGCAAAAAAACATCTTCTCAGTAAAAATATGATGTCTCTACATAACACACAAAGCACACTGACATCATTCTGACAGGTAGAGTACTATGCTAAGCCATTATTATTGCCATGCAGAATTTTTTATAAGTATCTACAAAGTACTCAATTCATTTTGTTAGTGGTCTTTTTTACCACAGTGAAAGACAGAGAGAAAAAAAAAGTTTCCTTTCAGAGCATATGGCATATATTTTATAATTCAGTGAATACCAGAAAAGACTGTATGTGTCTGCATGTGCGTATGACAAAAAGAGGGAGGAAGAAGGAGAGAGAGAGAGAGAGAGAGAGTTTATATGAATTTTATTATCTGTAGATTCTTTCCTCTATCACATTTCATTCATCTAATTTTCACTTTATAGCTTTGCAGAAAAACAATGATCAGTGCTCGAAAATCATAAGGTACTGAACAAGCATTAGGCACAATGTGTATATTTATACACATATACCTGTAGCTGCTGCTAGTTGACAAGTCTGTGTGGGCATTCAACCTATAAAGGCTCCGTATCTTGATAACTCTGAAGTACTGTGACTGATGGCAAAGAGGCAGATGCCAACCATCCTCCTCCCAGCAAGAAAAGCATTGAGCTACAAAAGCAACTGACATTAATGGACCTTCTTTGGCACTCCTGTGAGTGAACTGCTCTACGATGAGAGTGGAAGACAGGTTCTGACCACTGCTATATACTGAAGTTCCATCTTCTGTGTCTCTCAGAAAAAAAGGATATATTATCTAATGATGCTTAAGGCATAATATAACATATATAATACTTCCACTTTTTAGTTTTACAAGAAGTATGTCTATTTTATTAAGCTTATAAACAATGCTACATATGGTTCTTTGGGGAAGAAGGGACGGTACTGATTTCTGTATGTGTATGTGTAAGCAGCTGAGTCCTCTTTGTTTGTTCACACATTCTTTTTCCCACATGATAGTCAACCAGATGAAAAAGGTACAGATGATATCCAAAATATCTGCAGATACAATGTGACTCAAGCCAATGGATGTACACAGGAGGCAGGACTGCACCCTCTATACATGTTAAAAAGGCTTGTAATATAGTTACTCTATAGCTCTGCCTTTGCTAATAAATTCTGTGATTTAACTGTGACTTAACTGTGATTTAACAACCCTCTGCAAATTTCTACTCTTTGATGCTCTTCAGAGGGACAAAACAAGTTGATGATCCTGTTTTTATCACATTTTTAACCACGTGTTCTCATAAAAGTGCCTGTCTCTGCTTTTATAAAAACATCTGCAGAAGGGATTTGAACCAGTATATTCACATTGACAAAGTTTTGTTGATGTAAAGTTCTTTAATATAAATAAAGTGTTAGTAACTTATGATATTTAGTTCCGTCCAAGGTAAAATCAGTCAATGTGCTTTTCATAAAGTAATTTCAAATATTCTGAAACAAAAAATACTGGGGCATTAACATTACCCACTCTTATGCTGTATATATTTTTTGCTTGAGTAAATAATGAAATAAATAATGAAATAAATAATAAGTAATTGAAGGAAACCCTTCTTGCTTCACTGTATGCTATATTTTATGTTAGCAGGATTTGGTATATGCATCAGCAGGGAGATACAACTCATAATAGCAGCCAGTGTCATTTCACACACTTCCTTTAAGCCAGTACTCTCTGAATATTTTACAAACAATGATTAAAGCTCATGGCCTCATTGGGCTTATAATAAAGTATTACCTGCCTACCATACAGATGAATAGAATTATGTTTTAGAGAAGAGTGCAGAGTCTGGTGTCTCAAGCCCTGCTGTAAATAAGGCATGCCAAGGTAGCTCTGAAAACATGTTCCAACAGTTCTATTGGGTATAGCTCCTATTGTATTAGAGGTGCAAGCCAATGGTTAATAAAGTAGTTCATAAATCTGCAATCTCTTCTCTGGCTGTAGAAATGATGCAGGTCCTTAAAAGCACATAGGATGTTGTGCTGAATGAAAGTAAAGGGACACAGTCACCTTGATATCTAACCAATTACTAAAACTGAACTAAAAGTGGTTCTACAGACATTTACAAGAGCCTGGCTGCTTCCTAGAACTTGCAGAAGGATTACTTGTAGGTAAATCAGACATTTCTGGCTGATTACTGGCAGGTCATAATCCCAATATTTTTCTGCTCTGACCACCTTGAGGTTCAAAGATCTTAGATATAGAAACTTTCCTTCCCTACAGAGAACAGCCATTCCATCTGGACTTATACAAGCTTTAAAAGAGTAAAAAGATTCCTTGTGTGCTCCTCCCAAGCTGCATGCACACACAAAGAACTGATACTATCTGGCTGCAGGTAAATATTGTGCTTGGAGGAATAGGGAAAGAAAAAAAATAAAGGTGTTTAAAAGTGTGTTCTGTTCTGTTCACCTACCAGAAAAAATCTGCAGGACTGGTCACCTGACAATGCAAATAGCAGACTATTCTTTAGTAGTGTTGTGCATTTATAGACATATTGTACCTGTCTGAGTGTGGAAGCTGAGCTCATGCTGTGGGTGAAAAGCTTCCAACTAACTTATAATTTTTTGGGTGGTACTGTAAGGAAAGTAAAAGACTCTAAGAATCTTTCCTTGAAGCATAGTTAAGGTTATAAAGAAAATAATTACCTAGCACTGTGTCCTTAAAGAGGACTAAGGTGAATAGGGAAGAAGAAGAGGAGCTACTGTTCCCTTAAAGTCTCTGCTTCTTCCACATCTGATTTTTTTTTTTTAAATTATTAACTCCCAGTGGATTTACATAGTCTACTCTGAGCTGTATATGTAGTGATGCTGACTTGGGCTGTTTACACAGTGAAGTACACAGTGTCTTAAGTCCTACCCTGGAGAACCAAAAGATGTGCTGCTTTGCAGTGATGTTCTTTAGGTAAAGGTCAGCTAAAATCCTACTAGAAACATTGGGGATCATTTAAAGTAGTTCCTTGAAAGAGTGAGTTGTTCACTGGACAGGGGATTCTTTGTGAAACTTTCACTGTTTTTCATCAAAGTCAGGGTTTCAGTGAGATGAACTTTCAACTGCACCAGAGCAGACTTATCTAAGTGGATCTAGCTGAAGACGACCCTGCTCATTGCAGGCGATTAGACCAGATGGCCTTTAAAGGTCCCTTCCAACCCAAATGATTGATTCTATGATTCTGTGGTTGTAAGAGGTCATTCTACCTCTAGAGATGCCTTGAACCAGTAACTAACTCAATGGTAGAGGATGGGGGTGGGGGGGTGAGGGGCAGGGGAGAAGCTATTAGGCTCAAGCACAAGTTTATTTTAAGGTTTAAAAAAGCAGAGAGTCCAATAGAAGTAAAATTAAAGCTCTCATCCCCAGCACAAGAGCAGGAGTATAAGAGTATAATATGACAATTCCTGGAGTTATTCTGTGTGCAATATGCAGACATAATTGAGCGTCAGCAGCAGCACGCTGCCACTAATGCATAAAGGTCTGCCTCATGCTGTTCCTGGACTTCTGACTGCAGAGTGCCTCAGGTGGCAATGCATCTGTGCACATCCTCCTGTAATGTAGGAATCCTAGTAATACATCCTAATGGAGCATCCTGATAATATTTCTCACCTGGACTTAAAAGTGAGCATCTTGCTTTGTATTTATGCGAGCTTTATTTCCAGGCTACAGTAGAGTTGCAAAGCCCTTCAAAGCCAGGGATAACAACTCAATGTGACATTTAAGCAAACTCTGTACCATGCTTGCTTGTACCCTGAGCATCCAGAGACTAGCCTTTATGCCATTTGTACATTCTGAGTCACTTTTCTCTGCCTTTGAAACTGGTGTCCATAAAATGAAAGATTAATGAGATCATCTGCAGCCATCCCTCACGCAAATAACATTCATCCCCTCATCACTCTGCCTCTACAGAAATGACATTTAGCATGCTTCACACAATACTGTCTGATATTAAGATTGTGCAGGGTCACTTCCCCCAGCCTCCCTATCCTAAAATGCATGTGCCTGCACAAAACTAAGTGAGATTCAGATCAGCAGGGATTTCTGAAAAGTCATGGCCCTTCATGAAGCACACAGCCTAAATGGTGAAAAGTCAGAAACGATCATTGTGCCAATGTCCATCTGTTAGTTCCAAAATAGTTAATATCTGCTTTTCTGGTAACTTATTAAAACCTATTAAAACACACTCTTCTACAAGCCACCACAGATCAACAAAATAATATCTGTAAGCAATCTAGTTTTCCAAAATTATTTCCTGACTTTTTAATTCCTTATTTTCTTTTTTTTTTCTGAAAAGTGATACAAAATATAATTTCTACATTGCGTATAGAAGGAAGATTTGCAGAAGAAAGAAAGAGAGAGAGACATAAGGAGGGGGAGAGAGGGGGAAGAAGAAGGAAGCAAGAAAAGAAGGAAGGAAAAAGGAGGAAGGGAGGGAAAATGATGGCCAGAAGAAGAGAGAAAGAGGAAGGAAGGGAGGTAACAGGAACAGTCTAACTTGCATCTGTATGCAAAATGCATTCTGTAAAGCCCAGGAAACTGGGTCCTATGTACCCAGCGAACTCATGTATTACGTGATTTATGTTAAAGAAGAAGTTTCATCCATATGTATTCTCATAGACTGTTTATTTTTGTTATGAAGGAAACTACAAATCTGCAACTCATAACTCATATAGCTCCTTTTTCCTTAATTAACTATTTAACTAAAAACCATCTGGTAACCTGCCATATGCAATAAGCTCATTCTTCAGATTTTCATTGCAAATTCCTTGTTGTTATGATATCCAAAAGCCCCTTGTTATAGGGGGAAAGGAAATTAATCCATGCCCCATTGTTTCTTGCTGCATAAAACTAAATCCTGTGCGTGCTTCTTCCTCCCTCCTCTGGGAATTTCTGTAGTGCAAGACAGAGCATGCATTAAAGCAGAGATGTTTTAATGGATCATTAGCTTTCTTACTGGAGGCTTCAGCAAAGGAAATATTCTGCTGTGGTCAGTGGTGAACACAAAATATATTAAGGGGTATGACACAGATGTTTTTATACCCAAGTTATTCTGAGCCTCTACAAAATCTAGTGCAGAGAAGGTAGAAATGGAATAACTTAAGGAGCCTGGTATTTAGACCTTTTGCTTTCGTTAAAGACAGCAGGAAGCTCAGGTTCCAGCCTTAATTCAGACCATAAAAGTGACTTAGGGTCCCATCTGGTTACCAGGTGTTCTTCTACAGTAACTGTCCTCTGATTTTTGCAGGTGCTCTCCCTCTTTCTTTCTCCCTGTTCTTTGGAAACAGAGCAAATAAAAATGGCTTGTCCTAATGAATAACTTCCAATATTCCAAAACAATGTCTTCATACAACAGTAAATCCATATCTTATTCACCACTACCTGTACGACCCTTATCATCAGTACCATCACATTGAGTCATTGTCATCACTGGACTGAGATAGGAAAATGGAATAGTTGACATACCAGACATAGGGATAGCTGGGGTAACTTGCCTAAAAGTATTTAGGAAGAAATAGAAATCAAAAGCATCTTGAATCAATTTCTGGAGAACTAATTATCAGGGATGTTCTTTACGAATGATAACTTCAGCTAAAACAAAGTAAAGGATTAAAATAATCCTGATTGTTTGTTTCCAAGTAGAATGTTTAGCTATTTTGTACACTGAATGCAGGAACTGAAGACTGCAGCTCTTGGCAAGTCTGCACAGCTCTGCCTTCTTTCTTCCACACGTATGTTCCTTTGCCCTGTTTGAAGAAAGTAGTTTGACACACTAATTCAAATAAAAATCAAAAATAGCCATTCTAGGCAAAATAGACAAGAGAAGAGGCAAGGGGAGACCATAATAAACAGAAAAGCAACATAACTCTAGGAGTATTTGGATTTGAAACCTTATTTCTCTGTCTGCATGTGCATGTGACAGTAAAGCAAATGTAAAGAAGATAGTAGTGAGAAAATAAGATGCAAATTTGTAAGACAGGAGACTGGATATTAGAGTAGAGAGAAAGTAATGATAAAGCTTTGGGTGGAGCAGTCTCATCATTAAAGACTCTCATTCCTTTTTCATCTCAGCTCCTGTTATAAAACTCATTGAAATGGATCCTGGAAATTGTAAAGCTGATTGCTGAATTGGTTTGGGGAAGATGAATACTGTTGTTATTGCTGCTCACTCTTGCTCTCCCGTACTCTGTCTTGCTCACTCAGTGAGTCCGTATTTGGAATGCAGGAAAAACATTTCTCAGCTAACATGAGATTATATTTTTTACTAACGCTTGACATTTCCATGGCATGTGATCTCAGAGGAATTTTCACCATAAAGTGATATCATCTCCACATGACTAAATCAGAGCTGAAAATCAGGCTCAGGAAGAAAACAAGCTAAACATACCTGACCACGGCCTTGTATCTGGAGGGGAGATGACCTGAGACTTCCAAGCAAAGGGAGCCAGTGGAAGGGGAAAAGACTCCCAACTGGAGTATAAATGACTTGGTTTATATTCTTTTAAATAGCTTGTGTGACCTCTAGTGGCCTTTGCTGCCTTCTGTGTCCCTGCGCCTTCAATTTATGGAAGTCGTCTGGACCTACTGATGCAGCAGCATATATATTTATATTTATATTTACACGGATGTTGGCTACTGTTAGGTTTCTGTTGCAGAAGCACAAGTCAGCCAGGGGTTGGGATAGATATGTCCACACTTTTCCCTTAAATAAACATAGGGAAAAAAATTTTATTGAAATAAACATAGCAACTTCCCCTTCCCCCCAAACATCTCCCAAGATGGAATCACAGAATGATTGTGGTTGGCCTAGCCCAACCCTGTGCTCAAAGCAGGGTCACCTAGGGCAGGTTACTCAGGTCTCTGTCCAGTTTTGTTTTGAATATCTGAAAGGATGGAGACTCTACAGCCTCTCCGGACAATTTGTTCCACTGTTCAGTCACCTCATGAGAAAAAAAAACCTCTATTTTTTTAATATTTAAATGGAATTTTTTGTCTTTCAATTTGTGCTGATTGCTTCTTTTTCTTTCACTGGATTCCACTGACAAGACCTAATGCATATTTTTTTTTTAAGAAAGTGAAGAACATATGATACACACAGTAGCGACAGATTAAAATAAAAGATTTGACCCTGCCACACACACACACATATTTTTGCAGGGTGGATTTTTCCTTCTTTCTTTCTCTTACTCCAGCAATTTCCAGGGCATCTAAGCTGTAGCACACTCCACACAGTCCTCACCCTGTGTTTGTTTGAGTTGGCTATGTATTTGCTTCCTATTTTTCTCATGAGCCTCCTCATCTCTGCTCCTGCTGGATGCTCCCAGCTTGACCCTTCTCTCAGTCCCTGCTAACCCCTCACACACGCTGTGGCATCCCTCACTTCCACAGGCACTCCTGCCCTTAAAAAGCCATAAGGTCTCCCTCCATCTCCAAAAAGGATCCAGAATTTTGCAGCAAGAAGTCAAATAGGTGATCTTCCCTACGTTCAGTCACGTTTTTTAATGGAACAAAATATAAATAATATACTGCAGAGGAAGAACAAATAATGTGCTTGCTGACTGTTAGGTATAGTTGGTAAACATTACTGCTAGGCTTCAAGTATGCTGGTGTGCTTAGATTGAGCTGGGAATTTTTCCAAAACTCTCAGTGAAAAAGATGTATTACATCAAATCAGAACAGTTTCTTTTACAGGGTTAGTATTGCATTATGCTGTGAGAAGCAGATGGTGGGAGTACTTGTATAGTAAGGTATACACAGACAGATGATGTAATGAAGGTATATCCTTCATTGCTTGTCCTAGAATAATTTTATATTTTAGATGTTAATAGATTTAATTTTGTAGTGCTTTTACACTGCGTATCACTGTCTTGTCCCTGTTTTGCAGACAAGGAATCCAGTCAAAGACAATAATAAAATCATTATACATTATCACATCAATACATTATCATACACACTAATCCTAGATTTTATACTACAGTAACAGTTTGAGTGACATGGCTAAACCAACACAGAAAGTATGTAAGAGAAACAGAATGATATTCTAGCTTTATTTTTTTTTTTTTTTTACTTTATATGTTGTTTTTGACCACAGGGTCTGCCTCTGCTAATGAAAAAATGAAAGATTTAATCCCTCAATGTACATCACTATGACATCAACCTTGACTGACTTTAAATAATGAGGATGATGGTCAGAGTAAGATCACATTAAAACACTATCAGAAAAGCTTAGATTAATTTGATTTTCCTGTATGTATGAGCAGGAGCATTTCCTGTACCCAACAGCATATCTGAAAGTAGGAAGTCTTATAGAAGTTATATTAAAACAATCAAAGAAATGAAAAACCAACCCAACATTCATCCTAATCATCAAAATATATTTCAAGCCACCAGCTGTTGAGCTAGCCTGGACATTTTTCAGCCTCAAGGGATATTAGTTTTGACCCTTTTGGCCTTTTGATTTAACAATTTTACAGTGCGATTGAATTCTAATATTGAGGTGTCTGGGAAGAGATGACTAGTGCTGAGCTGGTATTGCTCAGGCTGAGCATATGGGATATATTGTGTTTGGAAGAAGCAGCTGATATTACTTGTTAGTTATGTTTGCACTATGTTGCAATTAAATAAACACAGTAAATATACACATCTAGTTTTTGTTTTCTGGTGGGTTTTTTATTCCTAAAGAAAGAGCTGATTCCTTACCTGTTTGTGAGAGATAAGCTATAATGTACTGTTAACATACAGTTTTTATCTCTGCTCAGCAATAAAGATAGTTTATAAATTATATCTCTGCCATAAGGTAAGCAATGATAATAGACCTGATTTGTACACAGCATACGGGTCCTTGTATCAAATTTATTTCCTTTTTTATTTTTTGGATTTGCCTAAGGCCTGTGTTCTGCTTGTTTAGGGTTTAATCCAAAAATTAATCTTAAAGACGTCTTCAAATTGTGCATTGCTCCTGTTATTAACAAAGTGTAATTCAGACATCTGCTAAACTGTCCCCAAATATAATCTTAAGAAAGACAAAACTAACACAGTTCTACCCAATTATTGTGTTAATTCTACATTGTGGAAATTTAGCATCTGCATGTAATAGAAATGTGTTAAACTGAAAATATGCAGTTTAAAAACAGCGTCTGATATTTCATCACTTATCTAGAGGAGGAACATTTTTTGTTGCTATATAATCAGTAAGCATGTTTTTTGGATCATGCTGGTTTTTTTAAATGGCATTCTTTAAGACAGAATAAAGATAAATTAATATAGTTCAAAGAAAGCTATAAAATAGCTTAGGGGGTCTACTTTTTGCCTAATGGCTGTGAGACTTGCCAACATCCAAATCCATGATTCCAAAAACTTCACCAAGCTATTTCTAGCCCTGGAATAACCAAAAGTCTCTCTCAGGAAGGAATCTGACCACTATGTTTTTAAAGAACAGAATTAGGCCTTCCTTAGTTTCTGTATCAAAGAACTTTGGCACATGGATCAACATTTTCAAATGGATTCAGTTCTGTGTCAGATTTAATTTAAGTCTTAGTCCTAACATGATCAGCAAAAGCTCAGTAATAACTCTTTTATGTGCTACTGCATGCATAACTACTACAACAGTTTAAGATGCTGTAGTCACGGCCCACATGGTTGTCTGATATTATGCCTCTAATGGAAGTTAAAACTGAGTGGTGGTAACAGATGATGTGTCCACTGGAATCCTGTCGCAGACTAAAACACAACATGTTAGCTTAAACGATTTTCAAGATTATTCTGATTAAAGTAGCTTTGCCTTTGAAATGGACAAAGTAAATTCATATAACCTAGAAGAGTAGCGATAACAACCCCATCTACCAGGCCTGTAGAAAAATCAGAAAGGCCTTACCTCTTTATACATGAAGGGTCTGTTTTAATACTTTGTTTAACGGGCAGACTCTACCCTTCTGTTTTTAGGTGCCAGGTGACTAAATGAAACAAGAGCTAGAGTTAAGTTCTGAAGGAAAAAAAATTTACTGAGTCTTTTAAATTTTCATTGATCCTACTTCTAGAAAGCAGTGACTGAGCAAGAGAGCATCATCTCACATGTCCATTGCTAAAGAGCGTTATGAAGAAGCCGTGTTTCATTAACCCAAAACAGACAGCTGAAGGTGCCGACGGTGTCCACATCCCGTTTGGTCTCTGTCTCCACAGACAATGGTGCCACTGCATTATACATTTCCTG
>WEKW01009879.1:0-86313 GCA_013389905.1 Sula dactylatra
ATCAGAAATGATCAACAAATAAAATTGTTAATGCCACAATATTTACTGGACAAATTGACTACACTCCAAGATAGGCTTATGATCGTGTCTTGCTGTTCGATTTCATTTCCCTGCAAGATGCACTAATGCATGTTGTTATGTGCAGCTGTGGCCGCTTTCCATAAAAAAAATCTGTTTTCTGTTGGGAGGTGTAGAACTCAACTTAATCACTACTATTGTCTCCCCTCATGAAAAGTGAGCATTTTGGTCTCTCTGAAACTGATACAGGAAAATCTTAGATTTTTATTAGAAAGGATAGAAACAAGCCCGAAGATTGGTTCTCAAGAGAAAAAAAAAAAAGCAAAACAAAACACCAGACTAATGATTTAAGTCAATCACAAACAGATGTTCTCCTACAGAGCTAATAAATTTTTTTCCGAATTTTTTTTCCCATCAGAAATGCAAAACACAGCAGCCTTTGAGTAACATATCAGATTTTTCTGCTGACATTTTCTCAGACTTTGAATTTTTAAGAGACACCAGATCTGCAACAAGAAAGCTCCAGTTTATCACCAGTAAAACACACAGAAATATTTTTTTCATATATAATGTGAATGAATGAAGATGAAAAAGTTCATACAAATGTGTTCCAATTTCTATGAAAATAGTAAAGGTACCAACTTTAACATTTAAAAGTTTTGCATAACTTTTTTTCTGCTTTTCAAAGAGCTGAATTTGAGTATTTAGAATTTACTTCAAAAGCTCAAGATATAGTTCTATCTAACAAGAATTTCATGTAAGAGTAGGGCCTGCTTCTCTCTTCAGTGTGTGTACAGCACTTAGTTATGTGGAGTCCTGGTTTATGCCTGAAGACTTTAAGCTCTCCTGTTGTTAATCTGTTAATGGAGTTCTCAGAAGTAACACTGTAATCTGTGTGAGCTATTATAGAGGTGATATGGTGGAAGTTAAAGAATGAAGAGAAAAAAATATAATTTGTGCATTCTAGTTAATTCTTTCCAGTGGGTTTATTTTGAAAGGCGATTCCTGTTCAAAAAATGCAGTCCTCTGATGCTTCCTAAAACTGGACCAGTGAATATAAAGCAAGACAAATGGTGTCTGTTCCGCTTTACTGATAAATTTAGGTAGTTTTCTATACAAGGTCCTGACTGACATACATCAAAGTTTACTGCTTAACTATAATCCAGCACCGGACAGGGAAACCAAGACTGTGGATTCCCCTACAAGGCAGAACTTGGTGCACCTAAGCACTTTGGTAAGGAGCACTGATATACCCAAAGTTTGGCTTTAGACACCTAATTCCCATTGACTTTCATGGGGCTTTGGATGTCCTAACCTTTTGCAAACCCCAAGTCTATGGACTCTAGTCAAGTCTTAATTTGATCATTGAAACACCAGGCATACATTCTAAGCAAGTCATCTGGGCTCCCTTAGAGTTGGTGGAGGAGGATGTGCACCTCCACAAGGCAATTTGTCCCATCTGAAGAAAGACATTTAAAACATGTAGGGTAAATTTTCCTCTGAAGATATCTGCCTCTCTTCTTTCACTGTAGCAGCTGTTGAGTTAATACTACATGCCTAAATTTTAGATTAAGTTTAATTAATCCTGAATATAATATCAATATTGCAGCATTACTATGGAACACAAATTTCTGACCTTGGAAATATTTTTGAGAAAAAACTTCAGCCAAAAAACCCCCAAGATCCATTCCTGCACAGCAGCCAAACAGAAAGACTGTGCTTTTCTGATCTTCATGTCAGTACGTATTTTTGTGTTGATTATATATTCAAGAACCTTAATTTTCAACAAGAGATATCTGAGTAAAGGATAAATAGATACCATAGAGGTACACTGGACTTTCTTCAGTATCACAGACTACATATTTAAACTGAACCAGGGACAAATCTGGGACTCACGCTACCTGGCACAGCAGTGCTTATATCCATACAGCCATTCCCTGTCACCTTCAAATCCAAACTACCAGCTGGGGTATGTTCCAATGCTGTTGCCTAAATCATTCATGTGGGTTTTCTGTGAAAATATAGCTAGACACAATCCAGTGGCTATGCTAACAATTTAATGGTAGAAAGTACATTGTGCCACTGGCCTGCTGTTCCAGGTTTACTAGTTCAAAGACAGCCGCAGAGTCTAAAGCAGCATCAAACGACTCATCTGTAGCAGCAGAATCAAGGAAGCCTTGACACAGTTATTAACACAGTGATCCACAGCCAGAGGTGAAAGGATTGCTTGACAGAGCCTTGCCAGCACAACAGAGTGTTCCCAGGCATCATCTTACCCGTGTTTGATTGCACACTACAAATATTGCCTTTTCCAGCCTATGGGCCTTACTGCAATTCATACTAATAATAATCATTGTATTTTTCTGGTGTCTTATCCACCTCATTTTAAACAACTTAGTCACTCCACTTGTGTGCCTGCTGTATGGTGTAATTACTGAAAGTCACAGCAAAAGCCTGAAGCAGAAGAAGTGGCAAACTCAACCGGTGGGGCCCCCAACTGACATCAGTTGACCTACTTTTCTTGAAGTCAATGAAGCCAGCAACAGTTGAGGGTTTAGTTCATTTTTCCTAATTATTTCTGCTTTAATCACAACTCTATCCTTCTTTACGGACCACCACAGCTGGGAGCTGCACAAGAAATAATATCCCTCCTGAACAATGATTGTAATAAAGTAGTTGGTACCTGCTCTGGTGGTTTATAAGAAGACTTTATACTAACACTGCATTAACTCAATTTGGCAGGGCTGGGTTGTAGGCAGGCATGAAATGCTGCACATTGTTGAAGAAGTTCTTTCTGTATATGGGTTTTTTTTGGTTTTCTTTTTTGCTTTTTCTGCCCCAGAAATACCCATACTGCCCTCATCTTTGCTTTTGTTAGATTCTGTTTTCTAGTAAGAAACTGGATATGGAATGCCATGTATATGCACATATATATATGTGTGTGTGTGTGTGTGCATACTTACATACATAGAATCATAGAATCATAGAATTGTTCAGGTTGGAAAAGACCTTTAAGATCATCAAGTCCAACCATTAACCCAACACTGCCAAGTCCACCACTAAACCATGTCCCTCAGCACTACAACTACACGTTTTAAATACCTCCAGGGATAGGGACTCAACCACTTCCCTGGACAGCCTGTTCCAATGCTCAACAACCCTTTTGGTGAAGAAATTTTGGTGAAGAAATTAATTCTTTGCAGTTAAGCTTGGTGAAAATTGTTTTTGTGCGCTAGTCATAATCACTTTTTAAGCAGCAAAGCCTGTTATTGCTGTAGTGTGCATTTCAGATGCCCTGCAGATTTGAGTAATTTTGGTAATGCAGCTGTGTGTGGTAAAAATATTTTACAATGCCTATAAAATTTCGCCTCATGACACGTTCAGCAAGTGAATCTGTGGCGCCGTGTAGCAGTTTCAGTACTTTTATTAAATACTGGATGCCATCACATTATGCAGTTTTTAAACAAGACCCATCTTTAGAGACAGAGGTTAGAAGGTCTGGAGTCTGGGCTGAGAGCTCATGAGAAGCACATAATTTCTGCCCAGCTAATCCAGCCTGTTTGCTTTATGTTTTTCCTAGGTTTTGGATGTGTGAAGTTGGCTCATCTTCCCTCAAATGCCTTGTACGTTTCTGAATACAAAATGTTAATGTTGCACAAATACCACAGTGTTGTACAATGAGCCACTAGAAAGAATATTTGCAAAAATGTTTCAATTAACATACAAATATCACTGCAAAATCAGAGAGAGACCTGTTCCACTGGAGCCTAGGGTCTCACTTTTTATCACGAGACAGCATTAAAGCATTGAAATGTCTTTCTTCTCACCCCATTTAGGTGTCTAAATGTTATTTGCCTGAGTCTCAGCTAGGCACTCAAGGGTGCTTTCACAGTCAATAAAAAGACATCCTTTGAGATAGCGACTTGTCTCCTCCTAACATAGGTCTCTACAGTGAGACAGGTAAAGAGCTCTCAGGAGGTACTAGTTTCTATCTACTGGTACAAAAAATGTCAAACCTGAAAACACTAGATCTAGGCATCCAATATTTAGCTGTCTAACACAAAAAGGAGACGAATTCCACCAACTTCAATCCTAATGTGGGTCAGCTGGACCAAGCAATAAAGACAGTTATACCACAGCTGTTCTTATTTGTCACACTTGTATTTCCCCCAAAGAGGTCTTTTAAGTAGGCTGGAAAACTGGCCAATATTCAGTTTCTTCACATGCTATTCCTGCAGAAACCTAGGGGGCTAAAGGGCACCAGCAGCTGCTTTTGTAGCAGTATTCAGAGCCATCGTTTAATACACTTCTAGCATGTGGGGTTTTTTTTCAGTTTACAGCTCTTAGATCAATGCTGAGCAACATCACATCAACTCAACGGCTGAACTGAGAGATTTTGCTTTTGTCTACAAAAAAGCAATACAAGCCTTCCCTCATTCAGCTGATCACAAGAAAAACACTATTCACATCCTGATCTTTTGTGCAAAAACCCGAGAGGCAAATGCTGTTGTTTCTATTGCTAAAATACCCGTTGGCTAAAACAATAAATGAAAATTGTGATCTATCCACTCAATGTCTCTATGGAAAGGGAGAAGCTAAATTACCTGGGTGCACTGCTTGGTGTGATTTTCTCCATAACTTTGAATTGTGATGATGCAAAACACCATGTTGCAGCTGTGAGCGTGCATCACTTCTATAAAATCAAAGCAACTTTCCTTCTGTTTCCTCCCTGTTTGCAACTCATAGCCAAGACAAGTGCATGATATAAAGGCAGAATTTGCAATAGCAAGATTTTCAAGTGATTTAGAAGTAATTAAGATGGGATGAGTGCATGGTGAAGACAAGAGATGGCAAACACAAGCACGCTGTGATTGTATCAGATGTCATGAGGGCTGTGCCTTTAGAAATCATTCAACATTATGTCCTAAATAAACCCACAGGCACAATTATTGAAAAGAAACACGTTGCAATCACACTTAATTAGTTCCAGTTAAGCTGGTATAGAAACATCTTCTGCAACAAACTGTAACCTTCACAAGCCATTCTACTTTCTTCTTCAGATCGCATTCCCTTTGAATAACCCTCTCCAGCCCTCACCCCCAACCAAAGGGACTCTCTTTTCTAAAAAGCCACTCTTCCATTGTATCTCTGCAAGCACTTGGGAGGACATAGCTCACAGAAACAGAAAAACTCTTAATTTCCTTCTGTTCTAAGAGTTCATAATGCCTTGCTGGCTTCTGCAAAAGAGTGAAAACTGACCCAACACCTCCCCCTCCCAAATTAAGACCAATTTTCCCTAAAAAAAAAAAGCCAATTTTAAAAAGAGACACATCTTGACATTAGTTTTCAGGAAAAACTTGAGAAAAAGCAGGCAAGTTTCCACTTGAAAACTTCTTGGTTTTTCGCCAGTTGTCTTGCTATACTCAGTCTTTTTCTCCTCAATAACATACATGGCAGGTATAAAGGAATCTCCTTAAACAGTCTAACTCCATGTGCAGCTTCCTTCATGGAGATGTAGTAAGCCCAAGAAGAAGAAATCCTGGGAACGAGTCCATCTGTTTTTTTTTTCCCCCAAATATCTCTTTTTTTCCTTTCCTATCTGTCATCATAAAAATTTCATTTTGTTAATTGACTTGCTTTCAGAACAGATAAACTAATTTCCAGCCAGCTCCACTAACTGTTATTTCAAGAACAAGCATGCTGCAATTAATCTCCTTTCTAGTTTTTAAGTATTTTATTTGAACATTTTCAAAATTATTCATGTTGATTTTGACTACTTCAGGATTGTGCTGGATGGATGGATGGATGGGTGGGTGGATGGATAGATAGATAGATAAATAGACAGATAATACGTGCACACACTGTGGTTCACAAGATTTAAATCAGGACACTAGACTTTTTCATCCTGGGGAATGACAAGACAGATCAGATTAAAAAATTCCCATTCATCACCCATTTCTGCTTTACCCTAATTTAGGTCCCCTGGAGTTTAATGAAAGTATAAAAATCATTGACTACAAGCTTTGATTCTTCTTGCTCTCACCATATCCTTTCCCTTTTCTGGGTCAGTGCTGTTCCTGATGCTAAGATCTCTGAAAATGAAACAGGATTAAATGTAAGCCTAATATCCAGGTCTCACGGACCCATCCTCTCTCCATCCCACTGAATGGCCCCATGACTCCTTCCTGCCACCCTTGAAGTTGGGAGACACAAAATGTCATCTTGGTGTTAGGACATCGAGACTTGTTTTAACGCTCTACCAGTAACCAGCCAGCAGTGCTGTTCAGCAAAGTTTGCAGACCACTGCTTTGCTAGAGAATTAAAAGAAACAACACCATGTGCAGTGCTGTCAACACCTTGGCAATATCAGCCTTTCCTCAATTACTTTTGCTTACAAATTACTCCTAATTTTGTTCTTTAAAGCTAGTTAAGAACAAGTGCTGGTAGGATTGATGGGGAACTAACTGCATGATTAAGTAATTACATTTTTAAAGCTTGCCTTACACTACAACTAATGATTTGTCACACAGTAACAGAAACCCAAGATAATGAATGAGAAATGTTTACATGTAGTTAGCTTCTTCCAAGTCTTTTATCATACCATGGCTGGTGCCGTATATGCATATGATTCTCAAAGAAAGAAAATCTATCATATAATCTCAATATTTCTGAGCAGTCTGTTAGACCTTTGATCACATGTACCATTTATTATGTGATTTGTCCTAAGATCAAAATTCATTTGTGTTAAAAAAGACTGAATTGATTTAGGATAAAATAGTTTTGTCTCAGAAAATGAAGGTTTCCCTAAATTTTAACATGCTCTTTATACACAATGACTCAACAAAGTTCAGCACACCAAAAACAATTTCAAGCATTCTGTTTCAATTGTTTCAAAATTCATAATTTTTGTTTTATTATTTCAGTATGTCATTCACCTGAAAGAAGGCTTTTCATGCTGTGTATATGTGAAGTTTAATAAGGTTTTTTAAACTTTTCTGAAAGGAAACATTTCAGTAAGTCCATCTTCTAAGACATTTCTGAAATTTTGGCTTTTTTTCTCTCAATTGAAACAAAATAAAATAAAAAGTGTTTAGAAACAAATATTCTATGTTTTGATCAGCTCTAATCATGATCTGATTTGATAGCCAGCTGAATTAATCTGAGGTTTACTGTTATTTACGATGTGGGAGCATTTGGAGACTTCAAATGCAGTTGTGCCACAGCTGAACCAGGCACCACACAATTGGTGATGGGTTGATTCAGTGCCCCAAGAAACTGATGGAAATGGTCCTACAGACTTCTGTACGCTTTGAATCTGACTCACAAGGAGAGTAGATCTCTGCCTCAACCAGCTGATATACAGAGAGAGCAGGCAGATGGTGGAGGAAGAAAAAGGGAGTTACCCAAGGTCAGAGGAAACAACTTCTGGTTACAATTCCAATTCTGTCCTCATTAGAAAATATTAATTCTAATAGTCTCTGCTCTTTTATTATATGAACCAGACCTAATTCGAATTGTTTGTGTTGTTTGGGGTTTTTTGTTTGGTTTTTTTTTTTTTTTTTTTTTTTTTTTTTGTTTGGTTTGGTTTTTTTAAACCCCATCAAATCAGATACTGTGACTAAGCCAACAGAACAAGTGACTTACCATTTAGGGCTCTCTCCAGTCTATACTTTCACTCATCAACTATAATTTCTCCTAGGGGTTGCCTGCTTGCTCAGTAAAGCAACAATATATAGCTATTCTTTAACTGAAAGAAGAATATGGGATTGGATCTACTTCAGGGCACTCCTGTCATGGAGAAAGGAAAGATTTCAGAAACCTCTTTGCTTTAGAGCTTAGAGAAACATGCTCCTGTTAAAGCCAGAAGTATGGGAGAAGTGGGAGCCCTGTTTCCTGCCTGAAGGACTGCTCGTCATGCCCCTCACATCCTGCTACCTTCATGTCAGTCATGTCATCCAACCTGGCATGTGCAGAGTCAGTAGTAAGATTGTGATTACTCTTCTCTCTCTTGAACTATGATGTCTTCAACATCTGTCCAACGTCACCACTCCTGGTGGTTCTCACTGCCAAATCATTCATGACAAAGTAAACGGTTTTATATATTTATTGTAATCTCAACATGATAAGACCATTTCTACTCTAGACTTAGGCTTTTTTCATAAAACACAGACTGAAGGTGCCTGTTTTAGATAAGATTTGATTACACTTGGAAAAGTGCAAAGAAAAGATTGCTACTGACCTAGAGGGTTGGTGAGATACACAAAAGCACGTCAGGAGGAGTAACAGATACAAAGCGATTGTCCAGTGCAGAAAGTCTGCAACATGATGCAACACAAATCTCAGATGTCTTAGTACATAGTTTTATTTTTTATCCTCAGACAATTATGCCCTGAAAATACTCACTCCTTGCTATGAAGAAGTAACTGACTGTTCATCCTTGTAGAAGTACGAGTAATTAGCTGATAGCAGCGGTTGTAACAGGTCTTCTTTGGTGTTGTTAGTAGACTAAATAAAATCTAAGTCTTAAAATAGTTTATGCAAAACTACCATTCTAGCCAGAAGAAAACATGCCAAAAATCCCCCAACAAATAGAATTGCCTATACTAATAATGTTGCAAGAAGACATGAAAACTGCTTTGGATGTTGAGCTGAAATAGATGTGCATGTGATTTTTTTCATTGGGGTTTTTTTACTGTGTGCTTTTTAAATTTTCCCCTTCCTAGCAGTTACTCTTCCAAACACAAAGGACAACTAAACTGACATCAAGTAAAGTTAGTATTCTCCTGTCATTTCTCTGGACATCATCTGTGACAGTTGTGCTTGCGGTGATTCAGTCCCTCACACGTCACTGTTTTCATGTCAGCTCTCAGTTTCACGTTGCAGAAATCCCTTCTGTCAGCTCCCATTCAGTTTGATAGGTCATGCTTACACCTGCAAGCTGGGGCAGTGCCTCTCTGACAGGATCTGTCACAGCACGGCAGTCACCACGCTCAGCCAAACAGCAACTTCACTCAGCAGCAAGTTTGTTATGATGTTTTTTAGGATTTGAGGTTTTCTTTTTTTTTTTTAAATTTTTTTTTTCCCCTTTCCCTCTGCCAGCAACAAATGCTGGGAACTACAAGAGAAATGACAACTTTCATCAGTGGGGAGAAACCAGAGACTCTTCTGGCAAAGTCAGGCCAAAATGATGGCTTGTTTTTCCTGCCTTGGCCTGCGCCAAGCCTATTAGAGGATGTCATGACAGCTAAAGCATTCCTTGGGTGTGCAAAGCTCATGAATCATTTAAATACGTATTCCTGTATTTCTAAGCCATGCAGCTCAAGGAGTCATTAAAATTAGATTTGGCAAAAGCCTCTGAGGTCATCTGCTCGTCCACTCCTGACAAGTCAGGATTGCTCTCTCTAGGCACTGAATGGCTATGTCATTTGGTCCTCTGTCCCCTCACATTTAACGGCATGTAGGATGCCGCTGGGTTTTCAATTACTCCCACAGATCTCACCCTTGGAAAGTCTCTGTCATTATTCAACCTCCATTTTTATTTTATCCTGCAACAGGTCTTGGTAAGTTCTTGGATCAGTGGAAGCTACATAAATTAGAGGAGATAAAAGAGGCCTGAGATCCAGGACTTGTGGGGTTTTATGTTCTGCTGCGTGACCTTCCATAACCCACTTGGCCTCTTCAACCTTGTCTACATAAAGCCATTTTATTAAAGCAAAGATTTTGTCTCAATATGTCGTGCACTGTGTTGAGCACATAGTTATTGATTACTGCCCCTTTATGGAATTACATCTTGTTTATTTTACCACAAATAAATACACATTTCAGCTTTTCACTCTCAAATAGCTAACTTCAGTGTGGTCACAGAGGACCCAATAGACCTTGGCAGTCAAGCATTTTTTGTGCAGGTTATGATCTTAGTTTATGGGGTGTGGAGAGTTCCTGCCCTTTGTGCTCAGTGTACTGGCAGGTATCTTCAGAAAACTGAATCCCTAGAAATAAAGGTGGAAAGTCTACACCTTTATTCCCATCACACTAGAAAAAGTGGATCAGTGTAAAGGAGTCACATGAGATCATCGAGACAGTACGACTGTGGTCTGACAAATTCTTGTATAGTGTGAGAGCAACCATGGAATATGTGGGTATACAAGTTTTCAGAAGAATTCAACCTCATTTTTCACCTTCTGTCTTCATTAACTTACAGATACTTGGACTGTATCTACACAGTACATAATTAAAATTGAAGGGGCATATCACTCCTGTACCACAGACATCCAAGGTGAACACATGGTACACAACCACACGCACCACAAATTTGCACAAATTACAGTATTTGCCGTCTGTGCTCTAAGGTGAGATAAGGGACACAAAAAAAGAAACATATCTAGGACTTTTTTTCTCTATATGCCTAGCATTAATATTTAACATCTGCCCAACTTAAATGAAGGTACAATGTTTAAATTCCAAAAGTGAATTTGAAGCTCTGACATGGGTTTTCCTGGAAAAAAGCAGTCAACATAAATTCACCAAGGGGAGATCGTGCTTGACCAAACTGATAGCCTTATATAACTGACTGGGTAGATGAAGGGAGAGCAGGGGAAGTTCTTTACCTCTACTTCAGCAAGGCATTTGACACTGTCTCCCATAACATCCTCATGGACAAGCTTAGGAAGTGTGCGTTAGATGAGAGGACAGTGAGGTGAATTGAGAACTGGCTGAAGGGCAGAGCTCCAAGGGTTGTGATCAACGGGGCAGAGTCTGTTTGGAGGCCTGTAACTAGTGGTGCTCTCCAGGGGTCTATGCTGGGTCCAGCCCTGTTCAATATATTCATCAATGCCCTGGACAAAGGGACAGAGTGTACCCTCAGCAGGTTTGCTGATGATACAAAACTGGGAGGAGTGGCTGATGCCCCAGAAGGCTGTGCTGCCATTCAGCGAGACCTGGTTCCAGGGGAACCTCGTGGAATTCAACAGAAGCAAGTGTAAGGTCCTGCCCCTGGGCAGGAACAACCCCACGCACCGGTACAGGTTGGGGGTTGACCTGCTGGAAAGCAGCTCTGCTGAGAAGGACCTGGGAGTGCTGGTGGGCAGCAGGGTGTCCATGAGCCAGCAACGTGCCCTCGGGGCCAAGAAGGCCGACGGTGTCCTGGGGTGCATTACAAGGAGTGTGGCCAGCAGGTTGAGGGAGGTTATCCTCCCCTTTGCTCTGCCCTGGTGAGGCCACATCTGGAGTGCTGCATCCAGCTCTGGGCTCCCCAGTTCAGGAAAGACAGGGAACTACTGGGGAGAGTCCAGTGGAGAGCTATGGAGATGGTCAGGGGCCTGGAGCATCTCTTTTATGAGGAAAGGCTGAGAGACCTGGGGTTGTTCAGCCTGGAGAAGAGAAGACTGAGGGGGGATCTTGTCAATGCTTATATACACCTGAAGGGTGGGTGTCAAGAGGACGGGGCCGGGCTCTTTTCAGCGGTGCCCAACGACAGGCCAAGGGGCAATGGGCACCAAATGGAACACAGCAAGTTCCACCAAAACTTGAGGAAAACCTTTCCTGTGAGGGTGCCAGAGCAGTGGAACAGGCTGCCCAGGGAGGCTGTGGAGTCTCCTTCCCTGGCGACATTCAAACCCCACCTGGACACTGTGCTGTGCCCCCTGCTCTGGGTGTGCCTGCTCGAGCAGGGGGGTTGGACCGGATGATCTCCAGTGGTCCCTTCCAATACCTATGATTCTGTGATTCTGTGTGATTCTGTGAAAGCAGAATTTCTTCTTTGTTGTCTGTCTGGACAAATTCAGGTGTTTTAAATTTGGGGAAAACAGGTATTGAGACTAACAAGAAGATGAAGAGAGGTTGAAGATTGCACCTAATCAGTGAGAAAGATATGGGTTGTCTCTGGAAGAAGTTTTTAAAGACAGCAGTACTTTTGTAGTAAAGGGTTGTTCTTTAAGGTCTAGTAGTCTAGTAATTGTGTGAAATATTTGACGGCCAGCTAAAAAAGGCTATCAAGGCACAATAGGCTGTATGAGGCAGAGAAAACTAGTATTGTGCTGATAATTCTCAGATAACTGATATTTGCCTGATAATTTGAGGTGAACTTACATTGACATTGCTTTAATAAGTTCTTTCATTAAGGTCAAGCAAATCACAAGGAATATGGTCACATCACATGTGGTAGAACATTCAGATGACTATAAGAAGACACTAGAGAAGTCTGTTTCTGGAATCAGTAACAGTATGGTCTTGGCATCATAGAGTTTCACCCAGAATAATACACTGGTGAATGATGTATTTCTTGAGTCAAGCTTAATAATTCTGCATGACCATCACCATGCTCTTATTCAAAGCAAGAGTAAGTCTGTCCTCATTCCGTACATACCTGTATCACAGGACCTTGATCCAGTCAAGCATATTTCAACATAAAAGGATTTAAATGTTTTATACTTTGGAATTATTTTTTTTAATATCTGCCACAGGCAGATACTTGTTACTGCCCTGGCATGGGTCACGCATGGGCCACAGTCCCCTCAGAGTTGCACCTCCCCTTGCATGGAGCACCTTCCTCCAAGATTGCCTCTCCAGTTGTGTCCCCCGTACTGTCTTCCATGTCTCCTCCATTACTCCCCACATTTCTCCAAATACATTTCTTCGTCTATCACCTTCATGTCTCCTCTGCATCTCCTCTGTATATTCATTTTGTTGTTTCTTCCTGTTCATTTCTGGATTATGAATTATTTGGGGCAAAGATTTTCCCTTTGCTTGTAACTTTACTGCAAAGGTAACTGGGAGAGGTGGCATGAAGTCTGAACACCCTTGTGCCCTGCCTGCCTATAAACAGCCAAAACTTGTCATTGCATCCTCCTACCCCAATTGCAAAGACTTTTGGATCAAATCTGTTTTCTATGTATGCGTGTGTTTGTAATTCCACAGTTCGCATATCTTTTTCCAGTGGCTTCCAGGGAATTGGTCTCTTTTATGAATACCCTTCAGTCTACCACAGCATCCTCAGTGCAAAGATTAGCAATACCAACCTGAATGAAAGTATCTCTTAAATTTTATACTATTGTCCTTGCTTAAAATGAACAAAAAATCAGGGAAAATCAGTTACATGTGGGACATAAGGCAATCTTAAAAACCTGAATTGAGTTTAATATCTGTTAACTCTGAACAATGAAGGCGTAGCTTTTCTGTACATCTTGACATTGCTTGGCACACTGTGAAGCTACACTTGATAGGGGAATCCTAGCATTGAAGTATAAAAATACAGACACACATACCAGCTAAACACCTCAAGAAGCAATGCACAATGAGGGGGAAATAGCACTTGCCTTTCACTGGGAGTATTAGCTTCCAGAAAAGACATAATTCCTTGGGCCTTTACCAAGTAAATTTTCCATTTCAGTGTATAATTTCTTTATTTAGCATTACACCGATTATCCATACTTAGACTAATGATCAAATAGCTCTCAAGTCCAAGATATTTGGCTAAGGCAGCCTGCAGGATTTTTCTTTTCCTTTTCAGTCCTTTTTTTCCTCTTTTATTCCAAATTTTTAGGGTGATTATAGGGTGTGTAAGATCGTTAAAGGATTGGCAGCATGCACAAAACTCAAATCCTTTATCCAGAGGCTAGAGGAAATGTGAGTTGCCAACATGCAATTCCTTCATTGTCCCACCAACGTCCTGAACTAATGGAGGAACCACGCTTTCACGCCATCAAGGGAAGAATACAGGTTTCTCTGCTTCCCAAGGACTTGGTTGAACAAAATGCTTAAGTAGGCATCTCCCACTTTTAGGATGAGAACAATTAAGCATACATTGAACTCAAAATATTTGTTTAATACTTATCAATCTTAAGTTTAGAAAGCAAAAAGCTACAGTGAGAAGAAGCTTTGGTGCTTTTTGGAATAGGTATAGTTATTCCTTATATTCAGGCTTAAGAGGAAAGAAGGCTGCTACTTAATCACCTGAGCAGTTGCTCAGCTTCAAGTCAAAGGACAGACCGGGATCCTGTTTTCTAATGAGAAGTGATGTTGGGACAGAGCAGAAGAATCACCTAGAAATTTAGGGTTTCTTATTCCTTTCCCCTTAAGACCATGTTCACATTCATGTTTCATGAGCAAAAGGAATCAGGATGACAGACATTAAATTCACTGATGGACGTTAAAGAAATATAGATTGAGCAGCCGAAAAACAAGCTTCCTAGAGCCACCAAGGGAGTGGATCCCACCATCCATTGTCTGGACACCAGGGAGTGATTTAGTCTCTACGTCTCCTCAATCTTTTGTCTGCTGGCCATAAAGACAGCTGATTAACAAACAGTAGGTTTTATTTTTAACATGGTCACCACCATTACAAGGTTACAGGTCATTTTTGTTTTCATTTTTTTACTTACATTTAAATAAAAATGAAAAATAAGGAGAAAGCCCCAAGTTAACTGAATAAAGACCACAGATATGGCTTTGGTGTAACAGCAGAATTATTGCTCTGTACTCACCACGTCTTGAGGCCTTCCTTCTCTCATTAATACAGCTGGAAATTACTCTAAAAGCCTGAATAAAACCCATAAATTGTGGAACTCCTGGGTCTTTACTTTTCTGTGGATTTTCCCTGGCCCTTGTAATCTCATTCCCTCTGCTCAGGAGATATTTACAGCCAGTTCAGCACTCCAGCCACCTAGGAAGATCCTTAATTGCTCTCCTGAAACACTTTTAGTCATATCCCCAAAAAGGAAAGCCTGGATGGGTCTGTAAGTAGCTCCAGATTGCTTCTCACAAGTGTGAAGTTTTGTATTTTTGACTAAAGGGTCTGAAAATTCAAACTCACGAATAGCAGGGACAGAAAGTAAAGCAATTATCTTTAGTATCAGTGGGAAAATATTTGTGCTGTTGCCCCAGCCAAGGTATGAGCCATGCTGTCTCATAGGAAACAATATACACACGAGAGCTGACTGTGGCCCAGTTCTGCACCTATCCCTGGCAGAGGTCCATGCAGGTGTCAAAAGAAATCCTACCTGTACAGAGAGCACAAGGCATACCTGTTAACCAATTAGAGGAATCAGGCAAGAGTTTCCAAAGGCATTTTTGTACACTTATCTTTTTTATTAAAAAAAAGCAACTTCCTTCCCTTCCATCTTTGAGTCTTTCTGTTGTTTTGATCAAATAGGAGTATGATTCTTTTTGTCTCAGGGGATTTCCACTTTTTTCCTGTTTTGTTTTGTTTTGTTTTGTTTTTTCTTACTGTATACTTCTTTTCCAGGATTATGAAAAAAGGGTCATACTGCAAGTATTTCTGGTTTATCTATTTTCTTTTCCTATCACCTTCTATGTTTTTCCCATTTTCAGTTTGAGTGATAACTGAAAGAGAAGTATGGGGAAAAAAAAAGTGAAAAATCAGACAAAAATGAAAATTTTTAGCTAACAGATAAAGAAAGACATTGACCTTCTCTAAGGAAACCTAAAGATCATATCACAATCAATGTTAAGAATTTCCACCAGCAGCCAGCTGTCCTGGGTGCTCTCCTGTGCTCTGCCACCATAAAGCAGGTTAAACAGGTGGACTAAATTTTAAGTTGGTGTTTATTGATGTTTTCAGACCCATACACCTTTTTTGAAGTTCATCTGAACTTACACTCATGTAGGAAATGGAAAAAACCCAGGGTTATTTTTAATGAAAATAAACTACTCTGAAGTCACCATTACAGTTCAGACTCCTCCTATATCACCTAGCTCAGCAGAGTTGCTGGTGTCTATGTCTAAAGTGACTAAGGATGACTCATGTGCTACTTAGTGTGAGCCACCTGGAAACAACACTTACTCCAATGCAACCCTAAGCAATTTGTCTCAGATGTCTACTCAAAAGCAGAGAAATTAGTTCCTCATATCCAAGCTAACGCCCTAAACTCTCTAAGAATTGATGTCGCTTGCTCTGTCGCACGAGTGTTATTTTCCTTTTCAGTTACTAGATGCACTTTTTTTTTTAAAGCATCCCATGATCTTTTGAGGATACCATTGCAACACCAGCAGTTTTTCTGGCAGCCCCCAGACCCTGTGCCTTCCTCCCCTAACCTGCTTGGCCTCACTGGCCTTCAGAGCAACGGTGTCAACTGGTGTGTTGATGTGGAAGGAGGCAGGTGGTGCCAGTGCTGACACAGGGGAGCGCCTTCCTGCAGGGCTCCTGCTGCTCTGCTTAAAAACCCATCGTTGCCTGAAACTTATCCCCTCCAGCGAGGGTCTGATTCCACTTGCGAGCAGGAACCGTGCCATTCTAACAGATGGGCTCCAGCACAAACAGCCAAGAAAACATGTATATTCATAAAAAAAAAAAAATTTAAAAATGGGTACTGAGGGCATGAATACTAGCCAAAAACATCAACATCTCTCCCTGTCTTCTCCTGAGTGTACAAATCCATGGTTAAGGGGATGTGTGGGCGCTGAGCTGAATTCATTAAAAAAAAAAATTAAAACAAAATGCCTGGCCACGTAGAAAGAGATTTCAGGGCATCAGGAAATGGGCAAAGTGCCCTGAGAGAGAGGAAAAGTGAAAGAGAAAAGCAATATTCTGGAATAGCTGAGCCAGAAAAACTCATGGGGTCTGTCTGGTAATTCCCACAGCCTGTGACTTGTCTGAGTGCTCAGTTCATGCATTGGGTTTGAGGGCTGGGAAGAGGGGTAGGTACAAGCCCCTGTCTCCTGGACTTTTTTTTCCAATTCAAGCCATTTCTCCTTAAATAGAACAAAATTAAAACAAGCAAACAAAACACGCAAATCCATTTTAGGCCGATCTAACATTCAGGAGTCAATGAGGTATGTTGTGTAGCACAGCACAACTGTGTCCTTCAGCTCCTAGGGACAGGAGCCCTGGTGGGTTTTAGGTAGGGAACTACAAGAGTTCACCAGTCAGAAGATCAAGGAGAACAGACAGGGTTGAATTGAGAACATTAAAAAAGGGATTGTGAGTGCAGGGGAGGAACCCATCTGACCTGGAAGACCTGCTGGGAAGCCCTTCCTAGCACCACGTAGCCACAACAGGCCAGCCAAGGCCAGATCCAGGCAGGAGAAAAACAGGAAGGTGTCGAGACTACTGGCATGGAAAACAACCAGAGGAATACTTTGCTTAAGACATAAATCTTGAAAACCAAGTTGATTGCTGCTGAGAAGAAGGAAGGGTCTGTTTAGGTGAAAACTCATGAATTTCTCTTGCACTTCCCATCTTTGCTGGCAGCAGAAGCAGCAAATGAGCCTACTCTTCTCCCTCTCTTGCCATCAAGAAAAGGAAACTTTAAACGGGGTTTTAGTCAGCCCTTTATCCCCCTGAAGGGGTAAAACCTCTCAGAGGGGTGGTACGCTATTCATAACCAGCAGACAGGGGTCTCAGGCAGAGCTTGGAACTGCACCCAGATTTTCTACTTCCTTGAAGACTTCACTGTTCCTGGAACAACGGGATGGTGCAAGATGGGCCTCTGCTTTTGAAGCTGTTCCAGCTCATACAACACAGTTAACAAAGGAAGGCCTGCAAGCCAGATCTCTCACAGGACTGTGCTAATGTAAGGGTTATAGAATTATATTGCTTACATTAATTCATATTTCACTGCCTTATGAAAGCTGAATGGCCTCACCCTGAAACAACAGGGAAGTCTTCATTACAAGATACCATGGGCTGATTCAGAAAGTGGTAGGATCTAAACCTTTATCATTTATCTATATCACCATGTGGTTTTCAAATGAAACTAGGAGTCAACAAGAAAGTTAGAGGAATGTGAGGTAGTGTACTGAGCTCATGAGGGTACTAGAAATATTTGCTCAGTAAGATTTCAAGTTCCTATAAGCTTAAACAGCATTAGAACCTATATTGAACATGCTACTAGATACTAACATGTATCTACAAACATATCATTACCTCTAAAAATCTCAGTTTAAGCAACTTGCATAAGGCCACGTTTGAAATCTCCACAAAATGACAATGGAGTAGGTTAATGGCCTGGCCATTTTGGTTTTAAAATCAACTCAAAGCATACCTTTTGCATCTTTTCTGTAGTGCTTTGAAACCATTGCAAAATTAGTATGAAAGGCTATGCAAGGCCATGGCACCCCACAATTTAGCACTGATAATTATTTGTCACAACCAAGTGACAATGTTGATACTGCTTTGTGTCCCTGTCAAACCAACAGAGGACCTGATCCAAAATATATTAAGGTGATAGTTTGTCAAGATGAATTTGATCAGGCCTTAAGTGTTCAGTGGCAATGAATATCAACCAAAACCACATGGATATCAACCGAAAATGCCCAGCCTACTGTGAAACCTCTGACTTTTTGTAATCATGATATCTTCCCGTGGTGTTATAGTTTATGTTATGCTAAATCTATGCAGCAGTTTTGGTACATGTCCTGCTGTTAGGTAAATCACACTTCCAAAACCTGGTGTAACAGAGTAAGAACCTGTGAACCCACACCTAATCAGCCAGGAGCTGCTTTGAAGCAGCGAGCAGTAACAGACGAGGCAGGTGGTAGAAAAGAGGTGGAAAAGGGACTATTGGTACTGGGATCTTCTCAGTGCACTGTGGAGGTTCTGAGCTGTCAAATCTCCTCTGTATTCAGTAAAAAACTGTTAACTTCTCCAAGTCTTTGAGCTTTAACCTATGTGCAGCCACATCAGTGTAAATCTTTGTTCTTTTATCTCAATGAGCCCAAAATCTACTATCATTCATGGTGCCAGAAGTTAATGTTCTCTCCCTGCTGTGCAGCAGCTATTATTATTTATTATTATTATTATCATCATCATCATCATTACTAATCCTTCTCACNGCCCTTTCTAATTACAAATCACCACCTGTGGTAAAATTATTGAAAAACAGATGAGCATTTCATTCCAGCAATAGCCTTAAAACAAGCAGCAGTTCCAACTGCCAGTGTGATGTATAGACACAGCACAGGGCAGATGAGGGATTAATTAGGTCTGTCCCTGCACATTGCCAGGGGAGCACTTCTGTAGAGGTGATTGAAAACCAGAAAGAGTGGCATTAGTCTTCATTGTTGGTTAAAGGCAACAAAAATAAAGATGCAATTGAGTTGACAAAGCTTCCAGGTATGTGGCTGAGTCATTTGGAGGTGTCAAAATGATCAAACCATAATTAATTATCTAAAGTGCTATATTTAATTCCTCAACTTTAATGAAGATTTCTGCAGCCGAAAACAAACGGCGACACCATTTGTTTCTGAAAGGAAGGGGTGGAGTGCACTAAGGGGATGACGCCAAAGTTTATAATCTAGCCCGTGTTCTTAATCTTATTGTCATTTTCTGTACAGACATAGAAACCCAGTGGTATTGTATGCATTCATATTAGGACTGCAATTATGAGCCCAGAAGTGACTGGGAAACCAAATGCTTGATTTCAAGGAACAAAACAGAATACAGCCAAGAAACTTTTAATATTTCCTAATATTGATCTCCAGATTTGCAGTGTAAAGACACAGAAGACCTCAGTGGAAGGTAGTCTAAATCTGTATCTCAGGAATTTAATACAGCTTGTTCCAAAGGAAAGAAATTTGGGATTTCTGAGTAAAGAATTGGGAGAGTAAATTGTGAGTTTTGCTCCTAGTTCCGCCGCAGTCTGTTGGACTGTGGACAATCCCAACCTTAGGATTTAGACTGAGGAAAGATCTGCCTGAAACACCCAGGCAGCTCTTCCTGAGTTCCTACCTATCCTGCACTGCAAGAGGTTTCTTTCTCTCTAGCTTTATCACCTTCCATCACAATCTATGATGCACCCTAATCCTACCTTGGACCTGCAGAGTTTCACCTCCAAATGTTCCATGACATATGTCCCATGCCACCACATCAAAATGGGCATGAAGAGCTCCAGAATAGACATTCTCCCATCCCATGCACATTCAAACACATACACACATCGGCATGATGCACCTATGCACTTGTCATACTGAAAGACACTTTTTCTAAGCTACTGTATTCTTCACCTGCAGGTTTTATGCAGGAATGGCTGTTCTCAGATGACTTTACATTGAAACATGCCTTCTGTTTGCCTCTTTTGTAAGACAGAGATATGTCCTTGGCAATCTTGTGCATGTGGATGGTGAGTTATTCAAAATGATGACTGCCTATGTAATAGGCATACACACAGTACTTTGCATGAACCTTGCGTGAACCAGCAGCTTCTATAACATTAATAACAGAAATAAGAGCTGAAGAAACCTTGTGCTTAGTGCATATATGATAACAGTACAAATGGCTTTAATCAGTAAAAAGCATCACCTAACGATACATATTATGCACAAAGGCAAAATATGTGCGTATACGTGCACGCATGCTTGTGTGTGTGTGTCAAATCTCTGCTTTGGGCAAACTGGTGGTTGTGTTTTGTAAAGTTTTACACTCCATTCACACTGGTGTTGCTAGCTACACAAGGTGTGCGGCACATGGGAAGCAGGACCAAGGGAGCCTCATCAATGTGTTAGGCATTAGATAGTATTTTAAAATGTCTCCTCTCCAACAGTCTGTGTCTGGAATAAACTGCATCGCGCAACCTGCGCAACATCACAAAGTTCAACAGCTCATTTCTGCTGCTGGCATCCCCAACCTTGTGCAAAACAGAAGGGTGAGAAGACGCTTTCTCCCACGGAAGAATTTACCAGATTAGCTGACAGTCGAGGTCTTAGCAGGAAGGCTGGTTAATGCACTGTTTCAGCTACAATGCAAAATGTAAGCAATGTTTTGCTCTTACTCGACAGCTGTTACCTCTACCATAAGCTGTTAAAACTCTCGTTATTCCATGCAGCCAGGCCAGGCCTATTTCCTGCGCAGTTGTCATCTCCTTAATATATTACGACATTACAAACTTTATTAGTATATTTGCAGTGCCTTTTTATTTTTTATTAGCTAATGGGCTGCTTTTGTGCACCGTATTTTCTTAGTCTTTCAGAGCTCAGCCTATAAAATGGCCAAACGTGATCCCATCTGGAAGCCATTAAAGATCAATAGAGATGGAATCTGAAGAAGAAAGAATGAAAAAACAAAAAAGGAAAAACCTACTATCAAAACAATCGTGAACAAAAACCTGTCAGCTTCTGTTTTCAAATCCGGGTATGCTAAAGCACATCACACTTCCAACGTGACAAAAAGCACCACTGTCTTGTTAACAACAGGAACAACTAATCTAGTTTAAAAGAATCATAAATATGATTAAAGCCCACAGTTTCCTTGATTCTTTGGGAAAATGGAAACCTTTCTAACACACGTTGTATTCTTCTGAAGTGCTGGGCTCTTTGTGGGGGAAGCAGCTCAGAGGACAACTGCTGCTGTGCCAGAAATATGAGTTATCATGACGTGTCCCATTGCAGCTTTCATGGCAGCGTTAAAACATCTGCAGGCGTTAACATGGCAGGATTGTGCCCATAATGAGGAACCTTCATTGTGAAATGCAGATAATGGCAGCCAGATTTATAAAGCCCTATATGGCCCCAAAGAATATCAACCCTCTACCTTCAGTATTTAAATATTATGGCAAATATGCAGGTCTGCAAAGGTTTTGAAGTGCTCCTGCACCCGATCAGGTGCTTGGCGCCACAGGTGCCGCCGAAGTAGTCACCATACAGAAAGTTAGGGAGGATTTGAGGTTTTGCAGGAGCCAAAAGGGTTGTGAACACAAGTCTTCCACGTGCTAATCCCCGACCCAGTGCAAAAATCAGCTTTAAGCATGGCACCCCGCCAGGGAGATGTGCTCAGGGCTGACATTTGCCTGTGGCATGGGCACTGAGAGTTTCACCCGTCTTGACGAAGGCTGCATTTGTTCTGGGCATGTCTCAATAGCCGGTGCCTGGGGACTTTAAACAGTGAAAGCAGAGGCAACCGCACTTACCTGGTCTGTGCTTGTTCAGATGCCTACAGCGCAGACGGCTATGTCTGCTTTAATCACTTTAGAGTCACAGAGAGAAGCAGACGTTTCCAGGGCTTGACCCATCTGACCTGCCTCAGGATGAGATAAACTGCGTCCCAGAAGGACCTTTTTCCCTCCTACGTCTCCAAAGGCAGTTCAGATATTTAGGTCAGATACAAATGCCTACTCTGGTGACAGGTGACACCCACCCAGGACCTGTGTGGTCAGTGGTTACAGCTATACTAGTAAGCTAAATGCTGCTAGGTCCTGAGCCAATGGTCACCATCTAGCTCTGATCACAGGATTAAATTTTCTTAACCTCCAAAGGAGTGTGTCTCCTGCTAGGAGTGGTCTTTGGGCACTAAAGGACATGCCTAAGTCTGTGCCTAGCTAGTACATCTTTGAGTCTGTGTGGGAGCTAAGATATTTGCCCAAAGTTTAGCACTCACCCTCCTGCAGAAATGCTCCTTCTAGGGAGTTTTATCTCAGTGACAGCTGCAGGGAGACTTAGAGTAATTCATTTCAGCCTTGAGAAGAGGAGGATCTGGGGGATCTTATCTGTGTGTATAGCTACAAATCAGAGCCACACTCTTCTCAGAGGTATCCAGTGAAAGAACATGAGGCAATGGACACAAACTGAAATACAGAAAATTCTGCTTAAACATTATAAAACCCCTTTTTACTGTCAGGGTGTCAGAGCACTGGAACAGGTTGCCCAGAGAGGTTGTGGAGCCTCCATCCCTGGAGATATTCAAAAGCCAGCTGGACACGGCCCTGGGAAATCTGATTCTAGCTGATCCTGCTCTGAGCAGGGGAGTTGTACTAGGTGATCTTCAGAGGCCACTTTCCACCTCAAACTCTAATTTTGTGATTTTCTTCTGTAGGAAGGGATCTGACCTCCTAACGCTGTGCTTGAGCTGTTGTGCTGAAGGGCTGTCTGAGGCAGCTTTCCCTCTGCTGTCACGGCTGGAGCAGTTCAGCCTCACAGGAGATATCGTTTTGGCCAAGCAGAGTGTGCAAATAGCTCTATAGCTCAGTGTTTGAGGGATGCACCTGAAAGACAGCTCCAGTCCCAGCACTCAGGAACACTTAAGCACTTTTTATGAAACAAAATAGATTTGATGAAAGCTGTAGACCAAGCATCTCCATGGAGTATTCACTAGAGCACCTTGTTAAAGCTGAGAGACTCTGTTTACATCTCTGTTCTGACTTTATGACAGAAGAGATCTGGACCTAGGACTGCAGCATCCTAAATGTTGTAGAAAACAGAGCAACATCCAGATCATCTCTAATGTTTTCATAGAAACTATTAAGTTTTACTGAAAAAAGTTTAAGAAGAAATGCAAACAATTTTATTCATTAAATATTTGGAGAAAAAAAGACGAAAGAAAATTTAGCTTTAGATGAACTTGATAAAATTCTTTTTTTTTTCCTCTTGGTTAGACGACAAAGATGAAAAATTAGACTTAAAAGAGCTCTGCTCTTGAGTCCTAACCTTGTGTCTTTTTTATTGTGGTAAAGTATGGGAGGAATTTTGTGCTACTGCTGCTGCTATTCATATTGTTCCACTTTTGATTGACAGCTCTAGGGACAGCTTTTAGCAGTGTTAGCTCTAGTTTGGGGAAAAAAATAAAACTAATAGAATGCAGCTCCTCTTTTCCTCAGGCTTTTGATGCACCCGCAAATTTTAAAATTTTCCCTCTCACTTACTGCAGAGCTCCCCTCTAAACATTATGCAAAATAATAATAATGACAATAATAAAAATAGTAATAATAAGAATTATAGAAAGAAACCTAAAATGCTTTACCTACAATTTGGTATTGACAGGAAAAGGATGTTTCCTGTTAGGCTATTGCTAGTAAAAAGAAAAAGGAAAGCGAGATTTTATAACCCCCCTGAACAACTCTTCAAGATTTTAGCTGGAGCTAAAGAAAACCCTTCTCTGCACT
Source organism: Sula dactylatra (assembly GCA_013389905.1). NCBI lineage: Eukaryota > Metazoa > Chordata > Aves > Suliformes > Sulidae > Sula > Sula dactylatra. Next base: position 23,844 of record WEKW01009879.1, read on the forward strand.
GGACACAAAGCTAACTCAGAGCTAAGATCTTTTGAAATAAAGGGGAGAGGCAGAGTGTAGTGTGCATTAAAAGTCATAAAATCTGCCCGGGAAGACCAGGATTCAAAGGAGCATGATGAGGCAGAACTGAATTCAGCAATGGGAAAGAAAAGCAGGAGATTCATACGATAGCGCTTTGGTACCAAAGCAATGGACATTTTAGGCAGAAAAAGCAAATATCCATCAGATTTTGCAGCAAACAGCTTGATAGCTGAGGTCACCAAACTGTCCAAATGAAAGGAAATGTTTGTGAGCATTTGTGATTTGCCAGCACCAGGAGAAGCAATGCACAATTTAAAAATACTGCCCCTCCATGGGAGACAATGTATTTCTATTAAGGGACCAGGATTGCGCTACGCCTGTTGGAATTTTTGCTTGTGCACAGGAATTTAGCTCCAGGTTCATGTCTGTCACTAAAATTGACAACTGCCTATGGCTCTCTACAATTGAAACGTAGATCTTAAATTTCACATCATTATCCAAATAAAATATATCTGCCAAGGGGGACTGGTATTACACAGTTAGAGAACTGTGATACCAGTTGTCTGATTAACATATTGAGAGGAATATAAGAATTTCTCACCTATTTTCCAGAGGGAGACTAACTGGGGAGCTTGTGGTAAAGAGACTAATTGAACATCCTCCCTCTGCTAACTACACAGATGCCCAGAAATATGTCTGCTCTATGCAAGCAGGTTTTCCCTCTGCATATTACATTTCCTTTTTAGGACAGTCAGGAGGAAAATTATTAAATCTTTTTTTTTTTTTTTTTCAATTCCTTTACTAAAAAAAGTTAACCAAATTTTAATGTTCAAAAGTGTATGAATTTCCATGGAAAGGTTTCTTACGGCTGCATAAAGTAACATATGCAAAGAGACTGTGTTTTAAACAGAGAAGCTGCTTTTGGAGGCAATAAGCTCTTTTTCAGTAGATATCAATGAAGTAGAGATCAGAGAAAATCTGGCCAAGCTTCATTCAGACCCTAAAATATTAATAGCTGAGGCATGTGTGAATTTACACTTTACAGGCAGAGTCCAGTTCAGAACCGGATCCGCATTTTGTATGTGACTGAGGTCAGGATTTTGGATCAGTTTATCCAAGCAGCTGGCCACTGAGGATGCTCAGAACCAAATCTGCATCTGAAGTTCTATCAGGGTTTGTGTCTGAAATATTCGCGACATATCAGAGAGATCCTCTTTCATCTCTTTTGTTTTGCCAATGCTTAAGAAATACAAAACTGGGGTTTGAGGACTCAGACACAGAACAGAGTGTTGCTATAAGTCAGCTGAGCCACAGTAGGAGTTTCTGTGCACATTCTTAGCCCATGACATATGCGAGCTAATGAGAATCACGTTACCTTCTGGTAATAAATAAGTTTAGGCTGGCACAAATTACCTGCACAATAGCCACAGATGAAGAACACGCCCACAGACAGTTGACACCAATAAGTTGATGTGCCATCCCCTGTATCTCACCCTGCAGACAAATGGACCCATTCCAAGTTTATTCTATGACAGTAAATAGAATTTGACCCATACCCAGTTCTGTGCAGGTATAGCTCCTCTTCTTGAAGCCACCTAAAAAGTAGAGGCTGCCACAAAAAGACTGCAGCCAGTAGGTCAAAAGAAGGCATTATTTCCCACTACTTGGTTGTCATGAACTGCATCTGACTAGTCTGCCCAATTTTGGGCTTCTTTGTAGAATAGAAAGATTGAAAACTGGAGAAAGTCCAAGAAAGCCTGTTAACAATTATAGAGCTGGAACATGCAAAGATATATGAAGAGATGCTGAAGGAACGAGGGAACTGTGTTTAGTTTGGAGAATAGAAAGATAAACAGCAATCTAATTGTTGCTTTCAATTACCTAAGGTGGAGTTTTAGAGAAATTAATATGATTTTTTTGTCCTTGGAGGTGCATAGCATCCTCCTTCTTGCCTTTTTTGAAGATAGGAGTGACATTTACTTTCTAATAGTCCTCCGGAACCTTCCCCAATCTCTGTCACGTTTCAAACATAAATGAGAGTGTCTTTGCAATGACCTTGTCCAGCTACCTCAGCACTCATGGGTGCATCCCATCAGGTCCTGTGGACATGTGTATGCCCAGTTTGTTTAAATGTTCCCTAACCTGAACCTCCTCCACTGAAGGTGAGTCATCCTTGTTCTGGAATTTCCTTCTGGTCTTGGGGACCTGGGGTTCATGAGAGCCAGTCTTACTAGCAAAGAGAGATGAAGAAGGCATTGAGTACCTCATCATTTTCTGTGTTCTTTGTCACCAGGTTTTCTGACCCATTCAGCAGCAAACTGACATTCTCCCTGGTCTTCCTTTTTCTGATCCCATGCTTGTAGAGGTTTTTCCTGTTGTACTTCACATCACCTGGAAAATTCAGCTGCAGGCAGGTTTTTGCTTTACTAGCCCTGTTCCTGGACAGTGTCTCTATACTTCTGCGGGGTCACCCTGCTTCCATCTCTTGCATGCTTCCTGTTTGTGCTTGAGTTTTGTTAGGGGCTCCTTGTTAATCCATGCAGGCCTCCTGCCATATTTAGAATAGAATAGACTATTTCACTTTTAAGGGACCTATAATGATCATCCAGTCCAACTGCATGACCAATTCAGGGCTAACCAAAAGTTAAAGCATGTTGTTAAGGGCATTGTCCAAATGCCTTTCAAACACTGACAGGCTTGAGGCATTGACCACCTCTCTAGGAAGCCTGTTCCAGTGTTTGATCACCCTCTCAGTAAAGAAATGCTTCCTAATGTCCAGTCTAAACTTCCTCTGGCATAGCTTTGAACCATTCCCACGCGTCCTAGCACTGGATACCAGGAAGCAGAACTCAGCACCTCCCTCTCCACTTCCCCTCTTCAGGAAGCTGCAGAGACTAATGAGGTCACCCCTCAAGCCTCCTTTTCTCCAAACTAGACAAACCCAGAGTCCTTAGCAGCTCCTCTTAGGACGTTCCTTTCAGCTGTTTCACCAGCTTTGTTGACCTCCTCTGGACACATTTTAGTACCTTGACACCCTCCTTATATTGTGGGGCCCAGAACTGCACATGGTATTCGAGGTGATGCCACACTAACACTGTGTGCAGCAGGATAATCACCTCTTTTAATGGGCTGGCTATACAGTGTTTGATGCACCCCAGGATGAGGTTTGCCCTCTTGGCTGCGAGGACACGCTGCTGACTCTTATTGAGCCTGCTGCCGGCCAGCACTCCCAGATCCCTTTCTACAGTGTTGCTCTCCAGTCACTCCTCTCCCAATTTATACTTGTGCCCAGAGTTACTCTGTCCTAAGTGCAGAATCTGGCATTTGGACTTGTTAAATTTCATCCCATTGATCATTGCCCAATGCTTCAATCTATCTAGATCTTTCTGCAAGGTCTCCTGTCCCTCAAGAGTCAACAGCACCTCACAGTTTGGTGTCATCAGCAAATTTGCTAATGGTGCATTCAACTCCTGCATCCAGATCATTGATAAATCTTCAACAGTACTGGCCCTAGAACTGAACTCTGAGGAACACCGTTGGTGACCAGTCTCCAGCCAGATGTAGCCCCATTCACTACAACCCTCTGACATCTGCCCTTCACCCAATTCTTCATCCAGTGCACCATGAACCCACTCATCCCATAGCTGGACAACTTGTCCAGAAGGATGCTGTGGGAGACAGTATCAAAAGCCTTACTAAAATCCAGAAAAACTACATCCACACCCTCCCTTCATCCACTACACAGGTGCTTGACTTCCTCTATGTTGGATGGACCATTCCTGAGGTTGGAGGAGGTGGTCTGTGAAAATCAGTCATTTGTCCTGTTCCCAATTTTTTTTTTTCCTAGAATGGTCTCCCATAGGGTTCTTTCAAACAGGTCCAGGAAAAGGCCAAAGTCTGCTTTCCTGGAGTCTAGTGCCATGATCGTGCTTTTTGCCTGGCACTCTCTCTTCAGAATCCTGAACTCCACCATTGCATGGCTGCTGCAGCCAAGGCTGCCCCCATCCTTCCCACCCCTTTACTGACTTGTAAGTAGGAGGTCCAGTATGAGGAGAGTGCCTCTCCTCATCAGCTCTTCAGTCACCTGAGTCAGGAAATGATCCTCAATGCACTCCAGAAACCTCCTGCTATGCTTGTGCACTGCTGTGTTGCGCTTTCAGCAGATATTTGAATGCTTAAACTCCCTTATTCATCCCACCCCAAGACAGGTGTCAGTGAAAATAAAGATGCCTGACACTTTTTAGAGGCATTTGATTATTCGTAGATCATAAAGAAAGCCTAAATGACTGATTTTTGTTGATCATTTAATAGTAAGACAACTAAAACTGGGTGAAGTAATACCACTCTGAAAGATTATGTGCCAGTGTACATGGACCTTCCAAGTCCCTACACTTACACATTACTAGCAAACCCTCATTTCAGCTTGTTTTGATAAGGTTGAACTGAGTAAATGTGGCATGAGGAAGGAGAGACACTGTAAGTCAAGGGTTCCCTGACTTGTTTGAACAACACTGCTCAAAACAGAAAGGCTAAAAAATAGTTAGGGATCACAAAAGAAAAAACAGCTTGATGATAATGCCTAATATTGTGCTGTGCCAGGTAGGCTGAGTAACCTTTGGACAAGGAATCACAGGAATAGACTGGACAATCAAGGCACTAGTCTTGCCTTTGTGTACTGCATTGGTAAGTATAGTATCAGCCCACCAGGTCCACTTACACTGTCTACCTCTTAGCGGGATGTTATAAATTGGAAACGGTTCAGAGAAAAGTCTTACTCTGAGATAATTAAAAGTCTCTTTTTGGCTAATTGACTGAAAAGAAGATTGCAAGGACTTTCATTGAGTTTCTGTGTTTCTTAAATAAAATATCAGGTATTAAGTAAACGTTTTATTTAACAGAGGAAAATACTGGAGGGGTCTGGTAGTAAGAAGCTGAAGTTAGACAAGTGAGAAACAAAAAGATAGGACCAATGCTTAGCACAGCCAAGACTTGACAGCAAACATCACAAAGGTGGCGTGAAAGCTTCCATTTTTGATATTTTCATATAAAGAAAGAATGGCTTACCGAGGGATATGGTTTAGCCAGAAATGGATAATTAGCTCAAAACAGATGTTAATAGGTAAAACTTTATCACCTGTTTTACACAGAAAATTAGATTCAACAATCAAATGTTTTTTTTTCTGGCTATAAAAATAAGTGATTACTTCCAGAGACAAAGCATTGCTTATATAAGAGGGATTTCGTGTTATTCGCAGAGGAAAGACATTGGAAAACTATCAGCCACAAGAAATTCTGCCATTAGCGAATATCCAATAAAAAGCTTCTCGTGTCCTGCAAGAGGATGTAATTTCTCTAGAAAGGGGAATCTCTCTCAATATATATCTAAGCAGCACCTATCACCATGTTTCCTGAGACCTTGCAAAGGTCGAAAATAAACAAAACTCATAATTTCTAGTGGTACCAGAAGCCCTAGACAGGTCCTCATGTTGTTCTAACTTGGTTACCTTCCACAGAAAGACTGGATTTCAGGCACACCATCCACACTTACAAGAAGGTGTGAACATTGTGCAGGTTTGAGGAAAAAAAGAGTTTAATAGTGCGATGCATTCTGCACATTAATGCTAGAAAACGCTGCTTTGTGATTTCTATTGGTCATTTGGGTCTCATTTTTTAAACCCTTGTTAGAAAAAGAAAAGGAGAAATGGGATAAGAAAGAAAAAAGGGCAAAGAACAAAGAGAGAAAACGTTCTGTTATGCTGAGCCCCTTTTCATGATAATTTAGTCTCAGAAAGAGTCATTTCCTGTCACAAGCACAGCAAATACTGAATCACTATCAGATCTTGATTCACTGCCATTTATCTTCTGCACCAGAAGGAGACGACTTTGGTTGGACATGCACAGTGTCAAAATGCTTAGCAAATTATTCTGATCTTTTTTATCTCTTCAACAGCTTTTTGGTCTTTCAACAGCTCATTCAGTAGAGAAGAATCAGGAATTTTTCCCATATGTTATAAAAGTGAAATGATTTTCAACCTGCAAATTATTTCAGACTTGGTAGAGGCACGGAGACTGTGATGTGCTGTTGATGTGCCAATATTTGACATCTGTCCCCATTCTTAGGGTACTTTACAGTAGACTTTTTCCTTATTTTTTTTTAACTACAGAATGGAATCATTGAATATGATCTTGCAAATAGCAATAAAATTATATAGTTTATAGATCAGAGTTTCATAGTGTATAGCATGTAACAAAAATGTATAGCAGCATACAAGCATCCGTACCTTATAAAGGAGAAAAATGACATCCTGAAAAATGTGAATCTGGTGCCACAGCACAGGCCACAGCATGCCAAGACCAAAAAGTAAAGGTTAGACTCATCTCATCTATTTTTAGGTATCGCCAGTATAGATCTCCATCTTCTACATAGGAGTGAAACACCACAGATTCCCACTGTAGTTAAAGAAGAAAAAACAGACGGCAACTATACCTTATGTGAAAGTAAATATCTGAAATAGGTTTCTTTTGTCCGCTATCCTGCAAAATTGTGTGATAGTATCTTCTTGAGCGTGTGCAGAAATACAGCATAACAGGACGTGAAGACTAAAATTTGCATCTCCCGATGAATGAAAGATCCTCACCAATATTCTGATTTGTGGCTGAAATGGAAGCTCAGAGACACCAGAATCAACATTTACATTTAACAGTATAAAGGAAAGAAGCCCGGTGATGCTGTTATTATGGCCCGTTCCCCTTCATGTCTGCCCTGTCTCTGAGGCACTGCTATGACATTTCAGCACACAGCAGTGCATTTCAGGCATTGAACTTTCCCAGGAAAATAGGCAGCACCTCATTGCCCTTCACAGGGTTCCATTAGGGGTTACTTGCAAATTATATGACATTATGGCATGAACAGGTGAAAATTATTCCATACTTTAAAGACCCAGCATTTATAGCCCCAGCGATTATTATTTTTTTTTTTTGAGAATTTTTAGATCTGGTCTTGAAAAGATCAGTCAGCCAGGGTCGAGAAAAACTCCTTACGAATTACATGAGCAGTCATGCCAGTCAGAGCAAACAGGCTACAAATAATTCACAGGAAGAAAAGCATTTATTCCTTCTGGTTGGCAAATACTGAGTGTTTTCTTTTTACCTTTTTTCTGAGAAACCAGGATCAGTGTGAATGATGCATGAGCAGCAATAAACCTGCAGCGTTTGTTGCTTTGTCCTATTTCCCTTGTGTAATCCAGTCTTCTGGAAGTTGGCTCCCATTGAAATGCCAGGAGAAAAGTATCCTGCAGCTCAGGAAACTACACTACACTACCTCTTACTTTAAAAAGAAAATGAATTTGCTGTTGGGGGCCAAACTGCTTATCCCAGCTAGAGGACACTTTTCCTTAGATGTTTTTCCTCTAAGCCAGGTCCTCAGCTGGTATAAATCTGAGAAGCTCTGTTTAAATTAATAAAGTTACACAGATTTACATGATCCAGCTGCTTGATTTCAGCTAAATGGCTCCTGTCAGAAGGCAATTTTTGGTATAAGGGTATAAATCCTTGACCCACATTGAGTCAAGTAGAGAAAAATCAATAACGATCATTTTTCTTTTCCTATTGTTTTTTTTTTTTTTCATTTCATGTACCAGGAAGGGGGGGCGGAAAGAATCAAATGAGATCTCCAGTTAAAAGCATACAGTCCATGAGGAGGTTTACAAAAAGAAATGAGTGAGCTGGATAGAAAGAGAAACAGAGCACATATTGAAACAGTGTGCCCTACTTGCTGAATGCAGCCTTTGTGAAGACTGACAGATCAGAATAAAACTGGAAGCTGCAGAGCTCTGTTTATCCAAAAATAAAATATTGCATAGGTCAAGCAAGCACAATACAATCCTCCCTCCCTTCCACTGTATCTCAGCCTTGACCTGAAAAGACAACTCTCTAACGTGCTGAAAGCCTTTCAGGTTCCCATTCCAGGCAGGGACCGACAGCTTTCCTGAGCTATGCCAGAAATAAGACAGATTTACAAAAATTAATCAAGATCCAATTTAGCAAGAGCATGGGCACACGTGTAACTCTTTTTGCCCTTAAAGCTAGGCACTCACTTATATAGCTTACTAAATTAGTGTGAATATAAAAAAAAAAAAAAAGAAAAAAATCCCAAACTGAGAGAAATCCTGTAGGAGAAACTTTCCAGTTATATTATGCAGAAATGTGCCCAAAATTAATTTGAATCAGTTTTATCCTCTCCTGCCCCCCTTATTCTTCTATAAAAAATGGTAAAATTTCTCCTTCAGTAGTGGGAAAAAAATGAAATAAAAGTTTAAAACCACTGACAATCAGCACAGTCCTCACTTTCACTGAGGACATTAATGTACAGGTATATTTGTATTTAGTAAAAGATAGCAAATGTCGGAGCCAAACTGGGCCATTTTTAACTCATAACAAATTTCTGAGGAATTCATAACCTTCTGATGACAAAAATCACGTTGCTCAAGAAAGCTTGTTGAGACCATTGTACTCATTTCTCTTAGATATTTACAGTTATCTTGCCAGAACATATGGTTATTCATTCATTCTTGTCTGATGAAACTCAGTTTCAATCTGACCTTTGAAATAACAGGCTAACATCCCTTTCATTCAGAACCGTAAACCCCCTGGTCTTTCTGAAAACTGTCAAACAGAGACAATGCTACCAACAGGTGAATCTCAAAAGTTTCAGAACTTCTGTGAAAATGTTAAAAAATACATGATTCATTTAAAAGTCAGGTACAAACCCATCAGCAAGTTCAACAATGCCAAATACATCTCTCAGTGTACAGACTCACTGTGAGAAGAGGGATGTGGCTGAAATTATCCCAACTACCCAAACTGTTGTTTTGATTTGAACATTGGTCCATTGAGTCACAAAAGGGCCCGTGGTCCTCACTGGTTTGTTGTACTTGTGTACCTGCTGTTCTGATTTTGACAAGAAACAAGCATGAAAAATGTAAAGCACACGAACATAACAAAAATCAATTGTTTTTATTTGCCTTGCATTCTATTTTATTTAAAAATATTGGCAAAAAGGCACTGTTGAAGCAATTTCTATAATTTGTTTGGATTTCTTTGGATCAACTTTAAAAATACCATACATTTGCCTCAGTTCTTCCGCTAGACAAAGCTTGAATATCCTCACCTAGTCTGGATCCCCCCGGCGCCCCTTGAAACTAAAACTTTAATTAAGAAAAATGCCCAACCACTTCTTGGTATTATTGGTTTAATTGTATGGGATTACCCTTTTCTTTTGGGTAAAGTGGGTGCATCATCCATAGCATGCTATGGCTCCTGGGCACATTTGCACATTCTTAATCTGCTGCTGTTTTACAACAGACTATTGCAATAAGGTCAATGCTGCAGCTGGAGTAAAGTTGGAGAGAAATTAAAACACAGGACAGCAACGAGGAGAGTGTGTGCAATGCCTCCTTTCCCCACATCAGTGTTACAGAACATGGTTTAGGAGGGTCAGCACCCACTCATAGTTGTCCTCCAACCTTCTCTCCCATCCATTTTTCACTTGTCATTTGCTCTCTAACAGGATATGGTGACAGCAGCGCTGGGAGAAGGAGAAGACCTGCAGAAGCTGTAAACCATTGAGGAAACTGAAGAATATCAGTCACAAAATCCAATGCTAATGACACTAAATGATACCTGTATCCACACTATTAAATGCTGATTGCTGGATCCAGAGGCAATGACTGAGACACAAAGCTCTTCCACTGGAAAGCAAACAGGGACAGAGAAATAACAGAGGGTGATGGATGCAGTGTAAGAGGGGCAGATGCTTCCCAAGCCGGGCACTGCTTTTTCCTGAGAAAGCTCCAGGTTTGGAGCTGCAGCTGAAAAACTTGCTCAGTGATTTGAAACAGTGAAAGACTTCGGAGGTACTGGTGCTGGGCATGGGAAAAGCTGGGCTCAGAGTGCACAAACTGCCTTGCTCTATGCATTTCCAAAGTCTGTGTTGAGTAGTGAACGCCCAAACACTCACCGCTGTTCAAGCATCTTCCTAAGACACGCTTCTGTAAAATATGCAAGAAAGAAAACAAAAAAAAAATAGGGAAACCTAAAAACCTAACGAACATAAACCCTCAGTTTGTTTTCTCTCGAGCGTCCCAGCTTCCTTCAGGTCCAACTTTTCTGTTTCTTTGCACAGGAGCTGCTTTTTCCTGCTGCCTCATACCCTGCATCCCTGACTTTTAAAAAACATTAGGAAATCCAGTGGCCAAACCACTTATTTAAAAGCTTAAATTAATTACCATAAAATGTCAGAGTAACATCTCTATGGATACCTGATCTTCAGCAGAAAGGATTCTACCTCCTTGAGCTTGTGAATATGAAACTTGCACCCCGCAGCCGTGGAGAATGGCCCAGAGACAGCTCTGCAATGGAGCAAACGTACCATCCTTTGTTCCACAAATATTTAAAATGGGAAGAGTGTACCTTTTTTTTTCTTTTCCCTAAGATACGTAGACAGAAATTACAAAACAAAGCAAAGCAAACAAAACTCAGTACAGGAACAAAAAGTCTGTTTATATATTTAAAAAAAAATGGTTAAAACTTCATGGGCACAAAACGATGAATTCTAAGATCTCTCTAACACGTCCAATCACCCCAGAAAACAAAATGCAGGGATGTGCACCCATGCACAAAGGCTGGAAACTCTTTGGATCTGGTCCCACTCCTAATGACAGGAGTTTCTCCTCTGACCACGCAGGATGGGGCCCCTTCATTATCTTTCAACCAGCCGATAATTAGCAACTTTCGTAACAATCATGTCAGATGAGCAGCCTGGGGAAGGGAAAGGAATCTATTATGTGGCCGGGGCCTTCTGTCTGCCCGATCTTTTAAGCAGATTGAAGTGGGGCGGCCGTCGCGCACAACCGCCCCAGGTAAGCCGGCGCGGGGCTCCTGGGGGTTATCAAACCGGCCAGGGCTTTCAGGCAGAGCAAAGCCTTCCGCCGGGGAAGGTCCTCCCAAGTGCTGGCACCGCATCTCCAGGATTATCCCCACTGCACTAACATATCATCTGGCTTTAAACTTTACCCCCTCTGGCAAAGTATATACTCAAAATGCCGCTCCCCCGCCTCCTCCCCAGCCCTCCTTATCCTTTAGTCCCGTCTTCCCCCTGTTCCCAAGCAGCCACGGGCTGCGGCCGGCACCGCTGCCAAGCACCGGGCTGGATTAGCTGCAAGCCAATAGCTGGGGGTCAGGATTAAGAGGCCAGCATGCACTTTAATACAAGCTGCCTATAATTAATGGCATTATTAATAGCTTGACTGAAAAATTCATTAAAAAATCCATTAAAAATAAATACCCTTTTACAAAAGGCATTGCCTTGGGTAAGAAAAACAGAAAAAAAGATAAAGGAAAATTGATTGGTGGTTTTCAGTTCACAGAAAGACAGACCATAGTTCAAGCTGATTAAAATTGAACATTTTAGATTAAGCACCCTTGCCAAAATATTCTCTGTAGTTACCCAATATGAAAATATTATGAGATGTCACATTTTACATTTTTTATATGTGAAGGTTTCAGCCTAAGACACATCCACCACGTGCGCATGCACTCAGATGCGCACACGTGTATGTGCCCACACTCGTAGGTAACTTCCTTCCTGAGGTATTTTTTCTCCCTCAGGAGCAGCAGGACTCCTCCTGCATCAGAGGTTAACTGTAAGCGATAAACTCTGAGACTCTACTGCAGAGAGTGTTTTCAAACGCTGCAGAGCTCTCCACCCTCACGTATCTTCACCTCTCCCTTTCCAGGCCTAATTGTTGCATCTAAAGAAAAAAAAAAAAGGAAAAAAACCCCAAACGTAAAATGGATGTCCTTTTGATGCAGAGGTGGGCTTCTCTTCAGGTTTCACTTCCCAGTGCTCATCAGCATTTTGAGTGAACAGACCAGGGAAGGAAAAAAGCAGATAAGACTGATTCTCATTTATACTACGGCCTCTTGACACCTCTCTGGTAGTGCAAAAACCCATTAGAGTGAGCAAACGCATAATTTATCCCATTTTAAACTCCCCTTTGCACTGCCTGAATGCTGTAGAGCAGACTCAGACTAAATGAGGGACGGACCCAGAAGGGGCCCTGAACTTTGCTTCCAAATCCTCCTTCTCCGAAACGAATCTCATAAAGTTGTGGGCAAGACTACAAAATAACAGTAACAGTGCATTATTTTTCTTACCACCAGCACCGAAACCTGAAATCCTGTATATAGTCTCAAGGCAGTCACTGATTTATAATTCAATACGTGAAGAACATGCTTGGACATGAACATGGGCCATTTCTAAAACACCAGCTTTTCTGTCCTTCTGTAATTGCCAAGCTATTTACTCCGTTTAAACCAGCTGGATAATGTGCGAAGGATTATAGCAGACTTAGGATCCAAACAGTGATGACAGTCACCAAAACTAGATGCTGGAGTGAAAAAGAAGCTCTGATGGATTAACCTCCTAATCCCCAAGAACCATAGCTTTGTTTAAAATGGCCAAATCATCACAAGGTACAGCAACATCCCCTTTCCCTCTCCCTAAACAGGAGCTGGTTAAGGATGTAAAACCCAATTATTGCTTCTTCTGCCAGTCTTGCTGATGCTCTCAGCATCACTTCTCTGTGGTTGGCATTACCTCTGCCAGCCGATAACGCAAAAAGTTCACTTTTCATCACTGTTATATGCTGAAGACACAGAGGGTGACTCACATGTTAGTGTCTCAGTTGCTGTTGCTATCTGTTGGACATTCAGTGTGGAGTATCAGTGAACTCTCTCACACTTCATCCTAGGAAGGCAGAAATACTACTACTTGGCTCCACATTCCTTCTTGGCTCCTTGCGTTGCCAGCTGTTACGTTTAATGGCCATCAAACTGTTTGTGCCTCTGAATTAAAAGTCTCCTGGAGGCTATGTTAGATCCCGCCTTTTCTCTTGAGAAACATAGCGATTCTGTGCTTAGATCGCCCTTGTGCTGTCTAATGAATATGGCTAAGTTGTTTTCGAGGCTGCAGCAGTGTTTTTTGCCCTTAACTACATGTAACAAGCAGTAAAAATTTCACTCCAGGACTAAACTTTCCCAGAAGATATTGTAACAGATAAATGTTGTAAGATCCCATAACTGGTCTACTGTTTGTTGTCAAGTCACTCTGGTTCTTTGATCAATGCTGCTGTTTTACACTATTAGAGAAATGTGAGAACAGCATGGAGTGGGGACTGGCAAACCCATGCCTTCCCTCCCCTGCCCCAAATAGATTTTTAACATCGTTAGATGCCTTATGTGGAACCGCTCAAAACTGGGTGCTCAGGACCTATGGACACAGCCCTCACTCCCAAGCAAAACAAGGCACAAAATGGAATATTTTCCATGTTTTCATATCTGTATGTTTTACGTGCAACTTGGTAGATTTGTAATCACAAGGCTGTTTTAGAAACTGCTCAATAAAAAAAACAAACAGGTGAGGAAACCTACTGAAATCTAATTGTTTGATAAGAATGAGTGTATTTGAAAAATTCTAGTTTTCAAAATAAAAAATACTCAAGTCAATTTTAAAGTGATCGACATTAAAGCTTTTCACATTCAGTTTTCAATTTTCATTTCATAATTTGCAGTGAACTAAAAGAGATTGTCTATTGGGATTTTTTTCATCTAAACATTGGAAACTAATCTATATTTTAGAATTTTCATCCCTTGTTTTAAAACACAAAATGTTTCAACAACCTACCTATCAGTCATCCGCTATCTTATTTGGTTTCCTTTAACATGTTGGTCTCTCAGGCCATTTAGAAAGTGAATTTAACCTGAGGCTGAATTTTTCCTCTCTGTAATAGACCAGCACAAGTCCTGTTCATTCCCAGTAGAAGTTGATCAAACTGATTTTGTTTCGGTAGTACAATCTAAACAAATCACTTCTATCCTCAGTGATGTACCACCACTTCTAGTGGTAGAAATCAGCCACCTACTAAAAGACCAAGGCCATATCACATGATTTTAGGGAAGAAAGAGAATATGGCACTTGGCAAAAGGACAGTGCTAATTTAAAGCTAGTTCTGTATGCTGACATCTGGCAACGATTCTTCTATCCTTCTAAAAAGGGATACTGGAGACATTTTCTAAACCAAAAGATTGCAGAGGTGATAGTCTGCCCAAAACCCATCCTTCAGAAATCATAAGCTCCATGTTCATTACCAGCATATGAAGAAGAATGTTTCCACTGAGACATGCCTATACTGATCTATGCTCCCCTGTCATCCCAGTACCTCTGTGCTTCCAGGATCCAGTACCTCCAGATCATTTGGATTTTCCTCGTAATCTTTCATTCATTCATATCAGACATTAGGAGTGAGATCATTTCAATGAGGGTAGACCTTTGCAATTTAAATTTCTCTACCAAGATTGGTCACAGAAAGCACCCTCCACAGTCAAAAGGGGAAAAAATACTCCAGGACTGTGAATTTTCTAATCCTGAAGTAGACATCTAAAATTACAAGGTGAGTTACCTTTTGAAGGTGGATATTCCTATCCATTAAATATAGCAAGATTTCAAAGCCATTAGCTCTGATCAGCTATATGTAATGTTATGTCTCAAAGTTAAATGAAATTAATCCAACTTTACCTAAAAACCCCCAACTATATTATAAAAATGAATCTGCAGTGTGATTTATGGATTGCATGAAGGAAAATATATTGTTACATATATACCTTTAGATGGATATTTTTATAAACTGTAACAGATCACTGAAAGAAATTAAATGTCATTGGAAGTTTTGTCTTGTGTTTACATTGAGTTTTGTTTTGTGTGATTCGAGATTGGGGGGGGGTAACACAGGTGTCTAAGTCTAGGCCACTAGTTTTGTTAGCAGTCCAGTAGAGTATCTGCAACATCCACACAAGAACAGCAGATGTGATGTATGATATACTAGAGACCTGAGTCTGGAAGCCAGGTGGAACAGCCCGGTCATAGTGCTGAAATGTCTATGTACAGGCCTAAATATCATAACTAAATTAGGATTCATATTAAAAAAATGACTTTAACTTTCTGAAAGAAGTGAGATTCAAACAATGAAAACTAGTGGGCAGACTTCCAAGTTTAGGTAACTATCATATCCAGCTTACCCCAGGCTGTGGGTGTCTTAGGAGTGATCACCTCACTGAAGTTACCACTAAAAATTAGCCTTATTGGCAAAGGGATACATCATATACACGACCTACAGTGAAGCATTTGCTTCACTGCTGTTAGGGCCTGAGGCCACAATGCAATAAAAAGTATGTAACTGTGAAAAGAGTTAGGTATCGGAAGTGATTACCACTGATAGTATGGAAAGCAAATAAAATCTAAGTTTTAAGGCAGGTTTTGAAAAGTATTCAGGAGGGGTCATCCGACATGGCTACTCTCTACTGCAGCAGTCTGAACATGACAGCCAGGAAACTAACTTCTCAGGTCTATGTCCATAATCCGAGGTCTTGACATTATGTCTTGAAGTGGGAGAAACTTGATCTCCTTTGTTTATCACAAAGAAATTAACTGATAAGGATCTGTGAGCTCATACAAAGCGAAATGGGCCACGTTTCATCTGCAAACAGGGAGAAGAGCAAAATAAAATTATACCTAAGGGAGATCGTTACCTACAAAGACTACGTAAGGTGGATCTTGGCAAAATGAAGCCAATGGGTGGAGCACCTGCTAGACTCAGTTTTGGCTAAAGTTTCAAACTTTTGCATTTCTTTAACAGCCTGTTTCTAGCTAAGCCCTTCTCTGAAGCAGATGTTGAGGAAGGTCCCTCCAAACCAACTGTTGCTCTTTTCTCTCTCTGATGCTCCAGAGAAGTACAACTGACAGAAAGAAGCTGGAGAAAAGGGACCTGCTGTTCAGGTGCATGTCAGAGGAGGAAGTCAGGCTGTTTCTAGCCCTATAGTACCCCTTGACTGCTTCACAAGATGCTAGCTCCATCCCATGCCTCTACAGAGAGCATGACCCAGACAAAAGGATGTTCCTGATGCAGAGGGATACTTGCTTTGTGACAGCAGAAATCACTGAAAGAAGTTCTGCAGCCTATATAACAAGCAGGATGGGGAATAACCTGACATGATGTCTTGTCTCTTCTGACTTTGTCATTTCCTAAAATCTGTTATTTCACTTGTTCTATCTGATCAAGGTCTACTGTATATGAACTAAATGACCTTCATCCATAAAATGTCAGAATAGATTCCAGTCTGGCTGCTTTTCAGGTGATCTTTTTCAAGTCTCAATATTATGATCCAAATTAATTTTTTTTTTAGATGAAACAAGAAGCATATTGACTGCTGTTGATGATCATTTTGGCCCAGATAGGAGCATTTAATTTTTCTTTTTCTGGTTAGTTGATATTTGTGTCCTGAATATGTGTGTGTGTGTTTATATATGTATATATATTAAATCTAGAAATCAAATTGCCTCTGTAAAGCCATGGGTTTTTTGTTGCTTTGAAAATATCAAAATAAAACACACTCCCACTATAAATTTACTGACTTAAATGTGTACTCATAAATGGCTTCATTTAGCACCAAACTGAACTTTTTCTGTTTCTTGATCACCACAGAAAGTTCTAGCCACTATGTGCTCTCAATGCTCTTCACTGGATGCTATATGATCAGGAGTTCAAAAAATGCTTTTTAAGCAGTGTTCCCAATATGGACCAATTTATAAAGATATTTTGTCCCGTGCTCTCCACTTAAGCCAACTGTGATACGCATGTACCTTCCCTCATCACCAAAGACCATTCTCAGACTGATGCATTATTTATTACTGGAAGCCAACTCATACTTTGTTCCCACTTCCTCCTCCTCCGAGTACATCTTGTGTCCTGCCCCTGCAGGACACACCCAAGTGTTTAAGAAACATCACACTAAGCACAAACCCAAGTGCACATCAACTCCTTCAGACTTCACGCCTAGAGATTTAATGAGTAGGGTGGGGACTCTCACAATGTTACCCACTGGCTAAATAATCCACTTCCAGTTTGCACACACAAATCTGACACTTTTCCAGAGTCAGATAGCATCTCAAAAAGATTTCTTTTATCTTTAACCTTGTTAAAACAAGATGTCTGGGTGGTAATATTTCCGTTCTCTCTCAGCCCACAGACTCTGAACAATAATACACTTCATATGGGTTAATTGAACTGAGATAATAGTGTCATAAGTGAGCCAGAATTCTGGAAATCACATAAATCAGCAAGAAGAACATAATTTCACTGAAACTTTTCCTTTGCCAATGCAGTGAGTACAACTGCAGTACGTAACCATGAAGAGTCTACAGGCAGGGTTTTCTTTCAGGGAAGTGTTTCTCAACTATTTTTATGATAATCAGCTTTTTTTCTCCAAACAAGAGAGTAGGCCCATGTACTCATATAACTTGTAACTTGATTAACCTGAACTTTAAAATTCCTGAGCTTTAAAATTCCCATTAACTGGAGCATTCACCACTTCTGACTGGGAATTATTGCACAGCTGTATAGTTCTCCAATTAAATGCTATTTCAACTCTTCAGCTTCACTTGTTATCCTAGTGCAAGAAAGCTTCTTGTCAGTTCCTAAATACTCACTCTTCAAGCCTTGACATTTACACTCTTCAAATATTTGCATACCGTTATTACGCTTCTGTTAACCATCTATGAGCAAAGCTATATTTATTCTACCCTTGAACTCATTCCTAATAATTCAACCCTTCCCAGCTTTGATCTTTTTGTTCTTCTTCCCAGCATAATTCTTGCATATTGTCAGCACCTTCTTATCTTGATGATGCCAAGAATAAAAACTTATCCCAGGTGAAGTTACCAGAACTGATCTAGAGGTACTACCTTCTTGAACTGTGATATAATATGCTCCTGAATGAAAACTTTAGGATTGTATCAGAATCCCTTACCTTTCTCAGCCTTCCATCCCAGTACACTCAGGTTTGCAAAACAGAGGCCTGCTGCAGCGGGCAGCTGAAGTAAGACAAGGTTTCTCAGAGCTAGGACTGCATACATGGATCCTGAGACCCTGGTCACTCAGCTGGTTTTCCTACTTGTTGGGCTACTCTCCATGTAGCTGGCAGCTCTGTGAATTACGAAAATGTGAAGTTTCTTTGCTAAGCAAAAACAAATGCAAGAAAAATCAGTGTAAGGCTGCTTATGGAGGAAACAATTCATTTAATCTGGTGGTGTTAGCAGAAATGCCCTTCATGTTAAGACATTAGCTAAAACTAGGAAATGAAAGTCATGTCAATGCCTTATTCTTCTTCTCTGCGGTATTCCTTGGACATTAACAGGACACCTGTCCACTTTACAGCTAGGTCTATGACATTTGAGAGTTCCTATACGGCTATGCCACATTCATGACATTTCTAATTAGAACTATAGAAATTTAACTAATTGCAGCATTATTTCCACAAGTAACAACATTTTTATTTTAAGACCGATATTCCTTCCAGCTTTCTGCCCAGCCACTTTGTACTCTGCTCTGTTCAGGCCTACATCATCAACTGAGACACATTAGTGTAACTGCATGTGTGCTATTCTGTATGCAAAAGATATCTGAGTATTAACTAAATTTGCAAGAGGAATTAGGATCAGTAATAAATGCTTTAGCAAAGAGGCTTTTGGGAATAAAAAATGTATCTTCAGGCAAAATTCTCATAAACTAGACATCATCTTTGATTTACAGTTTATAGTATTTTCTTCCCTGCGTCCAATATTCCCAGCTTCAGGGCTCCTGTTCTGTTTGTTGTGATTGACTGTATAGGGTAGGAGGGCAGTTCTGTAGGCTAAAGTTAAGTCAATGCAATCATGAACTTAGGAAAATAAAGAACATGTTCAACTTCAGTTTGTACAAGCCAGGTCACTCAGGCTGAAATACCTGGGATTCACTCACTGGTTAGGAGCTTCCAGTTCTTAAACCACAAATACTGTGCTAGCTATAACCAATTCAGTGGCAGAATCTAGTCATTTAGTTGAAAGAGCAAAATGTGGCTGTGTACACAGAAAGAAAGAGGAAAAGATGAATGTTTCTGGGATGCTCCCCTCCTGTTCCACATAAAAATAGCAGTCTGTCTCGGGCTCAATAGGAATTTTACCTTAGTAACAGTTTTAAGACCTCTCCTAAAGTCCTTGCCCATCTCTACTTTCATAGATTCATAGTGTATGACGCCAGAAGCAACCATTATAATTCTCTTGTCTGACCTCTTGCATAATAAGTTGATTATTATTATCTCTTCTATCATTAAAGTCTTTAGATCACACTGTCCCATACCTTGGCTATTAAAGAATTATCCCCAACAGGATTTTTTCCTTTTTCTTTTTTTCGGTTTTATATGACCCTATTAATGGAGCTTTCACCAGTAACAGGCTGTTTAAAAGTTACTTTAGGACTCTTTTTTCCGTTTTGATAGTCAGCCTATACGTTCCTTTAGTTAATTTAATTCCATTGCTCATGGCAATGTCCACACCCTAAATAATTCTTCACCCTCCCTGGCATTTAAACCCTTCAAATGACTGTAGGCAATTTTCCTCTTTCTTTTTAGTCATTTCTTAGTCAAGCTACATGAATATTGTTTTTTCAGTTCTGTCCTTGTAAGTCAGTCCTCCTCAGCATCTTGATTATGTCTTAGCCTCACTACTACACTGGAAGAGCCTCAGTTCTCTTCCTGCGTTAACCCATCCAGACCAAACAGAGTGTAAGCAAAATCCCAAACTTGCCAAGCCCGTAAAAACTGCCACTGCCTTCACTAGATGTTGGACCAGGACTTACACTATAGAATCATAGAATCATTAAGGTTGGAAAAGATCTCTAGGATCAAGTACAACTGTCAACCCAACACCCCCATGTCCCCTAAGCCATGTCCCCAAGTGCCACGTCTACAAGTTTTTGAACTCCTCCGGGGATGGTGACTCCACCATCTCCCTGGGCAGCCTGGTCCAGTGCCTGACCACTCTGTCAGTAAAGACATTTTCCATAATATCCAATCTAAACCTCCCCTGATGCAGCTTGAGGTCATTTCCTCGCGTCCTAATGTGTGGTTCCTTTTGGTGACTGATACAGGGAAACAAGTTAGTAGCTCTGTAGCTGTAATGTTCTCTCTGGAAAAACATTTAATTTTCTGTGTCCTGACATAATCTCCTCACAACTATTTTGATGACCACTTTTATCTCAAGTAATTTTGCCTTCTGAGTTTCACTTTCCACACAATCTTTAGGCATGGATTGATTTTTTTTTCTGGGTACTTTACCTTGAGATTTTCCAGGTTGAATTTTATTTCACATTTCTTGCCAGTGCATTCTCTGTGTCTCCCTCTCTATTATTTCTCTTTCCCCTAAGGTGACTTCTCCATTCCTGGTATGGTCTCACTAAGATGTTTTTTTATTATGCCCCTCAGTTTTTAATGAAGTGTCCTCGTTTCAAAGAGATATCAATTGAATATATTTTGCAAATGCAATTATAACGTGCTATTTACAATAGCTTTCTTCCACAGCATTAAGGAGAACTTCCTACTTTTATTTTGCTGCATGGTACAAGCAAGTGGATCTCACTGGAACAGCTATACAATCCTCTGCGTTATTCAAAGCAGCTCTAGTTTTCAATAACTTCTTGCTGTGGATTTTCATTACATTTTCAGTCCACGCAATAGTGTTATTAATCAAGCCAGTGTAAATTAATGTGCTGAACTAGATTTTGAGTCTAACACTTTGCAATTACATATACTACACTGATATCTAAAATATATGTTATGGTCACATCAATATCTTTCTGTACCTTGCCATCCATACATAGCATACATATACCTGCATGTAAAAATATATTACTTCCATCTCAGGAAATATACATATATGTGTGTATGTATGTCTGTGTGTAATGTTAAGCAGCTCTCCATGTTTGGGTACATACACACAGAGCAGGACAATAAGTACAACTGTAAAACAGCCAGTTGCCTAGAGAAAGTGTAAAAATAACTTCAACTTTAGTCGCTCAATGCAAAAAGGAGATTAAAAATCAAGTTGGTAAGCTCAAAACCAGTGAAAATGTATATAATTAGGTCATGGAGTTTATCCCCAAAAGAACTGTTAAAGCTAAAAACTTAACTAATTTAGGAAGGTACAGGTAGTTACTGGATACAATATTGAATATTCAAAGGTAAAGTACTGATTGTGAACAGACTTTTGCAAGGGCAGAAAATTAGGTTGGTGAGGGCTTAAACACTATCTCTGTAAAAATGAGGGTATAGGAGGGACACATGACCGACATGGGCAGCTCATCATGGAGGACTCAGTTTAATTGCCTGAAATTTCATAGATACCGTCATTTGAAATTCCCTGGGGTATCCAAGACATACTTATGGGACTGTTAAATACAGGATCAATGGAAACTCTATGTTTCTCTAGAGTGACATAGCTCCTGCAATTGTAAGAATATATGTGATGTACTGGAATAAGTGTTCCCAATGTAACCTTTGTTACTACGCCATCTTAAGGTAAGATATTACTACCTCTGTTCCTTTGTATTGGTTGCTTCAGATCGGGTTTCTTAAGAAACAAACCTTTACCGATGTATATTAAAATTCAAACTTTACCTAGGTACCTACCTGTCCGTCTGTGCATTTCCTAATTACCAAGATAGAAATCTGTAAAACCAGACTTGACTGCCGCTGCTCACCACTTGTTTTTTGCAGATAAGGAAGAACTGTTGTATAGGATTAGCTAATTTGTCCAAAATAGGAGAGGAAACCTGTGCTGGAGCTTGAAACAGCTTGCAGGTCAAAACTGATTTTCTCTCCCTTTGTGGACAGAGAGAAATTAAGTTTGAGGGAAGAAAAACTATGGTCATGCAGTAAAGTTAAGTTGAAATCAATCTTTAACCTTTGCTGTTTTTGGCTGCTGAGACTGATTCTAAATATCACTAGGCAAGGACCATTTGCCAGGCCAAGGCATAACTGCATTTTTTTGTGTTTTAATGAGCGTATGCAGAGGGTTGAGAGAATTGCAGGATGAAAAGCAATCTAACACTGTAATACAGGCAAGATGGATATTGTCAATTACAACAGCACATAAAGCTTCCTAAATAAACTTTGGTACTGCCTACACTTTGACATGCTTCAGACAGCTGTCTGGCACTGAGGCCAACTGGCATGGAAAACCCTGCACCCGAAATATTTAATCCTCTGAACATGTGGAACAGGGTGACCACAACCAGAATTCCCATGGAAAGGGTCCATGACCAGTTCCACTTCCTGAGCCAAGCCCAGAAATTTTGGGGGACAGTTCTAGATGGCCATAAGCCACACTAAAGGTTTAATAGTAGAGAAAACTGAGTTCTAGTGTCTCACAATGTCATTAAGTGTTTAATTTACCAGTGTAGCTCTAGTCTTCTGGGTATGGTCAGATGTTTGTTTGGTTGATTTTTCCTAAAGAGTAATTTCATTCATAACACAAATTTTGATTATGTATTTTTACAATGGAATTATAATGGTTGCAAATTCCCAGTTTGTGGGGGGAAAAAAAAAAGAAAGAAAAAAGAGAAAATAATGTTGAAAGTGTCAAAATATGCTGTTTTAACATTATTGGATCAAAAGTGTGTATTTTGTAATTCTAAATGAGTTTAAATTTTAAAATAGGTTTTATTTCATATAAAATACAAGACATTAATTTAAATATGATTTTTTTTGCATTTGTGAAAATCTGACTGCTTTGATTTGATTTGACTGTTGGCCTGATTTTTCTGTTGATTTTTGTGAAAAAATAGAGATAGGTTGTCCTATAAAGACACAGGAGCTCGTCCTCCCCCAAATAATTTCTCCGAATTGGTTTTAGGACTCCTTCACACATTAAAAAAAATACCTTTGAAAGGAAACCAAATATGATCATTCTTGGTTTAAATGAAGGGGGAAATTAAGAACAAAGCTTTGAAGGTGGGATTTTCAGAAGCAGGTACATGACTTGGGAGCAGAAGTCCCATGTAAAGTCATGTTGGTTTATCTATCAAAGTGTCTTGCCCAAAGTTACTCAACAGACCAGTGAAATATTAGGAGAACCCCTGTGTACATGTAGCTTTATATTTTCTTTAATCTATCATTTGTCTGACCTACTGTGTCCTAATGTTCCTGTACAGCAGCTTTGTTCTTATTCAGGGAAATTCCAGTTTATTTAATGCTTCTGTACAATCTGGTTGCCATCCACTGCAAACACATCACAGGCCACAGACTCCATACACCTGACCTGGCATTTACTCCAGCCCACAGATTCTTAGTGCAATCCATAAAGGACATTTGGCATTGCTCTGCCTTGCCAAATCCACCTCAGGGTTAAGCTTCATATGTTCTCTTTTGCATCAGTTCCTTTAAAGATGGTACTTTCTTTAATGAGCTGTCAGAGCTAAGCATTTCTCTGCAGTTAAATGGTACTACAGCTTCCTTGAATTTATTCGTGCTAATAATTACTGAACAGCTAGGCACACCGCAACACTGTCCCCATCTGCAAGCTGTGAGTTAATGAAAGCCAAGGTGTGTGGGAAGCTCAGAATATCAGAACCATCAAGTCATCCTTAACGTGATCATTTAATGCAGAACACATAAAAGTGAGGATTTGTCATACCAGATTGAACCAATGACCCCTCAAGTATCGCTGGTAACATTCTGTTTCTGATCTTTAGGTAAAAGGCAAGGAAAGCCATAAAGATGTCCTACATGTTGACTACCCATATTAACTTAGTGTTTCTTTCATCCTTGCCCAAGGATATGGGAAAGGATACAAAGAGAATTTTCCTTATATTCTTCTATTGTTACTTTTACTATCTCACTGTGGGTGAAACACAATTTTCGGATCTTCCAAGAAAATTTGGATGCCTGTTCATGAACCAAGGTTCCTCCTTCAGTGGACTTATTTCACCCACGCAAAATGCTACGCTTCACTTGATTTTGATGTAAGTCAGGTTTTTCTCAAGTGTGTACCACATAGAGTTTTTGGATTCCTTCAAACCAGAAATTCAGACCAAAAAGCAGGCTCTTAAGAAGGTGTAACTTCATCATTCTAAATACTTTGTTAACCTAAAGGATTTACTCTGAATAGTGCAAAGACATGTGGCTGAGAAATAAGAATTGAAAAGAAGTTACAGAAAGAAACCCACGCACTTTAAGCTGGTCTGATGCTATGCAAGTCTGTTCTGCAAAATTTCTGACTCCTCTTCTAAATTAAATAAAAAAGAAGTTTTTTTGGACAGTTGTAATATTTAGGAAAATCTCAATCCAAAAGCAGATACAGAAGTTTGGGAGTTGATCCACATTCCAGTCCAGTCTACAGCAAATCCCATAAAACAACATATTGCTAATGACAAAATGTATTCATCAATCGTTTGAGCTGCAAAAACACAACACCTGAAAAAATACTTTAACTTAGTGAAAAAAGGGAAATATTCTGTTTTAAAACAAACAAAAATACTTTTAGTCATAATTTCATGAGCTTCTGTTTTATTTTTATTCTTTTATCAGCCTTGCAATACAATGGTCAGTGTGTTCTCTTACAGTCTTCTTGAAATATCAGTCCTCAAACACACAGCCAGATATATCCTACACAACTGAAAGTTTCTGGTTTGCTCTCCACAAAGGTAAAAGCAGAACTCAGAGATACCAATATCATTAGCCAAAAAAATTCCCCAAAAACCCCAAATTATGCAACAGAACTAAAAATACTGATTTCTTTAGAAGTTCATTCTGCTTGTTTTTCTCTTAACAAAGGCACTAGCATCTCTTCTCTACCCTGCTGCTGGTTCTGATGAATCTTGTAGAAACTGAGCTCCCTTCAATTATGTGTTTGCTCTTGAATAAAACCACCTGTGAATCATTCTCTGTTGCACTGGCACCACATAGGTCATGTTGATACAGCTAAATTATCTTACTCTTGCAAAAAAAGGATCGCCACATGCAAACTCCTCATTGGAATTGGTTCTTAGTGCTCCCTAACCCTCTAAGCTGTGCCCAGTAATTCTGTGACTAGTGATGGGTACCCCAGCTCCACACAAAGGGGAAATGCTGGTCAATGCCATGTTCTTGTCACGGGGTCAAAAGGTTTAGAGTAGAAGAGGAGGGACTTACAGACACATGGATGAAGAGACAGTGCAATTACTTTAGCCTTGTTTCCTTGGGAAGCCAGAGCAGCAACTAGTTTTCCCAAGTTAACAGAGGAGAATATACTTATAAAAAAGTGTAGACACATATTCTTTGACCAGTGGCAGAAGGAATGGACACCAGGTTATTCACAGCTTGCCTTGATTGATACCAGCTATCCCTCAACTTTTACCAAAGCATATGATTTCTGAAAGTTTGAAATCAGTGAAAGGTTGGGAAATATAGTAAGAGAAAAGGATGGCTTTGCAGTTAGCTCAGGCAATTCACAACTTAGGGCTTGGGTTTGAAACACAGCTCTATTACTGCCTTTTTAAAGTTCCCAAAGTGTTCACCATTGGGCAGTATCTCATTTAACTAGGGTCTGCTGAGGCCAGAATCAAAGGGAGCATGCAGGAGAGCTGTAAGACCTGCTGGAATTAAAAAAAAAAAAAAAAAAAAAAAAAAAATCAAAACACCTTTTCTAAGACTTTATCCCAACTTCTCTTAACCCTGCTGCATTTTTTTGGCTTCTAAATCAGGTTTCTGCCACTTAACTGCCTTCTTAAGAGTGTCTCCAAATGCCGTCGTGGTTTTCCTTCCAGTGTGGGATCTCAAGGCTCCACAACAGGGATTTTGTACAAGTCATTTCATGTTTCTCTGTGCTCCAGTTCCCTGTTATCCAAGTACAAGCTTTTAATTGTTCGTTGTAACTTTTTCTTTCCCTGCAAGGTACAGAAAGAAAGAAACCCTTAAAGTTGCCTTTCAATGTGCAACAAATTTCATAAAATATTCTGATAATACCTTCCATAAGGTTTTCTATAAGATTGCTACTCCAAGTCAGCATTTTAAGAAGAAAGTAGCTTTTGATATCAAGGTTTGCTTATATTTCAGGAGAAAAAAGAACCAGCTCTAATCATACTTTATCTGCTTTTCCTTTTTAAGCTGCTGTCTTTTGGGCAGAGAGATCATTTTTACCAAGAGTTTTTACAGTGGACACACCAGGCACTATTAGAATCAAACTGATGATATTCCTCTTTAGGGCTAAAGAAATAGAGATAAGAGAAGTAAATAAAATATTCAAGGTAATTTTTAATAAAACCGAAACTGAAAAAAAACAAAGTCTGTGCTTCTGTCGAATTTAGATTGTTCCCTTGATCCCGAGAATACATACAACAATTTGCCAACCAAACTAATTTTCTGAAGAAGAGAGGATAGAACTAGTAGTTTTATAATAGGATATGTTTGCAAGTTTAACCACAAAGAAACAACCATTTCTTTTTCATGCAGAAGTTGATATGAAAAGACAGTAAATAGCGTGAATAATTATGGTTGGTTGAAAAATTTATTTTGAAACTGCTTTGGAGTGAAGATTAGCTTTTTTGAGTAGGTGAACATTTTCCCAAAAAGTATTTACTTTCCTCAGGGAAGTGGATTGAATGATGCAAATTATCCTTATTTTATATTGTGTAAAAATACAGTTATTTTCTTTTTGCCCAGAGTTGGGAGTATACACATATACAAGTATGTACAAGTATCTATTAAGATCTCAAAAATATTGACTAACACAAAAGCTGTAATAACTTAGTCTGCTCAGCTGCTTTAATCCATAGATATAGTCCAGTTCCTGACCAGACAAACTGGTTTATGACCAAAGTGTAGGCCAAGTCCTTGCCCACATACTCAGAAGGTTAAATAAAATTATGAGTCTTCTACCCCTGTAATACTGACTGGGAAAAATACAAATTCTAATGGTTCCAGGAATAGATACGGCTGAGTTGAACTTTCTAATTTCAATAGCTTCAAATTATTTCCTCTTTTCAGTCTTTCCTTTTAGCATAAATTTCTTCAAAAGTCAAAATTGAAAACCTCTGCTAACCAAAAAAAAACCCCTTTTTTTTTTCTTTAATAATATCCAAGTGGGCTATTTTTGTACTTCCTGCCATCTCCACTTTCTTTTCCTTTTTCTTTAGTATTAAACTAGCCAAAATAAATTATTTCCTGAGAAAACCTGTGGGTTCAACAAACTGTCACTTTCCAGCCACCCCCTTCCAAATATTTTGTTGAAAAATTTCAAAACCCCTCTGTTTTTTCGATGCCCTGCATTTTTCAGTGCCTCACTCCCCTGTAATCATGACACAGGGTCAGTGCTCACCTTTTCCCAGTATAGACACAAAGCCCATGGGAATGTGCACATGTTCGAGTTCTTGCAGCCTTTAAAGCTGCAAGTGGCACCGTTAACCCCAATAAGACCACTCACAGGCATGTGCCACAGCGCCCATTGCTTCTGGCCTCGGTTCCCAGAACTAATCCTGCTGCTGTAAAAGGATAATTTTGCTAATAACTTAACTTAAATGGGAGCCAACACTAAAAGTGACTTCTCCCCTAAAGTTTGTGATGTAGATGCCAGGTGAATAGCCTGAGCTCACTGCTTCACTTGCCTTAATAATCCACTGTGAAGAGAAGAACTACTTCCTGAGGGCCATTCAACCTGCTCCTTATATACCTGTTTTGTCTGTGACTATAGAGGATTACTAGCTTAGATTGGATATTTAACTTCTGGCTAGCTAACGCTGTAAGGATTAATGCTGTGTTACTTCTTTATTCTGGTTTGAGTTGGAACTCAAGCTTGGGGATGCCAAAGGAGCTCTTCCACTGACACCCACAGGCTTTGCCTTGCATCTTTCCACCACGGTCACTGTTAAAACAAAAGATCAATACTTGAAACCTTTCTTTATTTGCCACTGTCACTTTAGATGCAGCTTTCCCCGTATAAGAAGAGGAAATGCCAAAAGTGTCACAGTAAATGTAATTACCATGGTCTGGTAAATGTTTGGGGCTTGGGCTTTTTTGTTTATTTGTTTTCTTCATTGATCAGCAGTGCACGGCTTTCGCATCTACTTTTCCTGTAACAGGCGTACGTATTAAAAAAATCATGAGTGAGAAGATCCTGTAAAAAGAGATGATCTGACAATAAAGCAGAAGTTAAGTGACACCAAACCCTCCGTCTCACATGCACATGCACACACAGAGTCCCATCTGCTTGGTCCCGATAACTCATTTGCACAGGGCACGACGAATGGCTCGTTTTTGAGCAGTCAGAATCAGCTGCAGCACACGTGCCTCTTGCTCTCTAATTCTTTATTGTTATTCCATGAACTCCCGTGGCCCCAAGCAGCAGGAGACAGGGACACATGCAACAGCTCTCACCCTCTGGCCCAGATACCAACCCCTTTTTTTTTGTTAGGCTACAAACACTTCCCAGACTCTCATTCACTACCACAGAGCTGTTCTGAGCATTCGACTGACACGCGTGTGGAGCTTGTTTTCTGTCCCTTTTAGCAATGCTCCTGCTCAGGAGGGTAAAACATTCACAGGCCATCCAGGCTTTCCGTGAAGAAACATTTAGCAAAACTCCATCAGATAAAAAAATAAGTTTAGCAAATCCATCTTTGTATCAGAGATGCAGCAATAGGGAATCAAGGAGGCATTTTTTACCAATAACTAGGAGGTACTGCCTACACTTGGCTTATCTGTGCAGTGATTTGCATATATAACTTTCCATGAAGAAGAGGTATCCGCTCTCTTTGACCTTAGTAAATCAAAAGCAGACGGGTCACAACTTTAACTTATTTCTTTGGATACCAATCCGCCAACATACAGGATTGTATAAAACACATGCATAATACATAATACAGAACTGGTGCAGACCATCTGACTTCTTTTAACCCCCCTGGTTCTGTATTTTAATGGTACTGAATTTAGACCTGTCATTTTGGTTTCTTTTCGTGTCTGTTGAATATATTTGGCCAGTTTGTTCTCTGCATTTCCAATGAGGTCAGTAAGTAACTCAGTGTTTACACAGATGTTTTACAGAGTAGAATCTGTCACTAATATTTAATTTGTATATGGGTGTCTGCCACAGTGTGTATATATTTATAGCTGGTTAGGTATAGGTATAAAGAGGTATATAGATGCATATATATCTATATGCACATAAAGACACACAGATACACAGGTATACTTGTAAGATTTGAGGCAGTCTGGAAGGCATCCTTCTCCTTATCATGTATGGTTGCTACTATTTACTATAAAACATCATATGGTGATATGATATTTCTTCTGTTCAGATAGGTGTAAAAATCTTAAGTAGCTTCAGACTTCTGAGTCAGCAAGTAAGAGAGCTGGTTTTGGGTGTCAGCATTAGGAGTCTGCTTTCTTATCTGCTTGAAGTCAAGTACAGCCTTGAACCAAGCAAATTTCATTGTTTTTTTCAAATTATTTTTACCCCATTTGCCAAACCTGCAAATAGATCCACCTCGAGCAGAGCTAAATCCAGCACTGATCAGCAGTCTGACTACCCTTCAGAACAGGCTTTCAGCAGCAGGAGCGTCTAGAAGATGAAGGAGCAATGGTGTGACTGAATACATCATACCTTGACTTTGCAATATGATGGTTTTGGAAAGCCTGAAAGAAAAAAACTGCATTTCTTTGACAGAAAGTGTTCAGTTTTTGCACCTTCATTTTGGGATGACCCTGGAATCTCCAGTTCCCAGTTACAGAATTTTCAGAAAAATTGTGTCTAAAATATGAGAGAGGTAGAGTCACCCCACATGCCTGTGAAATGTAATTACCCATAAACTTACCAGAATAAGAGGTTAAAATAAAACATTTTAGCCTCATATCTCTGCACAGAAAGGATGCTCTGAAGAGAGAGAGATACATCAGGACTATATCTATGCTAGTAGATAGGATAAGTGAGGATCTGATTTTACATGACCTGACTGGATTGCATTCATGCAGATAAACTGCTCTTACCTCTTTCCCCTGCACTCCCTTTCACACACCCCCCACCAAAAAAAATCCGAACCCATAGGAAGGTGTTATAAATCTTGGCTATATAGCCTTTGGCCCATGCAATCCCACAATGATCTGTACGAAGAAAGTTGGTAAAGGTGAATCACCCTTCATGCTTCGAAGGGAAGTACACTGCTAACAACCCACTTGCAGTTGCCAATTAAATCAGCAGCCAATACCTCAACTGTATTTTTGTTTAAAGTTGAGCTACAGTAAGTACTTTCTCCTTCAAACAGCGAGGAAAAGGTCTGTTCTCACTTTTATCTTGCTAACACAGGAGTGCAGAGGGAAGACAAGGTTTGACCCTGGGGTTAGAACATTTTCAGCACGAAGGTCTTAGCTCCAGCCCTTGCTTCCAGCATTGTTTCTCTGTTACATGAAATAACTGTTTAATGCAAAATAAAGAGTCCTTTGAACAGGGACTGGGGCCCACACCCACCTCATGTGAGCACTAACTGCTAAACTCATGAGTCACGTTGCTTCTTGCTCTTGCTCTCGCCTTCTCAGGGAACAGTTCGTACTTCTCTGTAAGGAATTCTGCTCTAAGAGAATGGGTGAAGAATCACCCCACCACCACATGGCTGAGAAGCAGGGAGTTCAGGATACTCCTGGAAAGCATTGGCTTGACATTTCCTCGAGCTGAGGTAGAACCTAACCCCCTTCCGAGCAGAAACTGCTGCCATTTGGTGACACAGACAGGGAATGGTGCCATGTTCGGTGTTTAAAGCCCCAGTTTGAACCCAAGTCAATATTTATGTGAGTGGCTGTAGACAACCATCATCATTAGATGGAAAACAATACAGAGAGTTTTGGGGGTATCCTGATGTTGTCCATGTGCACCAGAAGTGCTTGGAAAGGTCTAGATGAACAGGTCCTTCAGGGGACACTGAAGGAGAAAGAGGGAGGAGGAGAAAGATGTCAAGGGGCCACCACTACAGCAGGTCTGGGTATATACAAGTAAAGACTCTAGGTATGTATAGAAATTTAATACAAGGCCATTACAGAAAAAATCTTCCTCTCTCTCCTCACCTGAAGGGAGGCTGGCCATGTCCAGGTAGTCTGTGACAAACCCTGAAGAGTCCCAGGGCATTCGCTGATGTAGTACTAAACAGCACAGACCAAAAAATTACCAAGAACTGTGCTCGCAGCTGAGCAGTCTGGAGAACCACAACTCAGTGCTTGAACCTCTTCTCTGTCCTGTTCTATTTCCAGGTGCAGAAGCAGCCTTGGTGTCTTTATGCTCCAGCAGACTCCTTAGGAATAAATCAGCAGTTTGCTATGTCTATCCTTCAGCACTACCACGGAGCTTTGACAAACCTAGTATGGGTGGATGATGCAGAATTGATTGCTGAACACAAACTGATGGTTGCCTAGGTGCACATGGCCTCATGACCTAATTCTGCTTGTGATTTGCAAGCGGGGTGTACTCCTAGCTACTTACACATATACTGGCTGCTTGGAGAAAGGCCGATTTCCCGAAGCTGAAACCAACCAGGAGTAAAACTGAGTGGGAGAGAGAAATGTAACCTCTCCTAGAAAGGAGTGATCTGGCATCTCTTAATGTTGTTTATTAATCATGCCACAAAATTAGGCATTCTCAAACTCACAAAATAAATCTTGCTTAGGTGAAAATAATAAATGACCCATGGTTTAAAGGCAAGAAAAGAATGGTTATCTTTAATATTTAAAGACAAGACACAAGGTAGAGTAAATGGAGATCTGGGAAAACTGTTAGAAGGGAGGGCAAACAAGCAGAGGGGCAATTGCTTGTTTGAATACAGTACCTATGGGCAATGGGACTAAAGACAACCACAATTATTTAAATTTATCAAGGACAAAATAAATAAACCAATCAATGAAAACCTTTGCTAATGAAGTTGCTAAAATGTGACTGCTACCTACATAAAGAGAGGGGAGAGAATAACCCCGCAAATTTGACATGGCTACGAAAGTCCACAGCACTCCTTCATCTTCAGCTGAATGTTCAGTTTGATCCCTGACTCAGGAAAAATAGAGCAGAACAGAAAGGATATAAACAGAGCAAACAAATACGACTACAAATAAAAAAGGGTAAAATTTGGGTTTAGGTAAGGGAGGTAAATCAGATGCTTATATTTATATTTTACTTTCGAAGACAAATAGTTGAAATGAGGCTTTGTAATAGATTTTAAAGGCAAAACTGTTTAATTTACAAAAGAAGGCATTTTATGTGTAATTAATCCATGACATTTTATGTCGCATACTATTACTGCAGCAAAATACCTAGCAACATCTTAACTTATGTAGGGATAAGCGGAAGCTATTCTGAGTTATATAGAAGCTCAAAAGCTGGTAAGATGCAGTCGAACTTCACTCACATGGACACTGCTTATGTCAAGTTTGTATTTATAACAATCCCAACAGCTGAAATTGGTTTTGTTCACCAGTAATTAATTAGAATGAGTTCTTAATATTTACCTGAATATCATAATCCTATTTTTCTTTTTCTCCACCCCACCCAAGACCCTGCCATATTAAAATTGTACACGTGTCTTCTTTGGTTTTGATATACATGTTTTATTTTTAAAATGTCACTTATATGTGTTCAAGATGAGATAATCTCTGCAAAGTGCTGTGTGATGGTGTTCAAGCTAGACCTTCTGTGGCATCTTCTTCATTAAAGGCCTTACAAACAGGTTAGAGGATCATCTCTGAGAAGCCACATAGGTAGAGCTGATCCTGCCCTAGGGCTGGGGCATGGAAGAGGTGACCTTTTGAGGTCCCTTCCAGCCTTACAAGCCTATGTTCATTATTCTGATACTGCAAATTGCCATGCTCCATTAAAATGAATACACTGTTATAACACACATTTATGGAGGCCCCAGGAGAGCTCATTAGAGTGAGGTGAGATTGTGTTTTAACCCTCTTTTTTTTCAATGTAGAAACCAACCAAAAAGTGTCATGTAACCAAGAGACAGAAACAAACAGATAAACAAATATCCCACTCTTCCTGGAATTAAATCACCTTACAGTTGTCCACTTTGGGGTCTCCTTTTGAAACATCTTACAGTTAGAGTCTGGCCGTTGGAGATGAAACTGATATGGTTGAGTAATATATAAGTTTATAACTGAGATTAGAGTTTTACTTCTACAACTCAGGGTTCATTCTCCATTTCTGAAGGATCTGGTTCTGAAAACCTAATTTGTGTTTCGTAGTCTAAACTACCTGTCAAACTGCAAGTGATCCAAACCAGGCTATCATATTCTGAGTAGTTATTAAGCCTAGAAAAACTCATGAAAAGTAATAGCAGAGCTGATCTTTGAACATCCACGGAGAAGTGGGGAGAGCTGGGGGTGAGCATTGGGGTAGGAGAGTAAGTGGAGGGAGGATGTGAGTCCACCACAAACTATGCAGACCGGGGAAATTAAAATTAGTGAAGTTCTACTATAATTTCACATTTAGAAGGCAAAAATAGAAATGCTTTATTATACTCACCGTGCGGTTTTAGTCTCAGCAGGAGGCTGAAATGAGCCTCTCACTGTAAGAGCTGACTGAGTTTAGTTACAAGCGCCCTTTGGAGTTTAAAGCCAATCATATTTTATAAACTTTTTCTTTTTTTTCCTAGACACTGACAAAGACTAGGGAGAGCACATCTCCAGCACTGCTCTCTATAGCTCCTAGCTAGATAAAGACACACAGATTAGGGAATGTGGGTCAAAAATAGAGAAAACAGTCCAGACTGACTGGACGTGCACTGAGGAAGGCTCATTGCTGCAAGCAGTCACTGGTGAGAGGTTACTAGGGGAAGAAATATAAATTGATCATTTCTGAATTTGCCAGTTTGCTGCCAAATTTGCAGGGAAGGAACACTGTCTCTTCAGGACTGGAAAAGAAAACTGTACATAAAGACTTTGGGAAGGTAATGAAAAAGATTTAAAAGTTGCTGTCTAAATTTAAAACACCATGTGAATGTATACATACATGTACCTATTTGTTTCATTTCTTAGACCAAGATCAGATCAGCTAGCTGTTACCAGGTACATGTGATGCTAATTTGATTCAACCTATTGGAGCTAATGGGACTGTTCATGATACTGAGCTTCTCAACAACAGGTAGGGTCGTACCTTCCAGGAGCCTCAGGCATGGCTAACCAGTAATAAGATACCTGCTTTCCCCCCCATATTTTTATACATTCAAATGAATAAATGTTTAAATTAAAAAATCATGAGTGGCTTATCCCTCACCTGCCAGCAGTTATTTTTCTAGCTTTCAGTCTTCCTTTTCCCCCCCCTATGTTTTATTTTTTACCCACTCTTATATAATTTAAATGGGCAGACTTGCTTCTCTTCTGTTAGTGGTGTCTAGCAGGTGATCTATAAGCCTTTGGGAATGAAAGACTAATTTTGGAAGATTTGTGAAGGTAACATAGAAGATTTCACCTTCTGCTAGTAGGCTTGCTTTCACTGGGCAAGGAATACATGTCCACCACAGAAATTTCAGGAGCCCACAGACTCAAACAAAAATGCTTAAATACTTCTCTTCAGACCCACATTTAGCCATGGATGTTGCATAGATCAATTGTCCTCATGGAAATGCAATTTTAAAGTAGCTGCTCTTTATTATGGTCTCCAGATCTGCTATGATATGTGAACATGCTTATCTTCCCACCTGGGTAGATATTGTTTCTCATGACCTTGAAGTGAAAAAGGAAACATCTTCTTAAGTCATTGGAGGATTAAGAGGCAGAAAAGTGGGGAAAATATGAAGAAATGCCATTCTCTTTTTTTGAAAGGGAAACTGAGGCATGAAGCACTCATGGAACTTGCTTTATACAGTGGCTTGGAAGCAAAGAGAGAATAAAAGTACAGGCTTCTTAAGCCAATTATACTTTTTCACCAGAAAATAATTGACCTGCTCCTACAGGTGCTATCTTCACTTTTACACCTGAACTGCAGGATTACTGAAGTCACTCAGGTGAAATCTCTACCAAAACGTTATTTATCCCATGAGAGGGCCTGTTCACTCACCCTGAGGCCATCTGGCATAATTTGACCACCTACTATTATCTTTAATATTAGACTCCAAAAGAAGCCATGTCCAAGCTGCTTATTGGGAATGGTCCCTGGCCTGGGCTAGCTCTCAAATCACTACTGGGAATTTCTTAAGAGAATATCAGTTCACCTGGGCCAAAGTATAGTACCGGGACCTAGATCTATGACCTGGTACTGAGTAATTTACTGCTATAGCTGTAGCCACAATTGCCTGGCAGCATTGCTTGCTCTATGTGCTGCCCTTCTCTCAAGGCAGGTTGCACAGATTCAAATTGGTCTGAAATATAATCATTCTCAAAAATTAATACAAATGAAATTTATAGTCTATCCATAGAATATTCTATCATATTGCCCCTGTCTTGGGGGTCATTGTATTTAAACACCAAGTGAGCATTACCAATGGCAGCTCTGAAATATTCTTTCAACTATGCTTCACCCCTCCTGCCTCGGACCCTGCAGCTTCTCCACCCCATCCCCAGAGCTCATCTGCCACCAGAAGCTGCCAACTCTTCAATCCCAGAGCTCTTCTTCACCCAACCTTTTGACGCCACAGGATCATTCTCGGATACCAAGCCTCAGCACGCCCTGGCCTCCCGCCTCTTCCCAGACTTTCTGCAGAATCAGACACTTCTTTGTTCAGCAACAGCTGAGACACAGTACCCAGATAGTTTCAAACCATGTAGGATAATAGATGACACATGGAGACTGAAGCTGGAAAATGATCCAGGCGAAAGAGGCTAAAATTGAACATTTCTAGCCAAAGATAAAGGCCCAAACAACAAGATCCCAGAACTAAGACCTCTTAAACAAGGTGGAGATCTTGGCTCTGCAATGGCTGGACCCAAGCACCAGTATAATTTATTTACCTGGGACAGAGGAGTCTCTGCAACTGAGCAAACCTTAATATTGTTCCTGACCTGATCGCCAGCTGTTTTTTACTGTGCCTTCATTTCTTATCCCACTGTGATCGTGACACAAACCCAGCTCTCAGCTGCCAGAGCCCTCTGAGCAGCTTTGACTTCACCCTTTGATTAAAATATTGCCTCCCCAGTGGCACTGTCCTTGTGAATGATGCACCCAGTACTCGGTGGGAAGGAAAGGAGAACATGTTGGGGAAAACCTGGATAAAAGGGGCCTGATCAATTATGAATTCCTCAGTCACAAAAATCTCCTGATTATCTGCTACCCATTTTAATACACTAGAGAGGACAATGGTACTTTTGGGAAGCAATGCCAGCTGCTTGCACAGATAGCAACCTGAGATCCTCAGCTATGTTGCTAATCCTGCATGAGCATCATTTCTTCCAGTACCGACTACAAGATCAGGCCCAAAATTAACAAAATTGCAAAGATAAAAATAGAAATGGAAGATAAGAGTTGAAAAGCATAAGATGAAACAGAAGGGAATTACATTTAGATGATATGAGAAGTGAAATAAGAGGGTATTTGAGAAGAAAGGACAAAGTGCTATCACAAGCATAGAAACTAAGAGAAAGGAAGAACAAGTCAAAGTGAAGATGGGGAGAAACTGAGGAGGGGAAAATCAGAAAGCTTTTCTCTGTTTTCAAATCCACTTCTTTTATTTGACAGAGGGACTTCTGATTTCCTTTGGTGTAAAGGTATGCAAGAACAAAGCCTGGGAGATTCATTCCATCTCATTACAAGCACAATTAGATACCTCTCTCATATTACCTCATATTTTCTATAGTCATGGACCATTCTAGGCAGAGTTTATGCCATTCATACAGTACAATTAGAAATATGTCATTTGAATAATGGGGAGTCAAACTTACCTTTTACGCATCTCCCATCATTTTGGAATAAGAATTCATGAGCATTGTAATTTCTCTTGATAATATTATTCAGAACCTATTTTTGTTTTCTTATCAAAGCTATTTAAAATCATGAACTTCACTGTAGGATAATTTACTTCATAACACTTTTATTTCTCCTTTAAGGTTTTTATTATTAATGAGAATGTATTTTTTATAGCACAAAATGCTGATACCTTTACTTATAAAGACAGTAGGAAAGTGTCATTTGATCATCTAATGACCTCTGGTGGATGAATCTAATTGACTCACAAACGCATAATGTTTCACACTGATTTTAACTTGTATTGATTGCATTACTACCAGGCTGTGCACAGACAGCTTCTCCATGCTGCAGAAATATCCAGGCTTTAAAAATAATCCTATCCCAAACCAGCAAGAAAAGTCACATGTCTCAAAGTGTCTCAGGAGCTGAAACCAAAAATCCCCTCTAATAATAGATACTCAGCAGGTCTAACTTTGTCCAGTTTTCTTCTTGTGGTCCCAAAGGCTCTTGCTCTTGTGCATCTGGCACAATGCACACAAAAGACAGACACTTAAGCCTATGTGGCTGGTCCTCTTTTCCTCCCGTGCATGCCTCTCTAGCTGTATTTTTACACTACGCACTGAGAATCTGGTTACCTATCCACCCTCCCCTGGTAGAAACATTTTAAACACCTCATTTCGAAATACAGTGAGTTGAATTTCATTCAGATGAAAGTCTGCTTTTCCTGCAAACTGTGGTTGCTCTCTAGTTCCCCTGGAAGGCAAAAACTTGCAAAGTAAAGGGAAGGGTAGCTCAGGGATGTTAAATCTTCACATGAAGTGTTTTTAGAAGGCAAGACACATGGACAAGCGGTGAAATAGTTACATGAACAAGTCTCAGCCTGCAGACCAGCGTGCAGAATAAAACCCTGTTTATGAGACACGCGCTTGGACTGAGGTTTTAGAAACCCCATGAATGCTCTGCTGAGGGGGTATCTTCAGGTCCTTTCACAGGCCTTTTCTGTCTTTAATTTAGGGGGACACACGATGTGATCTCCATTAAAACTGTGTAAATCTAGAGGAAAGACAGTGTGGATTTACAGCAGTGTAACTGGGATCACAGTCTGGCCCTTGGTTCTGTGGTTAGTTACGTGCTGGCACAAGAGGGAGAGGAAGTTAACGTATTGGTTACACCATGGGATAATGAGGAAACCCAGGAAAGGTATCCTTGCAAAACTGCACTAACGAACATGTAAGCACCTATCACTACTCAATGGGAAACTAATTAAAGAAAAAAAATAGTAAAGCAAGAAGAAATCCTTTCCAGTTACACTTTGCTTACTAAGTATTTGGGGAGGATGCAGAAGCTTTTTGATCCTCTCAGGTATTCCTAAGTATTCCTAAAACTTCATGTTATAAAGACTATACAATAAAAAAAAAGAAAAAAGAGAAACAAAAATCAAAACTGTGGTCCTGTACTTACAGCAAGATTCCTTTATTTCATTTAGTCTGTATAAGAGTTCCTTGAAAAGGCTATAAAAATACATCACCAGCTTTAATGTGTTTTTATTTTTAACTGTGAAATCATGTAAAGTGAGACAGCAGCCAGCTCCTCTAGTAGTCATGTTTTATTAATCTTCCTTCCCTTCCGTGCTGCTACCAAATACGTTTTGTTACCTAGATGTGGCTTATGCTTACAAGGGGTGTTGTTAAGATGCAAATACTGAGAGACACTGTGTAAGTTTGCTACTGGTGTTGTAATCTAGAGGGTAACAGCACAGATGGGCCTGAACAGTTCTGCATCTTCTAGAGAGCTTCTTCACTTAATGCAGAGACCTTTTTGTCAAGGACTCCACATAGGGCAATATTTAAAAACCTTGTAGGATAGCCTGAAGGGTGGGTGCCTGTTCTTCTGTTTCTGCCATTAAAGGTCTCAGACGCAACTTCCACCTCTCTTTAATCCCCAGCACGAACCTTGAGTTATCAGACTGAACTGCAAAGGCAATGGAAGTTTTTATTTCGCCTTATTTATCTCCCCTTATACTCTGTCATAGCCATTCTACAAACCGAGATTCATTCTAGCTATATCTGTCTCAAAATAGACGGACATCCTGCACGGAGCAAATCATTCCCTCGTCTAAATTACTTGTCTCCCCCTTGCCTCTGTTCCTTGTTTTTATTCCTGCATGCAACCCTGGCACCAGCATAAGACTCTTGGACAGAAAACAAAATCCTTTAACAATTCTACCAACCTAGAAGCCTCACTAGGGAGGAAATGGGAAACCTCTTCCCCTTCACTCTTGCTACCAGCAGCTGAATCAATGGAGGTCATTATATTCCTTGCCCAAGAAGTCAAGGGGTCATGAAAGA
This sequence comes from Sula dactylatra, assembly GCA_013389905.1. Lineage (NCBI taxonomy): Eukaryota > Metazoa > Chordata > Aves > Suliformes > Sulidae > Sula > Sula dactylatra. Next base: position 63,045 of record WEKW01009879.1, read on the forward strand.
GCAGCTTTGTTGAGGAGTTGCTCCAGCCTGATATTATGGATTCGAACAATGAAAACAGAGCTGAATTGTGAGAAGCCATGTGAGATTATTTAAGGCAAGATAAAGTCATTTTAATCGTTGCTATTGCAAGTGGGCTTTGGATCATGAAGGGCACCCCTCTAGTCAGATCTCTGGATAGGATTAGTGCACGGAGCGGGGCAGGAGGAGGGAGCAGGAGCCATGCTAAGACAGAGCTGACAGAGCTCTGGGCGATGAAGATTCACCTCCAAGGATGTAGAATGATCACCAGGTGACACCATTTGGGTTCCCCAAAATGACCCTCATATCAAAGGGCAAGACTGATGAGAAAGAGGGGCTTAAGATGAGTTTTTGCTGCCTCTTGGAAACTTCTAACTTGTCCTGGGGAAATGATGATCCCTTAGGCCAGGGCAGTAACTCTTGGGGCATCAGGAGAGGAAGTTGTGGTTCCTTTTATTCCTTTAATTACCTGCCTTGCTTTCCCAGGCTGAGGCATCAGCTACTCCTGCAGCAAGCACAGACCTGCTCCTCTCAGAGGTCCACCTCTGTCCTGGCACCACTCCGGGACAACTGAATCACTTGGAAAAAGGTCTTGTCTTTTCTTTTCTTTTCTTTTCTTTTCTTTTCTTTTCTTTTCTTTTCTTTTCTTTTCTTTTCTTTTCTTTTCTTTTCTTTTCTTTTCTTTTCTTTTCTTTTCTTTTCTTTTCTTTTCTTTTCTTTTCTTTTCTTTTCTTTTCTTTTCTTTTCTTTTCTTTTCTTTTCTTTTCTTTTCTTTTCTTTTCTTTTCTTTTCTTTTCTTTTCTTTTCTTTTCTTTTCTTTTCTTTTCTTTTCTTTTCTTTTCTTTTCTTTTCTTTTCTTTTCTTTTCTTTTCTTTTCTTTTCTTTTCTTTTCTTTTCTTTTCTTTTCTTTTCTTTTCTTTTCTTTTCTTTTCTTTTCTTTTCTTTTCTTTTCTTNTCTTTTCTTTCTCCTTCCTTCCTTCCTTCCTTCCTTCCTTCCTTCCTTCCTTCCTTCCTTCCTTCCTTCCTTCCTTCCTTCCTTCTTTTTTAAATTCTGTCTTTTGTTAAAATTAGAATCAACTTAAATTCCAATCCAGAAAAACCACTTCAAGTAAAAGGGAGATCTTCTTTTTTCTCCATTAGAAAAGCCTAAGAACTGGACATTTTTGGGGTTTCACAAATTCCAGTGGAAGAAGTGAGCATGGTGGAAGCACTCTTCCCAGGAAAAGCTCCAGTTTAAGTCATCGGCATTTTACAATAATACTAAAAATTAAAAACTTTTCCTCAATAATTCCCAGCTTCCTCTCATTGGGATTACTTTAGCTTGCTTCCAAAGTTGGTTGGAAGTTTCATGACCTTATGACAAAATGTTTGAGCTTGGCGGTGCTTGGGTTTTTCTCTTCATTTGGAAAACAAGCAGATTTGCTCTCATAACCCTCTTTTGAGGCTTATTGTGGGAGATGCACAGGAAGGCAAACCTGGATTCATCCAATATTTCTTTCAGTATTGAGCCAAAACATCCTTCACCATGGAGCCCACGCTGATGCTTCAACTCTCTCCATTTACTCTCCTTTGAGTTGTTACGTCTCCCTTCAATGTGTCTCACTAAGATGCCCCAAATTAAGTTGTATGTCCAAACCAAGGGGCAGCAGGAAGGGTGCACCTTCCTCCTTAGACAAGCAGCAGCTTGTCAGATACATGTGTCCCAGCTGAACTTCGGTGTGTGACCATAACCTGTGGGGGATGCGAGGCAAAGCATGGTTAGACCGCGATGGAGTAGCACACATGCTTTCAGTTCCTGCCATTTAGCTGAAAAATAGGAATTTATTTGGCTATGGCAGGCCTTGTCGTACGTCAAAGCCCTGTGTCAACATGAGGCCGAATAGTTCTAAGACATTTTCTGCATGACTTAGAGGAAGTTGCCCTGATTTTGTTAAAACGGTTGCTAAACTCATGGAGGAAACAACAAATTATGAAGGTGTTTGCTTGATGGTGTCTTTCCACTATTCAGTTCTCTAAAGGGGGATTCTACAGTGGTTATATGTAGCTAAAATCATCTGGAAGCTCTGGACAGATTCTTTTTTCCAAGATATTCAGGCACCCAAAATGGGAAGTTAGGCACTGAGGTACTTTTGGAAGTTCCATTAGATCTCTGATTTGTATCTTTAGGTATCTCATTACCTTTAAAAATGTTGTCCCTGGTGACGGTGAGAATTGGATCTTTTGCGTATTAGAGTCTGTTCCACAAAATATGCAAATGTTACATGTATTCTGTTGCACCAAGGGCATAAAAAACATAAAAGTTGAAAGATATCAGCTGTCAATTTAATCTCAATCACAAAACAACACCACAATCACTGTTCTTTTGTTTCTTTGTTTCAGTTTCTAAAATTTCTGTAATTATATGCAATTACCTATTATGCTGGAAATCGGTTCTCCTAAACAAAGAATCTGATTTTATTTTCAACTGTACAAAATATACAATTTTAAAAAAGTAAGCAGTTTGAGTGTGGAGAAAACTGAGGCTACAGCTGTAGAATTTTGTTATGCTTTTAGTATCAATTCACAAAACCCATGACATGATTTGTCCTACAGGCAGGCCTTGTGCGGCAAACATTGAATACAACTGCATACCCTAGGAAAAGAAATGTGTGCATTTTAATTGCCCCTATTTAAAAACCCTTAAATTTCATTAGTCTCTCTTTTTTTTTCCTAATATGGAAAGTCAAAACCATTTATTTTAAAGCATTGATATGAACTACTGATTTTTTAAAAAACCTAAGGACTGTACGTTACACTATACATATATATGCACATATGCCTATGCATATGCCTACACATACATCAACCAAAAATGTATAATTTATATTAGAATCATAGACTCAATCATAGAATGGAATCTATTACACACGTGCACAGACACACGTGCACATGTGCACACACAAACAGGAAAATACTTTTTTTCTTTCCTATCGCTGTAGCAGCCAAAACTTGAAAAACCGGAGTCTGTATGATTCAAGGGCTTTCAAAAAATAAATCCCGGTGAAGTCATACTTCTGTCCTGTGTTTGAAATATCTAGGTTTTGTCACAGGCTATAATTCAAACTACTGAGTCGTAAAATTAATCTTTTTTTCAGTGGTTTTTTTTTTTTTTTAAATGCTGCTTTACTTCAGCTATTGGAAAACTCTGAGCAAGCTGTAGGTGGGAGGGTAAGTCTCAGTGTGCATCTGCGGGATGTTAGGGGGAGACTCCTTTTTTTAGAAGAGCACACATTTCATCCCCATTTACTCCAGCAGGATTGATGCAAGTTTATCACAGGAAAAAAATAATTGTATAATGGTATTATACCATGTTCCATATTTAGAACATTTAAACCTGAATTGTATTTGGGACCAAACAGTCCAACTGGGAAATAAATCCTTTAATTTGTGCATAGCGGTGTGTATGCTACTGGCATGTGGTCAGTGTGCCTTGCGTACAGTGTACGTGCGTGAGGATGTGTATAGGGTGCTCTTGTTTTTGTGGTTGCATCTCCCTCATGTTATCTACGAGTAGGCTTTAACTGGTATTTCTTTGGCAAAGAGAACATGTATTCACAGGCATGGACACCGAAACAGGCAAAATCCCAAGGAAGAAGAGTCCCTGATGGTTGCTGTGATTGATGACAACCAAATTGTTTAGTTGATCTAAGCCACTTCAATGTTTGATCCTGCACAAAGCAGTTTTGGCCCTTGCTGTCAGCAGAGCCTAAGTTAAGTGTCATATCAAAATCTGCTTATTTAAGCCAGCTTTTCCGATAGTGTTGGGCAACTGCAGAATTTCCCTCCTTTGAAGAAGACTCTGCTAGTTTGAGATCCCCTGTAGTCAAAACATTAAATACCAGCAGAGCTTGTCAGAGCCGTACAATTCCTGTCGGTTTTGCAGCAAGTAAAAAACCCAGGTGCTTAGATAACAGTGGAGTATTTTGTGTGTTTTACCCTGATTTCATCTCACTCAGATAATCCGACTCTCTCAGGATGTTTATTTTGTTTTCACACAACAGTGCATTTGTCCGGAATTCTAGGTAACACAGAAGCTATTGGTGGGGTAAAAATAGGTTGCAACAGAGACGTGAGCTTTGTCCTTTCAAAGGGTTAAAACTGCAAAAAAAAAAAATGGGGGGGGAAGAGAGGGAGAGGAAGAGTAAAAATAAAAGGTTAGTGTTTTCTGTCCATTAAAGAGAGTATTCTGCTCTGAAACTGAATTGGTCATGCATTCTTCCTGCGTTTCCTGGCAGAGAGGAGACTGACTGCAGCACCTGCCTTCCCCGAGCACCCGTCCCGCTCCCTCACTGCCCTCACCCCGCTGGATCTGTCACTTATTACCCCACTCACTTACAGGACGAAAGGAGCTTTGAGACGCCAATTTTCCTTAGTTAGCTCCATATGAAATTCCTCCTGGAATAGCTGGAAGTGTTGGTGTTTTTTTTTTTTTTCCTTTTTCTTTTTTTCTTCCTTTTTTTTTTTTTTTTTTCCAGGACAAAACTCTGCTCTGGATACCAGGCAATTTTTGTGGGGAGGAATGGACAATGCTCTGTTTTATTCTTTATTCCCTCACATTTTCCCTCCAGCAAATGCCACCGAAATTTGTAAAAAGTTTTTTCTTTGCTGAAAAGCTACTTGCAAACTTCTTTTATTTTTTAAATTCCATTAAAAAATTCTCCTCACCAGTTTCTGTTTAACACTTTGGATTATCTGGTTTTCATGCATCTTCCTCAGATTTAACCCCGGTTTGGATTTCGCAGATAAGTCATTGCATCTGGGCAGTGAAATGTTGACTATACAATCCAATTTCCAACACAGAAGAAAATGCTTCCACTAAAAATAATATTTCTCTGCTTTGGTCTGAAATTTAAGAAGAAAACCCAGGATGGTTAACACCAAATATTTCTGTCTGGTATATTACTGAAATGGCAGGAATATCTTTAGAAAGCCACTTATTTTCTGCAAAATAACTGTACAAAAAGCTTCTACTTTGAAATGGAAGTCTTTCTTTTAATACTGAATTGTAACAATCTGTTAAATATACTCGGATAAATCTCAGAAAGGTTAAAAAATAAAAAGATTGTTTCTAAAATAATTTCTGGAAAAGATTGATTTATTTATAACCCCTTCATATTGTTTTATTCCCTTTCAGTGTCATGCAGAAACACTCTCTTAAGACCGAATCCATCTCCCAGCATCTCTCCAGTGAAAGGTCCATATTCCATAACCTGAACTCTCCATAGTCCAGCAGGAGAAAGATGAAAGGGTCCAGCCGGCAGTAGGTGCCCCATCCTTCCAATGCCACTACTCTAGGACAATTTTTGGGGAAGCAGGCTGTAAGCTCTCCAGGTGACCTGGATTGCATGGTATAAGGAGTTCAAGAATATGAAACCCAGTTTGAGCTATCCTGGTGTGCTTGTGCCATGAGGGTACCCCTGCATACAGGGCGGGCCAAAGAGTGGGGGTGGCTCTGAGCAATGATGCCAGCTCAGACAGAGAAAAATAACTACCAACAAAAGCAGACTGGTCTGACCATGTATCATTTCCTACCCCTGCTAAAGATGCTGTCATCCTTTCTTTGCTCCAGTCTATGCTTATTGCAGCATAACAAGATTAATCCGCCTCCTAGCAGAGGCAGGTGAGGTTGTACATGTTTATGGACAACTTGCGGAAAAGGAAAATATGTGCCATTCCCTCTGAAAGATGAAAACTTTTATGATTTCAATGGCCGTGTAAAATTGCAAGGAAGGAAACCAGGAATAGGATCTGACCACATTAGTATTGATGGCACATTTTCATTTTGCTTTTTTTTTTTTAAAAAAAAAAGTAGAAAGAAAGGACATTTTGAAGGGTAGAAAATTCAATTGTCTCACTTAAGCATGTCAAAAATTAAGTCTGCATTTTCTTTAGGACTGAAAAAAGTGGCTATAGAAAGTGTAGTAAAATAAGACAATTTGGAGGCTGATGAATCTGTGTTTCTAATAAAAGTTATGTGAAAAGACAAGTTTTTCCCATTCTCATGTTACAGGTGTGATCTGTTAGGCCTAGTAAAATGCTTTCGACACTGTTGGCTGAAAAGGGCTGGAGGAGCATTGCTCTGTGTCTTACTGGAATAGGGCTGAAGGCTTTCACCTGTTTACCAGGAGAAATGGGGGAAGAGAAAGCTGGCTGCAGGTGGATCCTATTAATCCTACAATAACACATGTCAACAAGCAGTGATTCTGAGAATTTTCAAAAGATTTAACCAGAGTCTCAGCTGCATTTTTCCATATTGCACTGAGTATGTGTGCCATAGCCGTATCTCCTGGACCTCGTAAGAAGCTTAGGAGAAGAATTCTCTCTATAACCAGGTTCCACCTCCTCTTCTATCACAAAATTACCAGGTCTCTGGCAGGCTCATATTGGAGTGAAACAAAATAAAAGCATTAAACCATTAATTTAAACTAGAATATGTCACTTAAGAAGAAAACATGTTGCATTGTCCTCCAGAATATATATCTTCAGGGATCACCTGTGGCCTTGTATCTGCATGTACTTTCTTAGTTGTTTTTTTCAATGAAGTAGTGAGTGCGCGCACAGCGCCGACCCCACCAATGTTATTTAATTTTTGTACATTTGAGGGGTACTTTCTCTGATGACATCCAGTTGTGTCCATTTTGGTGCTGCCTAGACTTTGGCAATCTGTTTAGTTTAACGAAAGGTACTTCTTGTAACCAAATCCTCTTTCCTGGGGGTAACCCATTCTCCACCCCCAGAATCATCCCCAGGAACATACTAGGCTGAAAGATAGACGGTTCCTAAATAATTTCGTCCTTGCTGCTCAGATTGATATCTATGAACAGATGTTAATTATAAGGAAAGCAATAGTTGAAATGCAGATGGTGTAGAAAATGTCTGTGCAGGTTCAATCTGTGTTGCTTTTTATAATACTCAACACTGTTTTTATTGAAAGGCTGGGTCTATAGAAATGCATTGCAAGGTTTTAAGCAGAACACCCCTACCCCCTTGTGGCATAATGACATTTCTGGAATGGAAATAAACCTGTATGAAAATTGCTTTCTCTGGTTATCAAAAGCACCTTAATCAGGTGACGAAGCAACCCTGGAGAGCTGTCCCCTTTCGTGCTTACACTGAGCTCTCTAGGGCTCAAACCCAACTATTCATGCAGTGTCCTACAGTGAGCACTCAGACCTATGCTAAAGAAATCAAACCAACAAAAACAATAGACCAAAGCTGAAGAGCTGGTATTTTTTGGCATATGTCCACTTGTTTGTTTTCCTTTCTGTTCTGTTTTAAATGTCAATCCTTGCCACTGAACCAGCTCAGCTTTTGCCCATGTATTATGCAGAGCATTATGGTGCATCATGTTTCCAGGGCATGGCATGTGGTGGAAGGTTAGCTCGGGATGAATTCAGATGTGTCATATTTTCACACACAGCAAGGTCACAGAGAGCAATAAAAGTTGTCTCAAACAGATTTCAGCACAGATGCCAAAACTGGCCAGATTAGAGCACTCCTTCCTTTATGCAATGGCAAAGCTAGTTTATCTGCTCGGGAGTGAAGCAGCGCTATTACTTCAGTAATAGTTACATTAATAGGATAAACACTGCGGAGTACAGGTACTATTAAACGTGAACAGGTGTCTCAAAATCTGACTACAAATTTTCATTCTCAGTTATGCCTTGACTATATATGTTGAATAAAGAAACTCATGGAAAGAACATTTTTTAGAGTTTAAAACCGGTTAGAGCTATTTTTCTTGTATCCTCACAACGAGTTGGGTATGTCCGTTGCCAAGACTGAACTTCTAATAGTGACAACTAGTTTAGGACATCTTCATGCCTTGTTTCTCATTTTAGAGAAGTCAGTTTTGACTTTCAGAGCAGTGTAAAACCATATTTCATCAGCTACAGGGGGAGCTGTGGATGGGTCCTCTGAACTTTTTGAAATGATCACCGAAAATTCTAACCCTGAGCATTCAGATGCTCTTCTACAATATTTTCTTATCAAAGATCTAGAGTCTTGTGGGGTTTTTTTGGCTTTTTAATTTTTTTTTTATTTTTATTTAAGCATCACCTAATATGTATCCAGTACTAGCGAGAACCTGGGAGTAATCTCAAATGGCAATTACATGCTAGTCTTAGCAGCTCTGGTTCCTTTCCAGATTTTTGCTACACGTTTGGTGTCTTTGGAAATCTTCCTGTCCAAAACATCACAGAAGCTCAGTCATATTTTATAAGAATAAATTGTTTGGCTTTTTCATTTGCAGATAAAACATTGAGGACATAATTTTTATATGGGCTACCCTAAGGGCTCAGAAACCAGAAGGCAAATAAAATGAACCCAGTATGTACTCCTTTATTAAGGATCACGTTTGCTAAAATAAACTCATGCTTTTTGAGGCCTGACTCATAAGAATGCTTGAGCTTCAAGATATTGTGGTTTACCTGCCATTCTGAAGGCCTTCTTTCAAGCAGGATGATCTTTGATTTTGCGCTGCATCTGTTTATACGAGTAACAGCAGCTGCATATGTGAGCAACCTGGTCTAGTGGAAGGTGTCCCTGCCCATGGCAGGGGATTGGAGCTAGATGATCTTTAAGGTCCCTTCCAACCCAAACCATTCCATGATTCTATGAGACTTTGCCTAGTGCCCATGGCTCAGAGGAGCTGATATGAACAGCAACTTTGAATTCTTCATCTTTCTTCTTTTGTTAATGTCCAGGAGTTAAGAATAATGTAGGTCTCACTGGGAGCACTCATGTCCTTCTATTCTCAGAGAATAAAGTATACATCAGAATATTAGCTGAGACATTTTGCTGTCTTATCTTATTAACTAACCCATGACTGCCATTTTTGGACACTTTCAGTCATGCAATTAATAGATTTTTTTCCTTTCATTATAAATCACCTAAAGAACATCCCATTCTTCCTTCTAAAAAAACTACCTGAAATTTGGATTAGAGAAAAAACAGATTTTCTGCTTATGTGAGTCATGTTGGGATTGAAATTTAGACAGGTAAATGCTGTTTTTTCCCCAAATGTGGATAAAAAACCAATCACAGATAGTGATCGGCATGGTCCGATGGAATTTTCTGATATTGTTGCCAGTTCTGTGCACTGCACACAGGTCATTGTGCAGTTGCAGCACACAAAGACTATTCTCTTTCTGGGGGTGGGGATGGGAAAAAAGCACTTGCACAGTTTTGGAGCCTGAACATCGTGGAAGACAGGAATGGATGGTTTCCATGATAGGGCAGAACTGGGATTCCTGATTTCTGGATGGATGAGGTAGTTTTCTGGACTCTGGGGTAAGTCCCATCAGACACATTGCACAGGAAGAGTACTGGCATATCCCAACCCTGGAGAACAAGTCGCTCCTATTTTTGGATTAAACAGGACAGCAGGAAAGAGAGAAAATGAAGCAGTGCAAGTTCCTGTAACATTTCTTCTTTTCATATGCGCATAAATAAAAATAACACATGGCAAGAGCCAGATGCATTCTCCTGAATGGGACATTAACAGATGATGGCCTATCAAAACCACTTTAAAGCACAAACTGTCCTATTTATGGGTCAAAAGTTGTCTTGTAAATTGTGTCAGCCACTGTACTAAACCATGGATTTGCTTTCTTGTCTAGACCTTTACCTTGGCTGTATCAGTTGGGGACATATGAAGAGCCTTACTGTAAGTGAGTCAAAAATGACTAAGCATATTTGTGGTTTCCTTCAGAGCAGAATTACTGAAAAATAAGCAAACTATGCATTTAACATATGGTCACCTCTCCAAGCTGACTTCCTGACATTATCTTACCTGCTCTATGCTGCCATATAGCGCAGCTCATTGACGTTCAAAGGTGAAATCACTCTGACTTCTGCTGTACCTGTGGCTGGACCTGTTTGGTGGCTTCAGGTATATAAGCCACTATAAAAAGTCACTTCAAAGTGCAAATATTGACCCATAAACCCTTTTCTTAAGATCCCTGGTCTTGCCTATCTGATGCCTGAGATTTTCAGCATGTCGCTCTTCTCCAAATCTGTTTCACCCCATTCAGGTAACTTCAGTACTCGGCATCTGAGCAGCCAAAATAGGTACCAAAATAGGTACCATGTGCTTGCAGCTTGGATGGGCAATATTATTTCCTAAATTCTCAATGAATGGTTAAAGGGAACACCCTGAAGTATGGCTATGCTATTCTTTAAATCTGTATGAACCTGAAGCATGCAAAAGAAATCCAACTTAGTTTGTTATTCATTTGCAGAAAGACAAAAGGGTTAATTTCATACAATAATTCATTTGGATCTAGTTAACACGTCCCTGTATGAAGCATTGCACTACACTATTAAACAGCTGCTTCAGAGGTGACTGAATTGCACTGATGGATGACTTGATGTTTTAATATATTGGGTAAAAAAGCTTTCCATTTCTTTTAGCATGAAAGATGAGATAGTAAAGTGGTATATTCCTTTCTGCTGCTTTACTCAGGAAACTGGTTCAGTGCTGAGGATGTAGGTGAATCAAATAATTCTAACATTGTTTGAGAACATGTCTCCAATTGATTTAAAAAATGTCTCTAGGGATAGTTTCTTAAATTAAACTTAATGATAGCATGCATCAGTTAAGATCTATTAGATCTAGGAGACATGATAACATTTATTAAAATGATGGGTTTCATGCTTACACTGTTTATAAAGTTTAAACATAATTTTTCCAATTAACCTGCCCCCCTTCTTAGCAACACAGAAGCATTTAATAACAAAGATAATGAGAAGTTCCTTTAAAGTAGTCACAGGAATGTTCACATGAGTTATTTTGACATGTAAATAACACCTCCTGTTCCTCTTCATTCCCCATGTGACCCGTAGCTATGCCACCTGGGGCTGTGGAGTTGTCATATCCACTGATTGAACCCAGATGGGTGGAATAGCCATGAGAATAGATGTGAAAAGATTTCAGACAGTGCTCTTTCCTCCTCGCTTGCTGAGAAGGCTCTACCACTCATTTGTATAGCCAGCTTTATGCTGGCAAAAGACTTAATGTGTTAAACGAGTGTAAGCTGCTCGTGGCAGAGCCTTGCCCTCACTGTAGGTTGCTCAGACAGTGTTTGGTGTAATGGATCTCCACCTTGGTCTGGGCTTCAGAGTCTGCCAAAGAACAAAAACTATCACGAGCTTAGACCCTCAGCACTTCTGGTTAAGGAGCCTTTGGCACTTCTGACAAGTGGTGTGAGAAGTTAAACACCAGAACCCTGGCCGAATTACAGCTGCTCATATAAACAACTCTCCACCCTCTGTGAGATGGGAGAGTTGCCACTTTTATCACTGTCTTCGGTTCTGTATTTCCTAGCCAAGCCTTTAAGAGAAATCCCCTTGGGCTCTTATGTCAGCAGTTCAGTAGCAAACAAGAGCTAGTTTGCAAAAAAAAAAAAAAAAAAAAAAAAAAAAAAAAAAAAAAAAAAATCCTCTTGGAAATAATAAAAAAAAAAAAAAAAAAAAAAAAAAAAAAAAAAAAAAAAAAAAAAAAAAAAAAAAAAAAAAAAAAAAAAAAGAAAAAAATTCTGGAAGGCTTGAAAACCTTTTCAGGGCATAAAACAACTTCTAGTTCACTAGTTTTCAAGCACTGAGACACAGCAGTGAGAAAGGGTGTATATGGAAAGCACTATTCACATACCACTATTTATTTGTATATATATGTAATATATAGAATCAGAATAAATGCTAACATGGGTTTTAAACCTTTAAGTTGGTCGTAGAAGGGGTAGGTTTGAGAGTAGATACAGGAGCAAGCAAAATATGGATGTTGAAGGGGGAAGCAAAGAGGCAGAGAGAAAGCTTGAAAAGGCAGAATGAAAGCTGCAAGGTCTGGAGAAGGTGGCAAACAAGAAGCTGACAACTGGGGAGCTGAGAGGAGAAAACAGCAGTAGTTCAAGGAAGAAAAGTATACTGGGCAGGAAAGGCAGCAGCAGTGGAAAGGTATTGAAGCAGGGACATGGGGGTTGGAGATGGGAAAAGGTAGGAGCAGGTGGGGTTGGGGAATGCAAAGGGAGAGATGCAGGTGTGGAGAAAGCAGCAAGATCTGAGGAACAGTTCATGAAAGACAAGGAATAAGGAAGAAGAAGCTATAGAGACAGCAGCAATGAGGCTTCCCCTGGGAAAACTGGGACTCCTCATGGTGGCTGATCACAGTTTCTTCTCTCTCCTTCGCTAAAAGGCCCAATTTAGGCCACGGTTAGGTAACAGATACAGAGGAAGCAGACTTCAGAATTATCCAGTATATCATAATTATAATTTTTGTAGAACATAACTGTATCTTCAAGCAAAGCAATATCAAAAAAATTTCTCATCTAATTCAAACATGATGGTAAGGATAGCAATGACCAAAGATGAATCGCACAGGGAACTAAGGCTGCGGTACCTAAAATCAAGTCCAACTGCGATTGGACTAAATGATCATTGTAGGTCCCTTCCAACTGAACTATTCTATTCCATTCTATTCTATTCTATTCTATTCTATTCTATTCTATTCTATTCTATTCTATTCTATTCTATTCTATTCTATTCTGTTCAAGTAAGCTATATGATTACATTATTAATCACATCATATATTTTTCTTTAAAATTAAATAAATAGATGCTTTCTTTTGTTGAAAATAAATCAGCAAAGCTAAAAAAATAGGCAGGATGAATGTGCCCAGAGAAGGCAAAGGAGGACGGCTGTGCAAAACACGCGATATCAGAAGAGTGAATGTGCTAATCAGAGAAAGGCAAAGGGGTAGAAATAGCATCAAGTTGGCAATAGAAAAAAGTGTTTTAAAGGGTTTAGGAAAGGGTGGATTGTCCAGCAAGACTTTAACATGTTTTAAGAAGGACAAGGCTTCATCATATGTCTGCACACAGCAATGTGCCTCACATAGGTCTCTCATAGTGACCCAAGCTAAAAAATTTCAGTTTGGAAGAGCTGGAAAGTAGGCCACTGTAGCTAATAAGGAGAACGAAAACTCTGACACATGTGAAGAGAGAAGAAAAGCAAGATTGTATTAATTTTACACAGAAGGCTTTGAAGGAGTATGTTTACAGAGGAGAGAAGAGAATAAGCAGAGAGAAGGGAGAAAAGCTTTTTAAACAAATGGACAAAGCTAGCAAAGGAACAACTGTTTACAACCAAGTGAATAATTTTAGGCTGGAAATTAGGTTTCCAACCACCAAAGAAATGAAACTCTGGAACAGTATTTCGGTAAGTCCACTAGGATGCCACAAATCTAGCTAGTTTAAAGATGGGACTTGATAAAAATTATAAAAGGCACCATCTGATATGTTTGTCTGTGTTAAAGGGTGACCTAGACCCAGTGATCCAAGCAATCCATTCCAACCCTATGTTCTTTTTATTTTCACTTTTTCTGTCCTGACAGACAAAACAGCAGCTTGTGAATACGTATAATTTTATCAAAAGGAACCGAATGCATAAGTCAAAGGAACCAAATGCATAAGTCAAAGTTGCCCTGAGGCAGTTTTAACTTGAGCAACTAACTTTTGAAGGGCCCAGCTCTTCTCCTGTGGTTGTGGAATTCTTGCTGACATCCTTAGGAGGCCCATGTGTGGACAGATTGCTGAATGTGAAGTGGAAATTGGCAGAATGGATCAGATAGGAGAATATAGCCCTCAGCAAATCTCTTTGCATCTTGCTGAACTTGGCAAACGTACAGCTATTTTTCCCAAGTAAGATAAGATGCTTTTTAACCATCTTCTCCAGTAAATAAGGCACAAAATGGGAACATGTCTTCAGAGGCTTCCAATCTCCTCATTGCTTGCACATACTTATAGAACATTTTCATTTAAGACTGCACAGAAAACAAAATACTAGGTTCCATTCTTGGCTCCAGGTGTCCTTGGGTAAGATATTTCATGATGTAAATGCTAGAAAGAACAACCAGGGTCAGTACTCTGCTAGCCCTGCTGCTCATCAACAGGGAAAAACTGGTGGTGAATATAGCCATAGAGGGCAGTAGGGACAGCAGTGACACAGTAAGGCTGCAGGATCTAGAGGAAGGCTTGGGAAAGCGGGTGCAGAGTCAGAACAGTGGAATTCTGGTGAGCAGTCTAGGTCAGTGGAAACTGCTACACAGACTCCCCTGAAAGTGTCCAGGAAAGGGGATGGTGCTGTAGAGAGCTGATGTACTTTTAAAGAAAACTTAGGGGAGAGCTCTGGAATAAATGGTCTGTTTGTGCACAAAGAGCAAGAACTTCAGGAAGGTCTGCTTGGCTAATCAAGGGACTTGATGAACCAAAATGCTGAAAGGGACCATAAGGAAAATAAGGAAGAGAACAAAGGAAGAGCATAAAAGCTTTACTTGGGCTCTTAAGGATGAAAGAAAAAGAAAAAAGCCCATCTGGCACTAAGACAGAGAAGAATAATAGCAGCAAGAAGGGAAGCCACAGGTGTGCCAGTAGCAGAAGGAAGTTCAGGGAAGATGCAAGTCCACTGCTGGGTGCAGGAGACAACCTAATCATCAGCCATGTGGGAAAGGCTGACGTTCATAACGCCTTCTCTATCAGTTTTCATAAAGACTGCTCCAGACCTCTGTGTGTATTGGCATAGCTTGGTAGGGAGAAGGGCAGCCACGAGTGAGGAAGGAACAGACAAAGCACTACTTAGAGGACCTCAATGCTGTCAAGCCACTGGACCAGACAGGGTACACTTGGGGATACTAACAGTGTTAGCTGATGCGGTTGGGTGAGGTCTCTGTCTATCATTTATGAAAAATTGTGGCTGTCAAGACAGGTTGTTCATGACTGAAGAAAACGCTAATGTTTTTCCCATCTTTAGGAAAGGAATGAAGAAGAAAGGACAGTAAGACTTACAGTTTCTGGAAAGGTCATGTAGCATTTCCAAATCATTTCCACAAACATAAAGGACAAGAAGGTATTCAGAATAGTCAGCAGGGATTTACCAGGGGCAAATAATATTTGAAGACATTGATTATCTTCTTTCATGAAATGAAAGGAAATAACAAAGGATATAACTTGTTCTAGAAAGGCTTTTGTCACATTCTCCCACCGCATCCTCATTTGGAAGTTGAGAAAATACAGGCTGAACAAATAGACTGTTGAATGGGTTGAAATATGGCTGAAACACCAGGCTCAGAGGGTTAGTAATCAATATCTTAACACATGGTTGTAGGCTGATGTGAAGTGGAGCAACCCGAAAGTCACTGCTAGGACTTATGTTGCTCAATATCTCCATCACCAACTTGGCCAAAGTGCACCCTCCACCTGACACAAAGTGCACCCTCAGCAAATTTACAGATGTTATTAAACTAGAGAGAGTGGCTGACACAGCTAATGACAGTGCTTCAATCCAGGGGAAACATGAGAAGTTTAAGGACTGGGACAAAAGGAACTTGGTGAAGTTCAATAAGGAGAAGTACAAAGTGATGCACCTGGGGTAGAATAACCCATGGGAACCGACTGGCTAAGTAGTGCCTCCAATTAAAATGGTGTGAAGATCACAGCAGTCATCAGGTTACATATGAGCTGTCAGTGTCCTGTCATGAATACAGCAAACCATGTACTGGGTCGACACTGTAGAGGAGTGTATCCAGCAGTCTGAGGGAACTTATCCCTGTCTGCTTAGAGCTGCTGAAGCCACATCTGGAATAATGTGTGCAGTTTGTGGCCTCAGTTCAAGAGGGACACAGAGAAACTAGAGAGGGTCCAGCAGGCAGCTACTAAATGATAAGGATTTTACAGCAAGTGACCTACAAGGAGATTTTGCAGGGGCAGGTCTTGTGTAGTATCGTAAAAAAGAGTCTAAGGGGCAATCTAATAACAACCAATAAGGACCTGACATGTAGCTACAAACACAACAGACCAAAACATTTCTCAGTTGCCTGTAGATATAACAGTCATGTCCATGGATTGCAGCTTGAAAGGTTCAGACTGGATGTCAGGAAAATGTTTTCACGAGGAGGTTGTGCAGCACTGGAACTGGAGCCCGTATAGGTCATAGAAGCTCTATCCTTGGAGGGTTTCAAGACGTGGTTAGACAAAACCCTGGCTGAAACTGGTCTAGTGTTTGCGATAGTCTGCTTAGGGTGAGAGGCTGGACCTCCAGACATTCCTTCCAATCATCTTCTCTGTGATTCTGGGATCCCTCTGTGCCACAGTTTCCATGCCTCTAAAATGGTGATAAAGATGCTGACCTCCTTTGAAAATAGTTCAAAAGCTACTAATGGGAAAAGACAAGTAAGTGGAATACATTAATATTAAAATAACCAGCTACGTGTATCAATATAGCTAAACTCAATGCCACCTTTTAATTCAATATTTACCCATATTTTTTCACCATAAACCATAATTTTAATGAGAATGTTTCAGGCTGAAACTTGGAAATTTGAATTTTAAGGCTGGGAAACTCCATATATTGGCAATTTTGGCAATTTCAACCCCAGCAAATTTTAAATAGGAAATTTGTCCAAAAATCCAAAATAAGAGCAATTTAAAGAAGTCATTCCTAGATTTCCTTTATAGTCAGTCTGGAAAGAGTTTCTGCTAGGGTGTGATTCATTTGGCCTGTTTTAGGCACCTACTGTAAGCTGAGATGAATCACTTCTGCTCGTGCCAGTTGCTTTAGAATGACTATAAAAGGAGTCAAGGGTGACCACCTCCTGTGGAGAAGTCTGCATTTAGCTGCACACATCTCACCCAAACAGAAACATTCTAAGTCATTAATAATATATATTTTCATTTAGGCTATTATATACAACAAAGTATCGTTGAATTTTAGGGGATGTGATTCCTGACATCTGCATTGCGACCCTCTGAAAACTGGACATTGTGCTGTTCCAAAAGCATTAAAGCATGCAACAACCAAGATTTGGGGATGCCTCAGGTAATCACCATCCACCATCCACACCACATGTTGAAGGAAAGCAGAAATGTTAGGACAGCCATGCTGTAGGATTGGGTCAGATGACTTCCAGAGATCCTTTCCAATCTAGATCACTCATTTTTCTGATTCTGTGATTAGCCATCATGAGTTTGGTTTGGTTTGGTTGGGTTTTTTGTAATATATTATTTATACTTTAAGCTTCCACAATACCTCAACGCAATGAGTTCTGCATTGTCATTAGGTTTTATGAAAAACCACAAAACAAACAAAAGAAGTGCAACCTTCTGTTTATTTTAAATCTGTTGTCTGATCATTTTGTTGGACTCCTGCTCTCTGAGCTCTCTACTGCACCATGTCAAAAATGAGGTAGGTTATACAGTACACATTAACGTGGCTGGCATTGACTGTTACGAGGAAAGTTAATTGGGAATAGCTTTCTTAACCAAGAAAAATATTTAGCTTTCTGAACTTTTCTTGCACTGCATTCACAGAAAAGGACAAAATCTCAACAACAGCAAGAACAATAACTACAAAATAAGAAAAAAATAATTCCCCAAAGCTGGTTTGGATCAACCAGAGTAGTTTACTTCAATTTCACATTTTTTACAGTATACACCACTGTTTTAATGGATATTTCCAAATCAAACCTGAAACTTTGCTTTAAAGACTTTGAAACGGGAGGAACTGGCAACCAGAAAAGTAGAATCAAGGAGTTTTGGAAATGGAAACTTTGTCAAAAGCAAAATGTTCTTATATTAAATAATTTGTACTATATAATGGGAAAAAAACTGTCCAGAAATTGCCAGTCAGCTCTAGTTGTTAGGTATAGAAAATCCAGCACACTTCATTAACAGATTGCTCCCTACTAAAGTCTTCATGCAGTTTAGATTCATTTTGATGTGAAAATCCATTTGAAAAAATACCCAAAAAAATAAATTTTCTTATACAATCAAAAAGGGAGGAAACAAATCCCTAATGAAGCTCTTATTACATGGAGAAAAGTCTTCTGGAGAAGCAGAGAGTGGCTGAGCTGGGAGCTGTGCAGCAGCCAGCTACCGAGAAACCAAATTAGCGCTAATTATATTACGGCTTGCTGTTGTGCGATCAATGTGACTTCACCAAAGGAACTAGGCAGCGGTGTCACTAGGTGGCACAGTTCTGACACATTTACAGATCATTACCCAGCGCTAATGTCAATTCACAGGGTGCAGGGCTGGGGGAACAAGGGGGTCTCTGAACATCACTCAGCTATGTGTGATCTGTGAGTGGAAACTGCTTATCAGCTCCCGACGGGTACGAAATCCAAGCTGAGCTCTGTCAGCCAGGCTTGAAATTAACAGCAAGAAGTTGAGCGTTTCGCAAAAATGGTGTTTAAATGTAAACGCAGCTGGGAGATAAAGGGGGAAAAGGGGCGTAGGATTCAGTAAACACTTGCTGACTTTGTAAGTCGTCAATGATCAGCTTGGGTGAGGTGGCCTGTTGGCCCATTACGGCTCAGAAACGTTGATTTCTTTAGGCTTAAATAACCAGCGAAAGGATGCACCTCTTCCATCCATCTTTGACTTCCAAACCCATTTGTCAAAGTCAGCTTTTATACCTCAGTCATCTGGTAACAACCAGTGAAGTGTGAGCTCCTGCTCCTGACTCCATCACATACCCAACTTGTCAGTGCTACCACATCGCCCAAACCCTGTTGCCAGATATGAAGAAGAAGGATGGGATGTAGCCACTTCTGAAGGTCCCACTGCAGCTTCAAATTTCAACAGCCCTGCTTGAAAAACAGCCTGACTGCAGTTTCAGTCACTCATAATTATTTACATCCATTCACATCAAACTTGCAATAACAAAATACTTCTTGCCCTCCTCCCCACATTTCCTTTGCTTGCTTGCTGGCCTTCCATACCGAATTGAGTCTCAAGAGCCTTAATTTTTCACTTTTACAGCTTGAGCACAGCATATTCATTACCAGAATGAAGTCATAATAAATATGTTTTTAAAAGTTCGAAAAGGGACGGATAAAAATAACAGAACACTAACTTGGCTTTCTAGTTACCACACCTGATTTGTCAATCTGTTGGTCACTCTTTATGTAAAGGGATAGGTTTCTCTAGATTTTATCAAAGGCTGATGAATGATTAATAGCACGAATAAGTGTGCTATGGATGTAAGACTTCTGAATTATAAATGGTTATAAGCGCACTAATAGAGGATATTAGAGAGGATGGTGTGCCCATTATTTACCCACTAGGCATGGCAAAAATGGGTTCATCTTTAATAGAGGTGATCTATTAATTAACAGTGACCCTTTACAAAGGATGTGCCTTTGACATGAAGGTATTTCTATGGAAATCTGTGCAGTTACCTTCTAGAACCCTCGCACAAAACAAGGGGATATTTCTCCCAAGTACCGACACAGTTGTGGATAGCAATTTTTATTTCCAGCAGCAAGAAAACCATTTCAGTGCTTTGGCTCTCAGCCAAGACTGCCAGCAACAACAGGAACTTTTTGTTTTTTTTAAAAGCTATATTTTTGTTAAATAACTTTCCAGGAGATGACTGGTAGACTTTAAGGGGCTGATGGCTCCAAGCTGCCAACTTACTTTTAAAGTTCCTTAACAACTAGTGCTTTGCCCAGGGCTGTTATCCAATTAACAGGAATTTATACTGAAAGTTTGCTATGTAATGACTATGCTTGCGGCCATTACACGGTATCGAACCTACGACCTCTAGACCGAAGGGCATAAATGGATAAAACTTCATGTTTTGATTCCAAAGGGATGACCAAGACTGCCCAATTTGGAGTGGTATATTCCCCATACATTCAGTGGAGATGGTCAGATGCCTCCGAATGGCAATCCAGAAAGCACATATGCTTAGTGTGAGAGATGCTAAGAGCAGGTGAAGGAATGATCTTCTCTAGAGATCAGAGGCCAGTTCAGGGATGCGTGTTAGATATTATCAACCATTCTGACGCAGGAACTTTGTACTCAAGGTAGAGACATGAATAAGTAAAGCCTGGGTTTGGTAAGGAGACTACTCTAGACAACTTCAGATTGATGTTATTCAAACCACATCTCCTGTGAATGTGCTGTAATCTGTAGGCTCTTGAATAATCTTTCTAGAGAATACAAATCATCCCACCTACTGAAACTGGACCAAAGTATAAGTATAACCAAAACACAGTGCATCATGGATGAGGTTCACCTGTCTACACTTCAGCTCATTGCAGACAGATCTCTACATATCATCTGTGGAGAGGTGTAATACTTCTGGAGTAGGGTCATCTGAAGAAGAAAGGGTCATCTGAAGAAGAAAGAATGGCACCTGAGTAGTAACTATTTGTTTACAAAGGCAGTCTAGACAACTAGTTCAGATGCAGATGTTTCCTCTAAGGTAGATGTGATAACATTTATACAAAAACACAGTTAGATGTGATGATTTTCATACATGGTGTGTTAGATAATCCTGAGACTGCAAATAATTGTGGGGCAGAACTAAATGATCGTCCCTACCAGCCGAATGCTCTAACTATGGCCTGATAGCCTGGTGTTGATTGTGGGTGCCAGCCATAAATCACTCACGTGGCCTTAAGCTACTACACAGGTTCATTTCTCTAGTGCTGCTAATTCAGGGTTTGACAGTGAATGAGGAATATCTGGGTATTTTTTTAGCTCTGGGAGATCCATGACTACATGAGAAAATGATGGCTCAGGAGCCAAGCTTGGAAACAGAATCTCAAAATTACCCCCCATCCCAAATCTCAGACAGAATTTTTTAATGAGATTTCATTATTATGATTCAAATGTGTGCTTTATATCCATGCCACTTACTGTGTGTATGCTTGCTCACACATGTGCAGGTACGCATCTGTATACATTAAATACATAAAATTAATTTACATAAATATATATAAATATATATATAAATGTGGGGTCAGAACCACCTTTTTCTTTTATGCTGACACAGCTCCAAGCACAACAGGGTTTCAGGCCACTAGCGCCTACATGTGATCAGAGTACAAATTTTAAATACTAGTAATGACTGAGTCTTTCAGAGAGCTGAACAGTACTAATACCAGAACCTGCTTTATTTAAACATTCAGAGTAATTTTTGTTTTTATCCTTCATACACTCACAAGGATTTGTTTTAATTCAGCTTTCTCTTGTAACTGGCTGCCTCTTCACATTCTTCCCTACCTGTCTTTGAGTTGGTTAATCAAAATTAGAAAGAGATTGTGTGTGTCTGTTAAAAAAAGAGGGGTTTGGCTAAAAATAGTTCCCCAAGCCAGGATATATTACAGCAAACTGCTCTTGCCTCTGGATGTTAGTGGAGTTTCCTTTGTTGTCTTCTTTGATTGTTTCATTTATATGGCAGGTTAGACAACAGCAGACTCCTGTTATTGCCTTTTCTCAGCGGTGAATTTCTTTTTTTTTTAAGGCTTGGAGCCCCTGAGGACAGTCACTCCCTAACCACAGCTGGTGACAGGAGGAGGGTTTTGTGCGTTCGATACTTAGAGTTGAGAGCTGACTGGTGAGAAGATTAACAGCAATGCTATTAAGTGGGATACACTGTCTCCATTTTTAAATTGCCTAGGCCTTTAATAAAAGAAGGAGAGAGAGGGAAAGGGAGACAGAGAGAGAAGTCTTAACAGTATAACATCCTCTGTATGTTCACAATCCATTTCACCAGATGCTAAATTACTTTCGTTCCCTTCCCCCCTCCGTGCACCCACCCCACTTTCTCTGCGTCTGGTGTCTAATGCTGCGTCTCGCTGCTCGGAAAGGAGCCCTTGAATCAAATTGCGGAGGTACTCCGTTAAAAGGGAAGATTAGTGACCCAGGCTTCTGCAATAGAGCGTGCCTACATGAATCCAAATTTCCCAGGCCTTGGGCTGTTTTAGAAAGTTTTTTTTTCCAGGAAACATTGCATCATTAGCTGCATTCTGGCCTCCCATTAGTCTTCTGGCTAATACTGTCAGAGCAGGAAATGAGGATGAGCAGATCTCTCAGACTGAAAAGAAGAATTTGAGAGACTAAACTTTTTCAGGGCATTCAAATAGATTACTCAGGAATATATATAGGAAGTTGGCTCCCAGGACTGAAGTTAGAATATGGAAAGGATTGGAAAAGGTGACTTATCTCTTACTGTGCACAGAGTAGTGATCTGTGCCCTTGAACACTGGACTTCTCTAAATCCAACATTTGCCTTTATGCATATGCTATTCTGACAGGGCTATGCACTGTTTCTGAGTTGGTCAGATGCCTAGAAATCACAAATGCTGGTGTTAAGGAAATCTGGGAAAGAAGGAGCTGGTTCCCTGCTCTGCCACAGGCGGTGAGAGTGACCTTAGAGCTTGAATAGCATGAGATGCCCAGCTCCCATCTCATTAGAGGGCATTTCTGGTGTTTAAACACTGAAATACCATAAAGAATCTTCTGGCTACATTCATACTAAATGATTCCTGAACATGCTCCTGTACACTAGATCATGGCCAGTTATATTGTTAAATTGTTTTGCTTCTTCCAGCTAGCTGTGACCCCCAAAATGCACAGGCACACCTTGGGGGTTATCGCAAACCTGGAACCATTCCTAGAAGGCAGTCTGATGGCGGTCATCTTCCACCACTTCAAGCTCTCTAAATCTATGTTACTGCCTAAGAAAGTGAAGCTTTTACAATGTGGATCCTTACTGACTGCATAGGTGAAGCTAGCAGGGAAGCTCAGATATCCACAGCAAGACCATAGGAATGACAATTTGCCTGGCACAGAGCATCAAGCACATCCAGAAAGTAGCTTTTAGATGAGAGGAAAAACCCCCCAAGTCACCTTTAACATCCACTGCTCCTTCTCTGTGTGGCCATGTTGCATTAGAAGCAAGAACCAAGCTGTTGATTAGGCTTAATAATGACAACAGCAAATCCATAAAGCAATTTTGCTCATATTTTCCATCCTTTAATGTTGTCCAGATTTGGATATTTTGCTTTACTGTCCACCATTACAACTGAACTTTTCAAGCCTTGCATAAGCTCTCTTAAGAAAAAAAGGATTGATTGCATTTCAGGTGCTCAGGACTGGAACTGCTGCCTCTCTGCATATTGTCAGTTAACATTTATTATAGATCAAGTCTTGATGCAGTTACTGGCAACAATCCTGAGCAACTGTTTAACCATCTACAGAACAGAGTCATCCAAACAGGTTTAGAAAAGCCTCCAAAATGACAGCTAGGCATTCCCCCTTTTACAAGGAAGGTGTCCTCTCTCTCTCACCAATTTCTTACACATATTTTCTTATCTGTTCTGTAATATTTTCAGTGATGGATATTCTACAGCTTCCCCAGGCAATCCTCT
>WEKW01009879.1:86374-148248 GCA_013389905.1 Sula dactylatra
CCTGTGGGATATGGAATAAACCAAACTACTCTTTAAAATTTCAGAGCTGTTAAGAAATATTTTCTACATAAAATCCATGTTTTTGAAAGCAGCACATGGATTTTGCTTGGTGATACTCCATTTCAGAATGTTTCCACTCTGAAAATTTGAATGAAAAGTATATTTATTTTGCTTTCCTCATCTTTGTTGTTTTAATGACAGTTGGAAAACGGAAAGAGACTCCTATGCCGACATTTGCCCACAGAAAAAATAAATAAATAAATAAACCAAAACAAACAACCCAGGATTTCTGAAGTAGAAATTTCAAAGGAGGATATTCCATCAGAAACCCATTCCTCTTTTCTTGCTGGCTTTACTACAAACCAATGTGCAGTCACACCCCGGCCCTACAAGTACTGACACATATGCCTGGTTTCAAAAAGGATGGAGATCTTGTGTCTTGAAAGGGGTGACTCTCAGGCATGCGATAAAACAGATTCAAAAGTCTGAGCAGGATCAAAAACCTGAGCAGTTACATCCTGGCATCCCTTTAGGACCAAATTTCATCATCTTCACTTCCATTTACTAAGTGCTTTGCTCAGCAAGAAACATTACAGGTATTCTAGTCAAGACTAGTCTCATCACGGTGTATTTGAAAGCCTTCCAGTAGTCCTTAGTGCAATATGAATAACATTAATCAACTTTTGTTCTCTCAACGCTCCTCTGCTGGAAGAAGCATGAACGTGGGGTGTGTTTTGTTTTGTAATTTTTCAAAAATACTACACACGTGCACATGCACACACCTACAGATTTGTGTTACACAACATAAGGCAGAGACCCACACTGCTGATTTGAATGGAAGAAAGTGAAGTTTAGGGTGGCCTTGGGTATCTTTGGGAGTTTAGTCCAGAGTGTGAGGGCTACACCCGTAAAGCTCAGCTCCCACTAGATTAAATATAACATTTAAGGAAGGAGCAAAGGAAAGCTTTTACATTTTAGTAGCTGATCTGATAGTAGAAGTTCAGTCATTATGTTCAAACCACAATGCATAACTGTGCTGCACCATTTTTATGCTGCTGGACCATCACGTTGCTCAAAGGAGGGAGTAGCAAGGAGTCTCACAGAAGATTTTGGGAAACCCCACAACAGTACCAAAGATTGCCCTGTTAAGTATTATCACAAATGGCCTGATTTAGAGATACTTTGATTACCTTAATTTCAGTATTTCCTAGCTTGGGTGCCGCATTTTGCAGCCTGTAACAGTGATGTCTTATGTTTCTTTCTGTTCTCTTATGTGAAGAGGGGTTGGTATTCAGTACCAATGTGATTGTGTGTCTGTATCTATTTGGAAGAGAAAGGAAGAAAGCAAAACAGTATTTAATTTTAAAAAGATGCCTGTTTTCTCCTCAATCTGATCCCACATTTTCTGCAGGAAGAATAAAAAATGTCTCTATTCAGCTGCCTCTACTGGCATAATGACCAACACAAAGCATATTGCTGCTCAGGTCTCGGTCCAGGAGATGGATAATTGCCAAATTCCATCCCGGGCCGAGCAGCAGCCCAAAGTCTGATGTCAGAGTCTATGTACCGGGGAGCCAGCCCTGCCTCTAGACTCAGTTCAGAGGAAGGTTTCAACACATGAGGGAAATCAAAAGGGACCACCTAAGTCACTGGGTTTACTCCTGTGAAGCTACTGACAGCTACCAGGGGAGTATGGGAAACAAAATGATCGACAAATTGTTCTTCCCACTCAACAGACATAATGCGCTTTACAGAAAGCCTGTAAGAAACTACAGCTTTCTACAGAAAGAAAGCAGGAGACAGGTGAAGGCTGAGAGCCTGCAGTAGCAGCTCGTTCCTTAGCTGAGATTTCAAGTGGTGCTGAGCTTGAGGGGAAGTGCTCCCAGGAGCACAGACATATACACACACGTACTCTCTCACAGAGACGGCCACATCCAGTGGCCACATGAAGAGCTGGAGCCAAACTC
This sequence comes from Sula dactylatra, assembly GCA_013389905.1. NCBI lineage: Eukaryota > Metazoa > Chordata > Aves > Suliformes > Sulidae > Sula > Sula dactylatra. The sequence continues at coordinate 88,342 of WEKW01009879.1, forward strand.
CCCTTCCACATCATCATCCCATGAAGTTTTAAGTCACGCAGGTGTACGGTATTACTGCAGTTTGTTGACATTTGGCGCTGGAGGATAAAATTCACAGATTGCTGTGGAGCGCACTGCTGATGTTGTGAAAACAGATTGAAACTTTGGGGCCTTCTGGGAATTATCTGGGTGATCTTTTGCATCCCTTAAAGAAATACCCAAGTGTGGGTCCTGGTACCCTGTGGCCAGTCGGCAATGGGAAGAAAAGCTCATAAGCTCATGAGCTACAATAGATAACAGCATAGACACAAGCAGACCACTCCAGCCTAGGACAGTCCTAGTGAGTGTCTTAATGCAGCAGAGTTGGCTTGGCATCTGTATCCGAATATGGAAGGGGCAAGAGACCCCTTTTCCCACCACAAATGCAAAGACTGAGTGGCAGAGAAAGAAAGACCTACTCAGGTCTCCGAGGCAAATTCTAGGATATGTTGCTTCCTATGGTAGATGCTGGGGTACCGCCCCTCAGTACCACCTTTTAGTCCATGCCTAAAGTTACAATCTAGACCATAACAGCACTACAACAAGTTTACATTTTTAAAGCATTGTGTATCGTTAGTGAAAAGAAAATCAACAGCATAGCTTTAAAAAACAAAGGAAGAAAGAGAAAGGAGTCTCCTGACAAAGTCACTTCTCAGAGGACACAGCAGAATCTGATGAAACCCAGCCTGCTTTAAATGACAAAAGTTGGGGGAGCTATCAGCCAGAAACACACTCCTCACGCTGGCAGCCAGGTTCAAGCCTCCTTCCCCTTCCTCATTGCAGAGCCTTTGTCCTCTTGCCAGAAGCCTGCCTGCAGGCAACATCCAGCTTTCTAATAAAGCAGCTCCTTTGTCAATGACAGTAATGATTATCTCCTACAGCTGCCCGTGGTGTTGCATTTTGTAACACAATTTGGCCGCCTTTGGCCCCGGTTAGTTCTATTTAACGTACTGCAGGGGGTTCACTGTTTGATCTCTAATTGATATAATTGACTGGGAATAATCAGAGCAGCTTTATAGATTTTTATTGATAGCTAATTTTCCTTCATCCATTGTTTAATTTGATAAGACTATAACCTAATTTATTGCCACTCTGATAGGGATCCATTACCCTTTTGACAAATGCTTCTGGGGCCCACTTGTCAGCAACTGATTCGAAAGAGCTGTTAAGCCTACAGAGCCCATCATTAGTTAATGGCAGTTTAGAAAGCTAATGGCATTATAAATTAAGATCAATAAGTACATGGAAATTACAGTTGTTCAGCAAGACACCACTATATTATTAAACAAACATAATCCTGTACCTTTGGTTAATGCACACATAGGGAACTTCCGAATGAGTTTCAGAGCCGAATAAAGCCAGGTGATTAGCAAAGGAAGAGCCCTGCTCTGGTGCTGGAATTGCCAGACTAATTCCTAAAGGATCTTTGCAAGAAAAGAAAGAAGCCAGCACTGCTTTATTTTGCTGTATAAGCAACCCGAGGCCTCAAAACACCCTCGCACAAAACAATACCCCTCTCGCTTCCTCGGGTTTTGATCTGCTCCAACAACACTTTCAAATGCATAATACAAAATCAGCAAAGGAGAAGCTCTTGGATTTATCCCAGGGATAAAGAAAAGCAAACATAGTATCTCTCGATACTTTTACATAGCTTCCTCTTAATTCGTCACAAGGCTTGATTGACATTGAGTGATGTTTGATCACTTTGGGCCAAAGCAGGCTGATGTGCATGTTGAGATTTTTCCCAGCAAGGCACTGTGATCTAATGAAAACAGCAAAAACAGGATGTCAGAGAGCCTGGAGTCAGCTTTGGCTTCACCACTGACTAGGTGTAGGACACTGAACGAGTAACTTAATCTCCTATGCCTTTTTGCAAGCTCACTCTCTCTCAGCTACCTAGATTGAAGGTCAGGCAATTGGGAGCAAGGTTGTCCCATTCTGGGTTTAGTGCAGATAAACTTCAACCTTAGTCATGTCTCTAGACCTGGATGCAATATAAATAAATTGGGCTGAAGGAAGCATGGGGCAGAAGGGATAAGATAGGCGGGATAAGAAGTATAACCATAACATAACCATAACATAACCATAACCATAACAAGTCCAGCAATAACCTAAGATCTGGGTGACTTGCAGAAGATACTGACCATCTAGGATGTCTGCCAAATGCACTTAGGTGAGTCACTGAATGCTCTCATGGACTCTGGCTACAGATTAGAAATGGACAGCTGAGGTTGTCATATACCTACACGTCTCCCCTGCCCTCTGAGAGCATCTGACATTTTCAACATAGTGATATCTGATCCTGTCTTGAAGCAGATCCTCACTTGAAGCAGGTCCTAGATGGTTCTAGTTTTTATCACAGTGTATTCAGCTTAACTGGCACTAGCTTTGCTTTGCTTAATATGCATGATGTAAACAGCAGAAGTTCATAAGATAATCAAATGTCCTTTCCTTAGGCACAGCAACCTCGGTCAAATGAATGGGACAGACAGCTGAGGGCAGCTAGCAGCTTCCGCCATCCACTTTTAGTCTGCAACTGCAGGTATGGCAGGGCCCTTAGGTACCTAAGGTTAGGTGGGATGAATGTAGTCATGTTTTTAGCGTGGCCATCAGCTCAGCTATAACAGTCTCCATGTAGAGAGCCAGGGGTGCACCAGCAGATATCCTAGTATTTGAGTCAGCTGGAGCTGAAGTTTTGCAAGAGAAGGGGAAAGCGTGTCAGTGTTGCTCAACCCAGTCCAAGACCCTTGCCTGGATTTCACTTTGAATCCAAGAGTAGTCTGAAGACTGGTCTGATGATAATTCAGATGTCCCTGATACCTACCAGTCTTTGAAACATGAGAGCAATGTGCCACGGTCACCCTGGCGATGATGACTGCAGAGGAGCTCCACCAGCAGTGGGTTGGTCTCGTGACCTGTTTGATTTTACGTCCCACTTTGGTTCTAACTGGGTGCGGTGGGCTTTTGTAAGCCTGAAATCTCTTTTCATGCTAGGTCAGTTCTGATGAAAGTCTAAAGTCCTGGTTGGAACAACCCTGTAATTTACTTCAGAGTAGGTGAGGACAGAAACCGGCTCCCTTGCTTCAGCACAGCCTTTGCCCTGATCACTGCCCCCCCTTCTGTCATCCCAACCTCATTCAGACATGACTGGTAGGTAAATCTTAGTGATCCAGATACTAAGTCCTGACGTATTGAGGTCCTTCTGACTGTATAATTTCATTTCTAAGATGATGAAGATAAGACAAACTACTAAACTTGTCAACAGCTCGTCCATATTCACAGCAAGTTTGGCTGATTTACAGATAATCAGCTTATTGGGTAGAAAGACTATTGGGAATTTTAGTTGTTTCCTTAATGAAATAACAGCTCTTCGGTCAGAAGTTATTTACAGTGGCCATACTCCTAGCAATAGGGATGAAATATTATGATTCTGTTTGTCCTGTGATTACCTTGCACAAGTTAATGTTGTGGTATGTCAAAGTATTGACCCAGAAATAAAACTGATTTTCTAAATTGAAGTTCAGCTTACATTACTCAGGGGTCTCAAAATTAAGAGCAAGCTCTAGACAACTTTTTGAGGCAGAAGGAAAACACAGGCCATATCTACGTTAGTATATAGTCTGGACAAACAGGTTTGGATTTGTAGATTGAAGCAAACCATGCTGCAGTCCTGACATCCATGCTGTAGCCATTTGAGAGGGATTTCACTTTGGTCTAGTTTGTTCCCATTTCCATTTGTAGTTAGAAAATATCAGGTACGATTCTAGAGTTTATCTTCTGGTTTAATTTCATTTGAAAGTAATCCTGTTTGTACACTGTGAGACCAAATGAACCAAAGAATTGTGATGAACTGAAATGCATTAAAGTGGAGATGATCAAGAAAGTCACAGCAAAAGGGCACTCCAAATTCCCAGACACCCCCCGCTCCAATAGGTGTTGTTATTTTAGGCACTGACAGATAATAATCTGCTTCAAAATTACCCTCTTAAAAAGGTCTGTTTCTTCCCGTTGACTGTAGGAAGAGCTTAGATAACTGGATCAGGCTTAGGCATGCAATTCTTTGGCACCTGTATTATAGCAGATAAATGTCCTTATTTATCTGGTAGCAACAATGGACCCAAATCCTCTTCACGGTCTTATTGGCCAAAGCATCATAAAACACATGTAGTGAGATATAGATGTGCCCTTGATGCTAAACATGCAAGGAAGAGCTGGAATAGGTGAGGAAGGGGGAAAATGAAATAATTCAATCATTCAATATGCATGAAAATATCACAAATAAACAGTGAGACTTCAGAACTGTGAGCTGCTTTTGAAACACGCTTCCCCCTTGTTCCCCCATCCACCATGTTATAAATTGATACAGCTCCAGTGAATCTAAGAGATTTAAACACAACAAAGGTCTAACCACTGCTCCTGAAAGTTGCTTGGTGTAAAACTGGAACTTTGATATGTGAATTTGCTCCAGGTGCATCCAGGTGCTAGCAGGTGGGTTTTCCCTGCTGACTCTTGCTACCTGTGCAAAGCCATGGTGGCAGGGAAAGCAGACCTGATGGTCTGGAATTGGTTTGGCCCACCAGTGATGGAAGAGGCACCAGCCAAATTTGCTCTCTTACAGCTGAGGAGCGAAAAGGACCAAATTCAGCACTGAGTGACTTGTATCTTGCAGTTGGCTTCAAGGGGAGCAATAGATGTAGACTGAGGAAAGTACATGTATTGCTGCTGAGTCAGACTGAAGAGCCATCTATATGTCTGGAACAGTTCCTTCTGCAGATTGCCCAGATCCCCTTACTAAGGATTTATATGAGGCAAATTGAACAGGGCAAAAATGGGAAATTAATCCTAACCTCATTCTCCTCTTACATCTTTGCAAATCAGGAGCACCTCTACCAAAGCCTTTGAGTCTGTTACAACTCTCTGCATAAGTCTGAAGCCTATTGAAGTTGGTGCACAGGATTCTCCATGATATGCAAATAGATGTATGGTCACTGACCCCAGGTCATTTACATCCCCTGCACATCAGTGAAGCTACGTACCCTGAAAGCTGGTGTTTTGACCTAAAGGAGATATGTGGTGGAAAACTATTTTGAAAAATGTAGAAGTGGAGCTGTCTCACATAATTTCCTTATATAAACTGTTTCTTTCTCTGATCCTACTCACCGTAGCCTTGTGACTCTTCTATCAGCTTAGGAACTGGGTGTTTCTGCCCCACTAGTTTTGGTGTAAAAAAGAAATTTAGGCTCCTAAAACTCAACTTGCACAGACTTCACAGCTCAGAAAACTTTGAGGCAAGGTCTAGATACTTGCTTCTCCCAATCAGTGCCACAACAGTAAAATGCAAAACCAAAGAACCTCCATCCTCTTACACTTCTCCTGGACCCAAGGAAACAAAACTGGCCCCAAGACAGTAAAAATATGACTGTCTATTTATCCCCTAATGAAACAGAGCCAAGGCAAGAGCTACAGGGAAAAGCAGGGGACGGTGGTGGAGGAAGGAAGTAGACTGCCTGTTTGCTTGAAATAAAGCAGGCAAGATTACGAGAGACTCATGCACAAATCTTCACGGTCCCTAAAGTCTCTGGCAAAAAGGTAGAAATGAACTAATTTATTAGTAAAATCACATCAGGGGCAGTAATTTCATGTTAGTGAATTTACATGTAATAACATTAGATTTCCAGCCCTCCATATCAGCACACTGTGGCCCTCTTGGATGATGAATGAGCTGCCTAAAGAAAGATGATGGTTTGATTGTTTTCACAGTGAACGGATCAGCATTTTAATTTCTTGCCTCTGTGTTTATTGCTTATTTGGCCCCTTGCTCAGCTTGTAAAAACTTGACTAAATGGAAATGAATAAATGTAATTACTGCGGGTGACAGTGGTAATCTGTGTGGGTTTTTCATATTGCCTTTGCTAACGTTAATCTAATCACTAGAGAATATGTGTCACTGCACAAATACACTGACAGAAAGCAGAGTCCCCCGTCAGTGCCAAAGATGTGGAGGCTGGACGGACTTCCTGCTGGTGGGGGTCTGTTGCTGGAACAAGGCTTTAGTGGACTAGCCTATAGATGATGCATATCATTACCTTTATATACTATACAGCCTGCCCAGGAGAAAGAAAAGTGATACAAACCAGTGCTGGAAATGAACACAAGATTTTCCCAGGCATTATTCCCTTTCAGATCCCTCCAAGAGGCTTGACAGTGTGTGTGTTATGATCATCCTTCAGACAATATCTGCCCCCTACTTTTCTACCTCTAAGGTCTGTTGCGCATAAACCAGTCTTAGCCTATGTACGGAGGGCACAGGCTCCTATGGAGCCTTGGCTCCAGGACTGGGCCACTAGTTTTTTTCACAGTAACGTGTAAAAAAATGTACATCAAAATAACAGACATGTTGCCTAAGGCTTTATTGGACAGTGCTCTGAGGAAACAGAGCTGATGCCTGACAAAGTGTGTATATGAGCATTTGTGGAGATATCAGCTCCGTGTTATTAATGGGCAACAGAGATTCAGAGGGATTAATTGATTTTCCAAATATCATATGACAAGTGGGATTCAGCTCCAGGTCCAAATACCTGCATTTAAATACATATACATCTGCATAGGTCTATAGATGTTAACTATGTGTTGAAGCTCCCATGCTAGTCAATGGAAATCACAGAGAGATTCAGCTACCTGTGCAGATACTTGTGTAGATACTTATAGAGATACTTATAGAGATACTTATAGAGATATTTAAAATGTCCAAGAGTTATCTTCATGAGCCTGGCAGACATGACACAGGACTTAAGGAACACTTACACACTTCTGTTGAGACAGCTGGAGGTCTGGAAGGACAACCTCCACCTACACTTCGATAACAGAGACCAGAGGGTTATTCAGCTTCCCAAAAGTAGATGTCTGTTTTGGGGTAAGCTGGACTGCTCTCTCAGCTTCATAGTTTGGATCCCCATTGACTATCATGAGCACACAGACACGTCAGTTTTCCCTTTATTAGGCCATTTGAGATACCTTAGTGTACTCCAGTTGGCCTCTAGCTGATAGTACCAGAGTTGAGGGCTTTTATAATTTCAGTCCCATGTGAATATCTTGAATATCCTGGGCAGTGTCAAATGGCACTAGATGTCTAAATTTGGGCAACTGTGACCATCAGTGCCCCTGTCAATACTTTAATTTTGCATACCTTCACTTAGGTTTCTGTACCTGGAACTGAATCATGCCTAATAAATCTGGAGTAGAACTGAGATACAAAGCAAGATGTCCTGACTCCCAGCCGTGTACTCTAATTGAGCTAGGGTGAACTTTTATTCTTTTAGGAAGCTGGTTGCCAATATTCTTTATTCCTGAGCCTCCTGATTGTACCTACTTTAGGTAGAGGCGGAAACATAACCAACAGGAAATTTTTGTTTAAGCTAAACCTAATAAGGCTGAAGATTTTGTCCACATCATGGTGAAACTGCATCTGGAGACAATTCATATATGTACAAAGTCACATTCAGGAGCATGTGAGGATCCACGTACCTGAACATGTGCAGGTTAGCGTTCAAATACATGTCTGGATCTGTGTGCTTCAGTGGTTCTTAAAGAGATCTCTAATTCCACAGCTTAATAATTATGCTGAAACTTTAGTACTAAAACCCCCAAAAAAATAAAGTTGGAAGAGGTATTTGCAGGCTAATTGGCACATCTCTTAGGCATGCTTTTCAGCAGCTGACTATAGCTGTTAGCTATTATCAGATGTTCAAGGCTACTCAGGGAAGTTATTCCTGAGTAAGAAGACAAGCATGAAGAGGAGAACATTAGGCCCATGGACCCTCCACAAATTGTTCTTTTAGTTGCTTATATATTTTATTGATGTTGCAGTGAAGAGGATTCCACAGTAACTCATACCTCAGTGGTAAACCCTTAGTGAAACCTTCATAGCCTGAGCGTTGAACTAGGATTTAGTATGGCTAAGTGGAGGACTTGAACAGCTTGAGTTAATGTTTTGGTTTAACCCTGGTAAGCAGCTAAGCCTCACACAGCTGCTTGCTTACTCCCCCCTCAGTGGGATGGGTAAAAGTGAGAAAGCTCATGGGTTGAGATAAAGACAGTCAAAAGCAAAGGCTGTGCTTACAAGCAAAGCAAAATAAGGAGTTTGTCCACTCCTTCCCATGGGCAGGCAGGTGTTCAGCCATCTCCAGGAAAGCAGGGCTCCATCACGCGTAATGGTTACTTGGGAAGACAAACACGATAACTCTGAATGTCCTCTCCTTCCTTCTTCTTCCCCCAGCTTTTATTGGTGAGCATGACGTCGTGTGGTATGGAATATCTCTTTGGGCAGTTGGGGTCAGCTGTCCCAGCTGTGTCTCCTTCCAACTTCTTTCGCACTCCCAGCCCACTTGCTGGTGGGGTGGGGTGAGAGGCAGAAAAGGCCTTGACTCTGTGTAAGCACTGCTCAGCAGTAACTAAAACACCCACATGTTATCAACACTCTTTTGGTCACAAATCGAAAACATAGTACCATATGAGCTACTATGAAGACAACGAACCCTACCCCAGCCAAAACCAGTACAGCTAAGCTATTCTCTCTGTCTGAGTACTAACAAACTTGTGTCAGTTCTACCTGCTATAGGTCCATATGTGTTCTCAGTCACTTTGTATCTGAGCATCTCTCAGACACATGTTAAGCCATCTGAGAAGCTCTGGTTACCTGCCAGCTGTAGGGAGCAGCTGAATATCCAGACAGTGAATGCTTTCATCTGTGGTCATTTTTGAATGATCTTAGCACTGTGTGTGTCCAGAACAGGCAGACAGGAAGTTGAATTTCACGGGAAGCAGAAAGACCTAAATACGTTCATGGGCATTTGCAATGTGCCAACCAGAGGATTTATGAGGCCCGAACAAAAAAGAAACAGTATGGGTCATGTGAATGCAACCTCAAAACATCAGGAAACATCAGGAAGTTTCATACTGTGCATAATCCCTCTCTTTTCCATCATCACAGACACTGATAATGTCCTCAGTGTTGTCCAGAAATTATATGAAAAACCCTGGCATGTGCCCAGGGAGATTATAATTAGTAAAGACATGAAAAGAGTGGGAGAGGGCTGGCACTTATTGCAAGTATAATACCGATTCAAAACCCAAGGGTGGTTTGGTGAAGCAGTCCTGGGAGTTAATGATACAAGATGTTGTTAATAAATTCTTCATCTCTTGCTTATCTCAAGTGAGATGAATAACACCCTATAAAAACTCATTCATAAGAACATGATCTGTGACTGGTTCTTCCCTTGGTGCAAGAGACAACAGGGAGCCAAAATTAGTGTAATAGGTCTTCGGCATTCCTAATTCCTACAATGCACCATCCCACATCCTAGTTGCTGAATTGTACACATGTACACAAAGCACATACAAAATTTAGGTATACGTACATATATACATACAAAAAAACTCCATTTTGGAGCTGGAGAACTGAGGCACAAAGGCCATATCTGTACTAGTAAGTTAAACATTTACAGTTCACACTCTGCCCTGAAGCCATGTGGCATTGTGTAGATATGGATCTGCAATTAAACTCTCTTAGCCTCCAGAATAAGGAGATCACACCCGAACTGCCCACTGGGAATGGTCCGCAGCTCATGGTAACTCCCAAAATACATCCAGGTATTTGCTAGGAAGGGGTTCAGTTCATTAGTCAAAGCTACACTGACAGCAGTTCTAGTACCACCATGGTGATAGCCACTGCAGATGCATCGAGATAGGTGCATGAGATGATTTCTTGACTGCCAGATAAGAAGAATCAGCAGCAGTTCTAGGATCTGAACTTCGACTGTCTGGGAATAGTTTTAGCCATGAAACTATCTCCTTGTACCAAAGTTCAGCCCTGCACAGCTCTTGTCTTTACCTCTTCCCTGTTGCACTTGACGTCTACAATTTTGCATCTCTTAACCACCCTTCCTAAATATAAACACTTATACAATTCTGCCACTCTCTTGGCTCATTTTCTGCAGGTCAGCACCTGCTGGATGAAGCCCCATGTACAGCAGCCAGCTTCAATACCACCTCTTTGGACCTTTCTAAACATGTTCCTTAGATTTCCAGGCTCAGGTCTACACTTCTCAGCGCTTTGAGGCCAACAGTCAGAGTGGGCAGAGCCAGATGTTCGCATCTTTGTCAGGGAATCACTCCACATAACCCCTAAAGGTTATGCTGCCACTTAATCTCTTCCCCAACTCTTTCACTGTGCCTATTATACTCACTTGGATTTGTTTGACTTACTTAGACTCTTTTGTACTTACTTCTGGCTGTTCTACACACGGTTTATGTACCAATTTAACTAAATCAGTTTAGAAACCAATTTAGTTAAATCAGTACAAACCCCTTGGGTAGAACCAGATGGAGAATACTTTTAATTGATTTAATGTGAGTCAGGTTTTCTTTAGTTGATATGCCCTATTTTCTTGTTGATGTGTATCAGCAATACCCCACCATCAACATGAACATGGTCTCTCACATCTATGAAAGGGGAGAATTTGCCCATGAGAAAATAGGTCCATTTATATTCCCAAAGTATTTGAATAAGGTCTTGGTTTTCTTTTTTGGTCCTCCCACTCCTTGTGAGTAGCTGCCTTCTATGCTTAAAATAGTCCATAATTTTTAATGTAATTATTCATCTGAAGAGGTGAGAGGAGCAGAAGGCTCTAGAGAATTGTAATGGGATAGAAAGCCAACACTACAAATACAGTGCACGTCACTAGTGACTTGGAAGCTGTAACTATTCTTTGGCTGACTAAAAAAGGCTTGGAAAATTCATTTCACACTTTCACATTTTATAACCTTTATGTTAGCCAGGCTGAGAAAAGAGCCTAGGATTGAATGTACAACAGGGTTGAGATGTCCTTCCTGCAGGTTCCTCCTGAGCAGAGAAATTGAAGTGGGAAAGGAATCCACCACACTGCCCATGTCCCATCTGGGGACAGAGATCTTTGTATCTTGTGTTCTGTCCTTCATGGACATTACATTATGGTTTATGAAGCGACAGTCAGCAAAATAACTCCAAATTAATTGAAGATGGGAATTTAAATTGCATTCAGTTGGAAATATTCTGAAGGAGCCTAAACTCTGTCCTGCTTCACCCTATGTTAAACTGAATGAAGCAAGACTGAATTAAAGCCCCTTTAATTCTGAATGAGAGAGTCCACACAGCATTTTAATTTAGTTGAACTAATCCACTTCAAAAATTAATCCAGATTAATTTTCCTCAGTATCCCTGAGCAGATCTGCAAAGCTGCCTGAGGGAGTTGGGAGCCATTTCCCGGTATATGGAAATTGAATGAAATAGGCTCCAGTCCAATGGCAACTCCACAATAGTGCCTTGTGTGAGCACTGTTATTCCGGAATTAAACAGACAATCGTTTCAGATTATCTGTTGTGCTCTATGCCGTCATCCTGCCTTCCTTCACAATAATTTCCTTAATCCCAACTGCAGGAGAATTGAACCATGAGATTTCTAAATCCCATACTAAATTCTCATCGACAAAATTAAATGACAACACGGAAGAGCAATTTAGGTTCTAGTTAATTTTATGGGAAGCATTCCTTCCAAAATGAAAACAAACATTCCTTCACCCTACTCTGAAGGGCTTTGAATTCAGTATATCTGGGGCTAATTGGAACCCTGCAAACCAGCCAGAGTCAAACTGAAACTCTTCATTTTAGCTTACATTGAACTAAATGTAGTGAGTCAAGTATGTTAAAAAAAAAAAAAAGAAATCAAACTAACTTTAAAAGTTGCAATACTCTCTTTTTAGTACTTCATGCTAGAGTTTGAATATATTCTCCAAACAAGTAGTACATTGACTGTATCATTTTCTTTGTATATAAATTTGCAATTAAGCCCATGATTTTATTTCAATTACATTTCTTCCTGATTTCTTAAACTTTTTTTTTCCTTCTTTTTTTCTTTTTTTCTTTTTTTAGAGATAATGAATAGGAACTTTGGAAAATTCTGTGCCTTTTTGCATTTCATTTTTATAGTGGAAAAAGGTTTTGGCTTTATTTTTCTCAGGTTATAAATAAATGGATTATTTTTGAGAAAACTAAGCTATTTAAACTTTTTGAAATAAACTTAGACAATGGCCCATAAAAATCCTAAAGCATGTGAACAACAATGTTCAGCATTTTGTACTAACATGGTACTGCAACTTGCGAACTCATGATAGCATTCTTACTTTGAGGCAGCCAGTTTCAGAAAATCAATAATCATGCAGTAGCTTTTGCAGAAGGACTCGCAGGCACAAACCAGACATTTTTGCCACTGGGAAACAGATTTTACTCTTGAACTTCTTCACTAAAAATAGTGATTTTAGGTCATAGTGATCAATGAATCAAGTGAAAGTATTTCTTGCATTTTCTTCATTACTCCTTTCTCCTAACATCTTTATTTTTCTTTGCGCATTGTATAAAATGGTGATGTTTAAAATATATGGGTTTCAGATGCTTCTTGCAAACTGGATGAGAAAAAGCAGCATGTTCTGCTTAAATCATCTGGAGGGAGCATTGTTAGAGAGATTGTGCGGAAAGGAGTTTGCAACAGCAAACTGACATTAGAATGTAAATTTTTCTTACCTATTCATTATCGCTTTTTGAGACCTAGCTCTTAAAGCAGTGGGTGGAAAAATGTCTCATATTTGTTGAACGTCCTGTTGGTGGCAGCAGTTACAGTACATTGAATACATCAGCAAAAGTAAGAGCCTGATCTGGCCAGGTAGCTCCAACATGCCGTTTACAGGCAGAGAGGTGATCTTGGGTGTAGATCTCTCAAAAGCTGATGACTTTGCTGTGGCTTCAGCAGTTCAGCTTACACAGAAAAACAAGGAATGGAGTGCAAAAAACCCAAAACCAAATATTGGGTCCCGGGAGCACTGCAAGGTGAGACTATGTATGAGAGAGAGCAAGAGCTGGCAAAGCTGTGGAAAGAAAAGGTGAAGTTAAGAGCTTGGTCTGGTCTGCTTGGCTGGGGAAAGTGATGGGAAATGAAAATGCATAGGGAGATGAAGAGGGAGGCAGGGGTGGGGACATGGATCACTGAGTTTAGTGGTTAAGGAGGAGCTCACTGTTGAAAGTATAATGTTTTCTAAGTCATTAGCTTGTTGTATGCCTCATGAGGAAGAAGAGGAAGAGAACAGGGAAAAGAGACTGGAGGAGGACAGGAACATCTGAGGAAGAGCGGCACAGTTTTCTAGTCAGAACGAAATCATTAAAGCCCCTCCTTTTTAGTTCCCTTTAAGCAGAAAAAAAGAACTCACATAGCATAAGCAAAACCTCCTTTCCTCCTTCCCCATTTCTTGAGAGATCTGATTTTATTGTGGGGGTAGAATAGAAGCAGAATTTGTCATACTTTGCTGTTGATTTCAGGTGTTTCTGGTTTTAGCTGCCCGACTGGGGTCACTCTCAAGAGTGGCTGCCTTTTTCAGGACTTGTTGTGGACACTCACTCTGGAAATCCAGCAGCTTAAATGAGGTGGGCATACAGTTATTGAAGCCGAAAGGAACTATTGAAGTTCCTGAAAATGATGGAGACATAGAGAAACATTTTACCAGGACCTGTAGTGACAGGATAAGGGGTAATGGTTTAAACTAAGTTTAAACTAAACTTAGATTGGACAAAAGGAAGAAATTATTTAAGGTAAGGGTGGTGAGACACCAGAACAGGTTGCCCAGAGAAGCTGTGGATGCCCCATCCTTGCAAGTGTTCAAGGCTGGGTTGGATGGGGCTTTGAGCAACCTGGTCTAGTGGAAGGTGTCCCTGCCCATGGCAGAGGGGTTGGACTAAATGATCTTTAAAGGTCCCTTCCAGCCCAAATCACCCTATGAACCTATGATTCTGTGATCTATAATATAGATGTAACAGAATTTGACTTAAAGGATCTAATTAGTCACTGTGTGTCCCTCCTACTGATTCAGAGTCAGACATTTCACCATTTTCTTTTGATTTATTGGCCTCAGAAGGACACCAGTAGTCCAATTACAAATTTTTTCTGGCATAAAAGGATGTTTCATGAGCATCTCCTCTCTGAGGCCTGGGACTTTCCTGTCCAATGGAGAGACTGGAGGGATTATGGATAAAGAGGGAGTACGGAGGAACAAACGGAGATTCTTGTACTGCAGGCACAATGACGAGATAGTCTACACCATTTTATGGATTAGGAGTGGATCCTGATGCTTCATTGCACTGCCGAGAAAACTTCCTGTAGATCTGTAAAAGGATTTCTAATGCCAGTTTCTGCATTGTAGGGGTAAGACTTTGTACACTGAGGACAGCACTGGAGCTCCGAAAGAGAGAATGGGAAGGTATTTTGTATCTGTGAGTTGCAAAACCTTTTGCATAGCAAGCACTCAGCACAGGCTGTGTAAACTCACTTTTCTTAAACAAACATTCTGGAAAGCAAAGAGTTTTCAACATTTTCAGGGAGCCCCTGAGCTCCCATTGCCAGCTAGCAATGCTGGATTGTCTCCTTTACAGGCAGCAATAAAGTCCCTTGGAAGAAAATGAGAAGAAAACAAAACAGGCAAACCTCAAAGTCCCCAAGGGAATGAATAGAAATAAACACAGTCAATGTGGAAATCAGTGTTGATTCCTGCCATCAGATTCCCACTCTGTTTGACCTCAGGAACAGCACTGACATGTACCAGAGGGCAGGGAGTAGGAAAAAAAGGTAGGACATGTGACGTGGAGTGGGGACAACTGATGTGTTTTTAAGAAGCAATGTGGCTTGAAGTTAATATAAACCACCTTCTAGTAGCTATACTTAGCTATTATTTTGATAAGCAATAGTAGTGGAATTTCTTCCAGTGTGTAAAGCCTTTTGTAAACCAAGAGCACAAGGGAACATCCACACTTTTTCACTCATTGACTTTAACTACACCTTGCTAAATTACTAGACATCTATGGCCCCACATTGCAGATCATTACCCAGCTTTGATAAAACTAATAAATTAAGGCTCAGATTAATGTCATCAAACTTTGTCTGTCTTAAACTCAGGCATCTGAATTAGGTTAGTTCCCGAAGAGGACAAGGGTCTCTCCAGCAGGCAATTTATGTCACCTGTCTCAGGACATCTGTCTCAGGAGAGGAAACTTGATACCAGAAGCAACTGTAGTTGCCATTATCTGGTTGCAGGGTGCTATTCTTCCTCCCCCCCCACCTCCCCCCAGCTATGTCACTTTATATAGCCTCATTGATGCATGTTATTATCCCTTTCAGAATTCAGATTGCTCTCTCCTCCCTCTCTAATTCTGTGCTGCATCTCCCACAACATTTGCTGATGATGGACTGCCATTTGCCACTTCTTTGCTTTTCCAAGAGAGGAGCTTGCAGTGCATTCAGAGATGCAGTTAGCCCTGTAGTTGCCAGAGAAAGAGAGGAAGGGACAACTAACTTAATTTTGAAAGGTAGCATGTCTGTATTTGCAAAAGCAAAATAGTACATTTTCAAGTTTTGCTGAAAAATTGGTGTTTTTTAAAGGTCAGAAAAAATATCTGTCCAGCTTTACCAAGAACACATATGAAAGTGTCAAATGCCAAAGTGTGGGTCAAGGCACATAGGCATTCTTGTGTCTTAAACAAGCAGCTAAATGGATGAACTGAGAAGAGGAGCATCATCTGTCCCATTAGCCGTCAGCTGCTTATTGCCCTAGGCAAAGACAACATATTGGGGGACTTTGTTATATTTTCTTTTTCACTTGGCTAGTTCTGTTTGAGTCAGTGGTTCAGACTAATTACTAGAAAATAAATAATAAAATATGTAAGAGCCTCAGCAGGAGTGAATCTCTTTGCAAACAGAAAGAACCAATTCAAATCTCAGCAAACTCACCACAGAGCCAGGCAATTTAGCAATAGAGTTAACAACAAACCCAACAAAAACATACTTAACTTTGATCCATTTTTATTCACTTGATCAATGTCTGGGCATCCTGACAGTTACCACCTTCAATTTCAAAGCACACAAGATAGTGGCTGGTGTGCTGCCTTGGTCTTCATTTCTTGCTTTTCTGCAAGTGGTAGAACATTGCTGTGATGGTAGAAGAAGAACTAAAGATAATCAGACCTAAATTACCCCCCGTGAAGTAAGCAATGGCATTAAACTTGGCTAGTTTTAGTTTGTGTTTAAAATTAGGATGTCAGACCAAATTTCTGCTCTAGCACCCCTTTATGGTAAATGGAAAGAAACAGGAACTTTCTGAGAGCAATTTGTCTAACCTATCTTTGATAAATATTTTTGATACATATCAGTCATCCTCTCCAAGTACCTTTACTTCTCATTATTGATTTTAGAAGAAACTTCGGAGATTAAAATTCTGATTTAAACACCATGATTATTTGGTTTTAAATTAGGTAAGGAAATCTATGTGTCCAGAATTTAAGAAGGACAATGTTTTGAAGCAAGATTTTAATGCTTGAGACATTGGTTCAAACCTGAAACCCGTTAGCATCTGAAACAACATTGGCATTCAATTTCTGTCACTCTGTTCTGCAGGCAGCTATGGCTGAGCAGGGCAGCCAAGGCTGTCCCCCTACTCGGTGCAGAAAGACAAGTGTGGTTCATCTGATGTATTTTAGAAGTACTTTAGTACATAAGGAAACGCAAGCTCTTCCTTCTTTCCATTGCTTCTCAAGGCAGTTAGGATATAGCTTCAGTCAAGCACAATGTCCAATCTGCAGAAACATACCTGTGGGCAGATGAATCCCACCTGATGGCACTGTTTATGACTTAACTGTTTCTTTCCACATTAAATCTCCTGGCGGAACTCCAGGAGCATGAATTCAGGTTGAATTCAGGTTCAGTCTTCTGTTGCCCACAAGAAGTTGGAAGGAATTTTGATTTCTGACTATGATGCACCCATAAAAGTACGATTCAAGAAGAAAATCAGCTTTAGAAATCAAGAGTTTCTCTCTGCTGTCCCAGCTATCTCCATTTTTTGATTGATTTTTTTTCTTTTTAAATAGCTACCCTATCTGATCTGTATCAGAAATACCATTAAACAAGATGCTCTTGGCACCATTACAGTAACTTCAAAGATGTCGTAAGAGCTCCTGAGCTTGTCTGGTAAACCTCATAGCACAATGTGTTTCTGTTTTTATCCCTGTTCCAACATTTCTAGAAGTCTGTAATGAACAGGCAATGGAATAAATTCACTGAAACAGTGGTTATTAAGTTTCTGGAAAAGTTAGCAATGATGTTATAGAAAGTGTCAGAAATGAGAACTTACTTCAGGAAATTTGCACTGGGACATATTTATTATTTCATGTGTGGGAAAGGAGCTTAATCCATATATTTATTGGGCAGAATGGGACATATTTGGGACCTAGTACAATTAAACAATAGTTCAGTAAATAATGGATAAACTAATGCTACTTTTTTTTCACTTTCTGGTGTTGGGCTATGTCCACTTCCTGTTGGTTTTGTTGGTGTCCTTGTTTTGGTGGACATTCAACATTGCTTAAATAATGCAAATAACTCTTTTATTTGTGTCTGTGCTACAGCTCTCTAAGCAGAATCTATGCCTCTCCCCACTTACACTTGATTTCTAAACATGGAATAGGTAGCTTATATTGCCATGGACTTTGGCTCTAGATTCTAAATTAAAAATTAAATGGTTGTGATGGCTCATGACTCATTGCCTACCTGACACAAGCCATAAATCCAATAAGAGTAGGCAGTATGGCAGTATAGCAGTATGTATCCAAAGCTGTTGATCCCTCCCAAACATAGGTGTAACCAAGAGCTTGATCCTACTATCATAAAATCTGCAGGACTAAGAATAATAAGGAGTCCGCTTTTTAACAAGTCTCTGTTTTAATAATTGAGTTAGTACCAAGCTGAAGGAAGATTAGCAGATATTTCAGGGAATTAACTAGATCACTGGAAATTAGGCATTACATGGAACTGGGACGTAGTAATGAAAGTTTTCTTTCCAGAATTTGCTTGTAAGGATGTCAACATTTTTTTTATTTCATTCATGATGGTATTTAGAATCCCAGCATTCATGTGGACTAGGAAAATATTTTTATTTACTTCATTCATAGCCAGGACAACATTCAGAAGACTGATAGGTTAATTTATTTCTTTTTCTCACAATGTTCATCCAATTGAAAATGTTTGGGTTTTTTTTGGAAATAAAGTTTTAAGTGAAAAGTTTTTAAACACTCCTGCAAATCTCAACCATTCATTTCAGCACCCCGAAGTGTGTGGATTAAGAAACCTGCAAACTGTGTTTCTAGCCTTGGAAAAAAAATCGTTATGGCCTTAATGTCATGAAGAATATATATCTTGGGTCAAGAGAGCTGAAAAGGCATGCAAAGAAGTCTCTCTAGGACTGGCGTCTTAGTGTATGAATTAATTATCCAAAACTGAGAATGGTTAGTCAGTCTTATCTGAATTAGAATTGTTTTCCTACTCAAATCTAGTGGATTTCAGATAGTGACAATAACAGCTTATAAAAATGTTTATGGAAGTCTCATGATACATCAGTAAATGTATATTCTCAGTGATTTTTAAAGTCAATTTCCTTTTCTTTCTTAACCTTATTTGTATGGTCCCAATTCAAAATTAGATCATGTTTAGAAGATTAGAGACTAGCAACTGTTGCCTTTACTTGAAGCTGCTTTGTAACAGTTTATTATATGATATGTCCATTAAAATATAGTTTTCAGTGAAAAATGAAAATCTCCTTTAAGCTTTATATTTATTTTATTTAAGAATAAGGAAAGAGTATATGCAAAAATGACCATCACAGGTGAAAGACAGGGAGAAGGAAACACAGAGAGGTGAACTTCCATGTTTAGATAATTAATTTTTGAAAATGGGTGATTCCACTTTTAATATCTTTTTAATCATCTCACTTGAGGTCTAATTTTCAGCTGAATCATTCATATCTGGATTTATACACATGAGAAGTCAATGCAATGAAGATGAGAATGATTATAAAACTTGCAAGCCTTTGTATTTGACCAGGATTCTATTATGTGAAGACACTAGTCATAAAAAAAAAACCCACCACCAACAAAACCCCCAAAAAACAAAACAAAAAAACCCCCCTGATTTGCAAAGCCTTTGATCCACATTTGGTACAAGAGAGTATCAAGTGGAGACAGGGAAGTAGCAAGAGACAATGAGAGAGTTTTAGCCACTAAGGCTGTAATTCTACTAGTAAACTAAACTTCAGGTGCTTGACAGGTATCCCACATAGTCATCGTAGAACCCAGTCATAGTCACTGAGAAAAGTGCTGACAGATAGCAGTTTAGCCCAGGCTAGATGTGTACCGCTCTCCGGAGAAGCCTATGTCTTTCCACAGATTATGGAGGGAGCCTTGGGCAACTATGCGTCTAACACAGGAGACGCAGTTAAGCTAAATGAATGAGGACCATGATAGCCTGCACGCCAGTAAGCTACAGTCTTTGAGGGCTTAGTCCTGCCACTGTCATCAGAATCAATTATATTCCTGAATAAATCAATTAAATGCTGGTTAACCACAACAGAAAGAGAGAAAAAGGTCCTTTGTGAAAAGAAGACTGGAATTAAGTTTTTTTTCCATAGGAAAATCATGGCTGAACTCCAAGACATTTTATAAGTCTGATTTGTTTTTCCTCGCGTGTTCTTCCGGTACATTCATCTGCTTATTTGTTTAATGAATGTGGTGCTGGTGAGAGATGCTGGATTGATGCCTTGGGGAGAACAAAGTCTTTTATTTGTCTCCAGGCATGCTATACCCTTGCTTCACAACCATGTGTCTTTGCCTCTGATCTGCAAGGACCACCTTTAAGGGTGAAAAAGTAGTTTAGTTTCCCGGGCCTTTTTAAACTTGCCTTTTCCTCTGGATCTACCAGCAAGGGACAGAGGTTCATTAGCGCTTATTTTTATAGACACTGTCAGGAAGTTCATTTCACATCCAAAGCTTCCTCATAAATTTTGTTGGCCTTGAAACCTCACAATAGCAGGCTTTTATTTTTTTTAAAGCAACTGTTGGCTAGGCTAGCAGTACTGTTTCTTTCAGAGTCTTTTCTGACCTTATTTCAATTCAGGAAATTATAAAGGTCATGAAAATAATAATAAAAAAAAGGTAAAATATTAATGGCAAGAATGTTAAAACTCACTCTACAGCTCTCTCCAGATCTCACTTCCTCATACAGCAGACTGCAGATCTCAGTCCGTAAATGATTGCATGCCACGCTTTGCTCTTATCCAGACTCTTTCTTTATTATTCTGCCCGGTTAACTGTCTTGAAGGTGGTTAGCTAAAGTTACCCACTCCTGGGTGTTTCCCTTCATCTGCTCTATTACTTGTGGCAGTGGAAACCTCATGTAACATTCCTGACCTTCAACAGATCATTTTTCAGGCAAGGATTAATATTTGATGACACCCCATCTTTCCCTATGTTGTGGTTTAGCCCCAGTCAGCAACTAAGCACCACACAGCCGCTCGCTCACTCCCCCCACCCCTGTGGGCTGGGGAGAGAATCGGAGGAGCAAAAGCAAGAAAACCCGTGGGTTGAGATAAGAACAGTTTAATAATTAAAATAAAATAGTAAGAATAGTAATGGTAATGATAATAATAATAATAATAATATAATAAAAAGAAATAATGAGAGAGAATAAAACAAAACCCAGGGGATAAAGGGAAAAGGGAAAAAAAGACCACAAGAGCTGCAACCGCTCACCACCCGCTGACCGACACCGCCAGTCCCCGAGCCGCGATCGCGCCTTCCCCCGGCCAACTGCCCCCAGTTAATATACTGGGCATGACATCACATGATATGGAATACCCTTTGGCCAATTCGGATCAGCTCTCTTGGTTGTATCCCCTCCCCTCCCGGCTTCTTGTGCACCCGGCAGAGCATGGGAAGCCGCAAAAGTCCTTGGCTAGTGTAAGCGCTACCTAGCAACAACTAAAACATCAGTGTGTTATCACTTATTTTCATACTAAGTCTAAAACACAGCACTATACTAGCTACAGTGAAGAAAATTAACTATCCCAGCTAAAACCATGACACCCTAATAAGGCCTTGAAAAACCTTCTGCATGAGAGAGGGAGTGAGAGAGCAAGGGTAGAGAAAGAGGAAGAGAGAAAGCAAAGGAAAGGTGGAGGAAGCCAGAAAATAAGATAAACAAGCTTCCCAAGCCATCTTTGACAAAAGTTAGGATTTCTTTTTATTATTTTCTTCATCATTGGCTAAAGATAGATGAAACATGGAAATTGTAATAGTCTGAAGTACCTATGATTTAAAGTGCTTTAAGTGGGTCCCAGGCTCTGCTTTTTAAGTTGGCTTGATAAAGAGCTTTGACCCTGAGGCTTTGAGAGAGTCCCTGTTTCACCTGAAGGGCAAACTCCCAACAGTGGAAAGCAGGAGCAGAGTCATAAACGTTTTCTTTGTTGAATGAAAACAACTTATGCTTTACCAACATGGGTTACCCTTGCCTGGCATCTCTTCTTCAAAGGAGGAGAGGTTGCTTTGAGAACAATATCCCAAACCTCATGCTGATTATGAGATAAACATGCTCGCTATGGGTCTTTTTCAACAGTTTGAATTTCTGAGGAACTTCTGTTTTTAAGCTTGTGCTAGTTCCAGCTCTCCCTGTATGAACAAGTCTGAAGGTTTGGATATCCAGAGCTCCACGGGTAAATTAGTTGCAAGCAGTATCTGCAACATCTCATTATTAAAACTGCAAAATCAGAGCTGCTGTGCCTTCCTCTTTTAATGTACTTCTTTATTGAATGTGTCAGT
The DNA here is from genome assembly GCA_013389905.1 of Sula dactylatra. Lineage (NCBI taxonomy): Eukaryota > Metazoa > Chordata > Aves > Suliformes > Sulidae > Sula > Sula dactylatra. Next base: position 110,128 of record WEKW01009879.1, read on the forward strand.
AAGCATCTCCCATTTTAATATTTGATAAATATAAAGAGATAGGAGTGCTGCAAAATACTCCCTACCACTCATTAACAAATCTAGGGCATCCTCCTCAAATTATCATGGCGTGCCCTCCCTCCACCTTTTCTCTTTCCACCTCCCCCCATCAAAAAACCCAGGAAATTTGTTACAGGAAATTGCTGTTATTGCTCTTATTATTATTGCTATTTCTTCCCCCTCCCTCCACCCAGTCAGGAGTGAAAAGCCAAAGGATGGTGAAGAGTAATTTGCCTGGAAAGACAACATTTAGGCTGTTCTGACACTGGTGCTGCATTTTTAATATCCACCCCTCTGAATGTCTTATCATTAAAACTTCATGGCTATCGTTTTATTTATTTATTTATTACCAGCAACGCCACCTCTCTGCTCGGCAGCGCTTCCTGCCTTTCCGATTTCAGCAGCGCCTGACCCCATTTCAGTCAATTTTCCATATCCTGCCTGTCTTGTATCCACCAAGGGAACACACTGATGCTGTGTTTATGCTAATTTTATGCTCTCTGAGTTGTGTCTGTTATTCAAAGCAGTTGAAGCAGTTATTGCCAGTAATCTTATTTCTGCGAGAGCCCCCGGGGCAGAGCAAGCCTCGGAGCCGGTCCTGCAGATCGCGTCAGAGCCATCACAGCCTGCTGGTAAATGGCAGCTTTTTCCTGCAGAATCTGATATCAGTTACTTCGCAAACACAGTAATAAAATGAAACAAATCAGATTTTCAAGTAAATAAACCAGACTTCAATGGCAACAACAATGGTCAGGACAACAGGATTTTAATAAGTGATGCTATACAGGGGAAAATATTCATCCCTTCTTCTTCTTGCTCTCTCCCTGTTCCAAACCAAAATTAGCTGCCTGAACCCCTTTCAGACTGAAAGCAAAACAAAAAGTAAATACAGCCAGCATGGGGTCTGCTCTCCTGGTTGGTAAAAAAGGGCGTTCACTGATGACATGTATGGAAATTCCCCTGCAAAGGTGCTCTGAGCTACTGTGTTGGGCAACAGAAGACCGTGAATTGTTATTCCTGTTTTTCTACTGGCATAATATCCATGGGAAATTGCACAAGAACTTCTGTGTTAAGGGACAGGCAGATGGTACCTACCAAGACAAAGGTGCTGACCTTCTGCTCGGAAGAGCTGGGCATGATTCATGGTTTTGCCACCATTTTCTTGGGCATGTAATTTAAGGGCAAGTCTTGAAGTGCCCATTGACTTTTCAATAAGGCTTTAAAACAAACTCATCCACTTCCTCGGTGCCTTCCTAAAAGCCAAATATTCAGAAGTCAGAAAAGGTGTTTTATTCTAAAATAGCATTTATAGAAAAACTTGAAATTCTGAATTTTTAGATAGCCTTGCCTTGGAAAGTATTTAAAATTTTGTCAGAAAGCCAATAGCTGGAAAAAAAATCGAATTCTGGCCAATTTCTAGTTGCCAAAAATGCAAACCACTTTGCTCATAAGAAACATTTCCTATAGAAAACTCCGATTTAAGAAACATTTTTCAACAAGAAGACATTTCAAATGGAACATTTTCATGTTTTTCTACTGCCATCAGCAGCACTCATCTTTTATTGTGATGCTTGAGGCCATGTTTTCAGCATACTGTGCTCTTCAGAAACTTGCCCAGTTACATTGAGTCCTCTATAGCAGCAGGAGCTCCCATATATAAATTTATATATGTATATATACATATCTGTGTACATAAATAAAATATAAAATCCTGGATTTAGTCTCTCTTTACTGTAGTTTCTCATCTGTCAAGTGACTAATAATGCTTCCACTTCATCACTCTTAAATAATTTTTAAACTTTTCTGAAAGTCTCTGTCTTCTGTTCTGTATGCTAAACTTCCTGAAAAGGAGTTCTGCCTTGATATCACCTTCTCTGTATTTTGTAGATCTGATATAAGGATTTTAAACTTCACTTTTTCATTTGAAATCATACAAGAGCAATGGAAGCGTCTAGATCACCCATGCCCTCCTCCTGGAGCAATCCTGGTGATATATCTAATGGCAAATTCACTGACTGCTCACTGTCCCTGACGCCAATTCACAATGTTTGGCCACATGTATTATAAGAGTTCTTGATCCCAAAAAAACTGTGTGGCCCCCCACAAAGTGCATGTTGGAAATAATTCCAGGCCCAGTAATTGTTGCTGTCTCTTCTGAGCCACAACCACTCTTAACAATTTACTATTAACAGCACTGGAGTTTCAAGACTTGGGTATGTTTTCTGGAACTATCTCATTTTATAGCACATACATAGCCTATGCTTTTTGGTCTTCTCTGGTCCAAAGATGAGCAGTATTTGTGAGGGTTTTTTTTCTGATTTCAACTATATTTGGATCAAGTTCTTATGGAGGTAACAGGCTTCAATAGCCTTCGATTATGGCAGTGCAAGCCAAAGTGGAAATCGGAAGAGTTACTCAGAGCAGTGACACCAAGGACAGATTTTGACTCAACTTCTGTAAATCACATCTGTATATTAACCTTAACTAAAGTTCTAGACCTTGGCTATTTTTCCATTCCTTGAACTGTAATTTTTAAATTTGCCTATGATGTTGCAGATTTAGCACTGATCTAAATAGACTAGAAAAACACAAAAGACCTGGGATAAATGTCTAAAACAAGTGAAGTCCAGGAGAGCTTTTGCTTGACGTCCCAGGCCACCACTGTCCTGGGTTGTCTATTTAGCTGCCCCTTGAATCTGACACCAATGCCAACATAGTGCAGTTGCTGGGCTAGAGACCCTGACATATGCAATTGCTGCTAAATAGTTTCTTCCATCTAGGGGCAAGTCTAGTTTGTACAATGTGCCACAAAGAGATGCCAAAACTAGCACTGGAATTAAACAGTGTAGCTGTTCACATCCTAAAGCAGGCTGCAGGACCAAATGCATCCTATTAATGGAGCCACACTATCTGCTAAAAAGCTGTACTTGCTGCTGACTTGGACGGCACTGATACATTCAAGAGACAAAATATTTTTATCCCTATCTGTTCCTAAACTACTCTAAATGGCAAACAAGTAAGAGTAGTAACGATAACATTTTTTTATAGGGACAGAAATAAGTGGCATTTTTTTTTTCCCCACTGGATTACTTTATCTACAGACTTTCTATTTGTCTATGATGTTGCAGATTTAGCACTGATCTAAATAGACTACAAAAACACAAAAGACCTGGGATAAATGGTTTTGGGTTTTTTTTTTGTTTTGTTTTTGTTTTTGGTTTGTTTTTTTTTTCACATCAATCTCCTTTATGTCATCCTGGAAGGAGGAGATGTCTAAAAACAAGCATATATATCTAAGGTCCTTCATCCTTCATGCTTTTACATTTTGGCAATTCATACCATTCATAATGGAATGTAGAAAAAAAAGTCTTCTGAATTTTCTGGGTTTTTTCTTTAAAAACATCTACATATGTAAATAGAAATATAAATACAAATACAGTCTAGGCGTGTAAAGCTTTGACAGCATTTTCAAGTATCCTTTGGCAGGAAACTACTTTTTAATATTAATGGCAAATTGCTAGATTTATGATATCCAAAGAAGCACAATTTTCTGTTTCTTTACATATTTGTTTTACATGTTCGGAAGCATTTTAGCTTGGGAAGTTGAACATGTATTGCGTGCATGATGCAGATCAGGCTGCAGTTTCCAGGAATTGCAGTGTCTCTCAATAATTCAAGCTCAGGGCTGCTGTTGTGCAGCACTGAGGAAGGTGGTCACTAGCCACCTGACAGGCAATACCGGCACAAGTGGTTTTAGACTCTTGGCATTTAAGCTAAGGGACATATCTCCAAACATCTGGAGAAATACATAAAAGATATGCTATTCCATGAAATTGTGGAATGGCAGTGATTTTTTTTTCTGCTAACAAAATGAACATAATAGACTTTCATTGGTCTATTCAATAGGGCTTCATTGAATTTTTTATTTTCTAGAAAGTGCAAATCCAAGACAGTGGAAACTACCTGAGGATGTGGGATAAATTGGGCAAATTCTTACAAACACTTAAAAAGGGGAAAAAAGTATTCCACAGTTGAATTTTTTAATTATTTTTTTAATAGATTTAGAGATTTAGACATAATAAACAAAAGCAAAAGGAAGAATGCTACTAATAGATCATTCACCCAGAATTCAGTAGGACAAAACTGCAGTTGAGACACAAAGCTGGGGAAGGATCCACATAACCTGGAAAAATGCTCCAACCAGTTGGAGAGGTAATCTCAATGAACCTGGGCTAACTGAGTTGTAGCCAAGAGCTGTAAGGATACTCTCTAAACCATCAGGCTATTCAGGATTTCTTTTCTTGTTCCAGACAATATTTAGCTTTTTTAACTAACTGATGCAGCACACAGGAGAAAAGAAAGGAGAAAGTCCTGTTTAGAAGTTTAACAACCTTAAATTGCCTCTGTAGCTAATGGAGAGAAATAGGTGTCTCTTGAGCTCCAGAGTAAAATATATGTCTAAGCTTGGTGGAATAAATAATCTCTTGGAGGTCTCCTGTATAGCATCTTCATGTTTCAACCCCAATTTGAGATGCGGAAGAATCCTGTCTCTCCTCTGCCTGATGCTAACCCAAATCTCCCTTTTCCTTTCAAGACAAAAAATTTGCTTTGTCATTTCAAAGAAAAATAGGCTAATTTTCCTATTACTGCTCGGTTCCTTGTTGCATCAAAGATATTACCTTATTTTAAACAGATTATTTAAATTACATATATTTTCCTTTTTCCCTTTAGCTCCTTTTATTGTATTATTTATTTCCATGGCAGAAAGGAGGTTTCTGAATGTATCAGTTATTTCTCATTAGAGAGAATGATATGCTACATAACACAGAGACAGGCCAGCCAACTTCACTACTTTCAAAAATTAGTCTCGTTAGAGCACGGGTTCCTCGTCCCAAAGATATTTAGGCTTCTTCTACAGGGTATACTAAGAAGGTTCTATAAAGAACTTTTTTTCCATCCACTGTGCATCTCCCAGCATAATGTAAGCTTTCACAATTGGAATAAATATGTTGAGTTGTACCCCCAATGCAACCATTATTACAGTAAAACAAAAGAAAAAAATAAAGTCCAGGCCTGAAATTTTATCTCATCTTTTCACATGGAGTCTGGATGAATGTTCCTGGATTACACCAAGGACCTCAATTCTTACCATCATACAGACATCAGCAGGAGTATTGCTTATTTCTTTATGAACGAGCATGAGAGTTAAAAATCAGCTCTTCACCTGATCTTTAGATCCAAATAGCCGCATGTCTTCATTCAGCAACAAGAAGAAAATGAAAAATGCAAAGGATAAACAACCCACTCCTATAGCGGACTGTTGCTAATGTTAAGAAATGCTGATAACTTAAGGAGAGTCAAAGGTTTTCTTTTTATTGAACCTTATAAAGATACATAATTTCTCTCACTGTCTTCCTCTCCAAAGTGTTCGCTATTTGCCCTAGACTGAATGCTACTAGTTAGATGATTTTCAAATATTGTTTCCTCCTGTTTCTCTTAATTTGTCTGGAGATGCAATGGTCCAAGTGAATTGGAGCACTGAATTCTTAAAAAGAATGTACATCACTTATTTCTCTCTGCAGAGTACACACATGTACATATATGCACATATGCACATAGACACCCTATTTTAAGTGCCAAATATTGTGTTGAAGTATTTCTCCCTCACATATAGGCTTAGGAAGAATTTAGTGCTAAATAAATGCTGCCTCAAACCAGGCAAGATAAAACATAAATCATTGCATTAAAAACCTCTAACAAGTCTATCTGCTTTTTGAAATGACTGGGAGATGAAAGAGAGGAGTCTCATTTAAGAAGGCCCAGCGGAACAGTTCTGCATTTATATAGCTGTTATCAAAAGCAATTCATTTGGAGATCAAATAGACTGACAGATAGGACAAGCAGGGGATCACTACTGCCTTCAGGCAGCCAAAAGCAAGGATGGTTTCCCAGTACCATCACTAATATTGGGTCTAGTCAATGCTCATGTCTATTATGGCTCGCAGTAACAGCCGCTGAATGTTAATATACACGTCTTAGACTCCAATTCGATGCCGATTTGTAGCTGAGGGAGTAAATATTGTACATCCCTTTCTCTGACTTTTTTTCATTTTCTTTTTGTTGTAGGAGTACTTCCTTTTGTAATCATTGTGTGTCTGATTAGTATTTACTTCTTAAAAAGGCAATGCCACTGAAGACGAAAGCAAGAGAAGAGAATGGAATTTCCAGTGTCCTGTTAGCAATGTGCTGTGGCGTGTGCATTGGCAGCACCTCTCTTCCCTGCATGCTGGAGACATGCTGCTGCTTATTTACAGAAAAACCTCAATGATGTTTGCACCTTTCAAAATACAAAGAAAAGCAATGCATCAGCCCAAGGCTGGCTGCAATTTCTCCAGTGCAACTTTTCAGCACACCCATAAGGAAAACTTATTTTTTTCCACTCCAAAACCACTATCTGCTACCATCGGGGTAAGCATAAAGCCTTGTTCTGATCTTAGCCATCTAAAATATGTTTACAGTGCCAAATAAGAAAGGGTGAAGGAGTGATCCCTGGATATGAGATCAGGTAGCCCAGAAATGGTTTGTGTTTGAACACTTTAGGACAAACCTCCTTGAAATGAAAGTATCTAATCCACACTACATCACAGTTACGACTTCTTGGGATCCCACGAGATGCCTCCATGGCCCTAAGACATGAATATTATTTTCTCTTTTATTTTTTTTTCAATGTGAGATCTGCCTAATGGCCAGAATGATGTTTTCATTGCATCACACTGAGAATGTATGTTGCATACCTTGGGGTGTAGTGTGAAAGGAATTTAAGATGCTGCAGGATATAAAGTCTGCTAAGGACACTGTTAGCAGATTTCTTCCAACTAAATGTGGCCATAATTACACTCCAAGCATCTTATGATAAATTTGAACAAGGGATTCAGGGACCACATCGACTGGAATTCTTATTGCTTACAGAAATCAGTGATCTATGAGATGTAATTGCCTTGAAAAAATGGGATTTCAACTTTCTGACCGAGTAAAATTACAAGTCAGAATCAGCAGAAATGCAAGAATTTGGAAGATGGTGTGAGAGTGAACAGAGCATGTGGGGGTGATGCTTGCAATCAACTTCTTGTCTATATCTTATGATTTATTTTTATTTTATTTATTTAATTTCATTTTACATGGTCAGATGCAGCTATCACTGTACAGAGAGCACTGGAGACTTGTTCAAGTGGTAATTCAATGGGTGCTGTAGGAGGAAAGCAAGAAACAGGTAAGCTAGATAATTTTTCCAGGAGANAAGGGTACTGGGAGCTGTGGAAGGAGAAGGTGACCAAGGAGTCAAAAACAAGAGAAAAACGTGGGGTGGAAAATATGTGAAATGGAGTGCAACAGGTATTAGGATTTAGGGCTTGGTATTAAACAATATATCTACATAATAAACAATATATATACATATATATGTACATATACATATATATACATATATTATATATAATAAACAATATATATACATTTCTTACAGGCACTGAACCACCATTAAAAATTTGGGTCTTAAGTCCTACAAAATGTCCTGCTTCTAGTGCATAGTCCCCTTTCCTTCAGTGCAAAACTAATTGAGTAGACCAACTCAGCCTGGAAAGGAATGTGCAGAGGGCAAAGAGGGAACAAGGTAGACAGGGAATGACCATGAGCTCTCTCCTCCAGTAAAAGTACAAGGAAGAGACAGGTTTGAAACAATCAAAAGGACTATTTCTTCAAAGAATATATCAGTAAACTGATGTGTTTGTTGCTGTATGATGACAAGATGACACTTAAAACTTACACAGGTTTAAAAAGCAGTAGGACAAATAAATGACAAGAAATTGTCAAGGAATGTTAAACAGAAATGGGGTTCCTCTGACCTGCAAGTCACAGGAGAGTAGGGGAATACCCCAGGGAAATATCAACCTTTGCTGTCCTGCTTGTTCTGTTATCCCCTTGGCACTCTGGCCACTATTAGTCATTGGGCTAACTGGATCTTTGATGTGGACCAGCCAAGTTATTTTTATGTCCCCAGTACAAGACATCTCTTTCTGGTTCTCTGCTGGGTCTTACTCTTTGTTCCACAGCCCAACTGCCCTCCAGATAGTTTTCCTGCAGAGTTCTTGATCTGCTGACCTGAGAACCTATTCATGGGTTAGAAAAAACCCCACTGTTAACAAAACAAAGCCACAGTCCTTCCAGTGCAGCCAGCTCCATCGTAAGGAAATGCAGTGCAACACTTGGATGCCAAACAAGATGGGATGAAATACTAATTATGGTAAGGCTTTACAAAAAAGGCTATCTGTCCCTGTGAGAGTCCAAGCCTCCAAGCTAGTCTCTCGTGGAACAAAAGTAAGTTGTCAGATTTGAATAATTTCCCTGCATGTAGCTAAATCCTCACATTTCTACATCTCTCCCCCCCCGCCTTCCTCCTCCCTCCTCTCTTCAGTTTTGCAAACAAGAAAAGAAACACTAGGAGCTATTTCACTGGATAACCATGCAAATGAAACAGGAGATTTAAATGTCTTAGTAAGGAGATCAGAGACACAGTTGGAAACAGCTGTAAGGGGCATTGGAATGATTATAAGGGAATAGGATGGGTGCATTATTTGGCTTGGTGACTTCATTAGTGATATTTGGCATCAGATGCTTAGCTGGTGTAAATCAGAAGAGCTCCTCTGTGCCTGCTTACCTCCTCTGAGGATTCATTTATTTGTCCTGAATATGGATTTCTACATTATTTTATTTTATTTTTCTCCACTGTGTTGGTCTCCAGGCAGTATTGTGAGAATAGGAATTTAAGCTGTGAGAAGGTATTTTGTTAGACGGAACAAAACTCAGGGTGTATCTGTTGCCTTGAAGATTTTGAGGTCTTATTAGAGACAAAATATTAAGTTTTGATTCAGCTTGCCCACCAGTAAATGAAATGTAGTGATACAGGATCTTTACACAGCCTAAACCGAAGAATTCCCCATCTCTTGTCAATCAAAATAATTGTTGAAAATGTATGAATTGTGGCTTTTTTGTCCATACAGCAATATCAAATACCTGTGTAAAATTCAATAGGAATTGTCACTTATGAATTTCATGGTGTCTTTTAAATATTTCCTGAAATAAAATAAAAATGAGATAGGAACCTTCATTTTTTTTAGCTATTTTTGCAACAGATATGGAAGTATTGCTCTACTCCAGAAGCTAAAGACCTGTCTGTACTTTTACTGTTTTTAAAGGGGAGGACTCTTTAGCAAAAAGTAGAAATATGGTTCCTCCTGAAATAAATTCTCTTTTGATACATTCTTTGTAACATTCACAATGTGCCCCTTGCTTTTGAATCTATACAATTCAGTCTTTTTTTTTTTTTTTTTTTCCCCGTTTGGGGAAGATGGGGAGAAATAAGCAATCATGGAGACATCCTGCCTGACAATATATGTCCAAAAATTCAGCCATTTCTGTTGATGGGGGTGTATCTACAGACAGAATGGGTAAGCAAGAAAGACAAACCACTTCTTTTTATGCACCCAGTGGATGCACAAACTTCAGACTAGGTAACGAAAGCAATTGCACCTCCATTCAGCAGACAAGATGTCAGTGGGAAGACTCCTATCAATAACAGCAAACTTCTTATTCTTTTCGTAGAAGATGCCCCACCTTTCCCAGTCAAGCCAATAGTGCATGTCCCAAACAGTTCACAGTCCATGGCTTCACCTGCCCACCCATTTGGGTAGAAAGCTATCTAACACATGGAAAGAATTTTTGTCTGTAAAGTGCTGGAAAACAGACAACTTTGGTCAATGTCCTCAAAAATATTGGTATTCAGAGGATCATTGAGTGCTTGGGGCATTTGATTTTGCAGAGAAAATTTTAAAACAAAGATATTTGAGGAAGACAGTCCCTGTGAAACTGTTAGATTTCAGCTGAATGTTTATTTTTCCACCAAAAAAAGAAAGTTAACAATTTTGGTCATCCTCATTTAGGGATCTAGCATGGAACATCAGTATCTTCCATAATAATTCTGGCTGTCGAGGCAAAGTCAGAAGGGAAAGCTCATAGAATTATAGAATTATTTAGGTTGGAAAAGACCTTTAAGATCATCAAGTCCAACCACAAACCTAACACTGCCAAGCCCAACACTAAACCATGTCCCTAAGAACCACATCTACACATCTTGTACCTCCAAGGATGGGGACTCAACCACTTCCCTGGGCAGCCTGTTCCAGTGCTTGACAACCATTTTGGTGAAGACATTTTCCCTAATATCCAATCTAAACCTCCCCTGGTGCAGCTTGAGGCCATTCCCTCTCGTCCTATCGCTTGTTCCTTGGGAGAAGAGACCGACCCCCACCTCACCACAACCTCCTTTCAGGCAGTTGCAGAGAGCGATAAGGTCTCCCCTCAGCCTCCTCTTCTCCAGACCAAACCCCCCCAGCTCCCTCAGCCGCTCCCCATCACACTTGTTCTCCAGAGCCTTACCCAGCTATATAGATAGATATATGACATTGCAAACCTTTCTCCTACAGAGAGGTTTAAATAATGTGGATGCTAAGCAGAAAGACTGAAATGCTGGTTAACGCTCTGAAACCCATAACTGCTGGTTTTTTCTGCCTGTCTTCGGTGTGCCTATGAGCAAACCGACGCATTTCATCTCTACTTGCATCGCTCATACCAAACCATGGGGCTGACTTAATTTGTATCTGTAAGTTAATGTGGATATTCTTGTTTGGAAAGCACATTAGAAAAGCAGAGTGGCATTGTCAGTGCTGTGACACTGCCCAGAGCAGCATTAAAGCTGTTCTTGACCAGCAGATCTTGGTACAGGCAGCAGAGGTTTTGCCTGTATGGGGTGAGTGGGGCTTGTTCCTGACGAACTTTCAAAGTTGTCAGTTTACAGAGGTGCAAGTTTGAGAAGCATCACTGAAAAGGTCAATATAATTATACACCAAACAACACAAACCCCTGATCAGAAGGTATAAGCAGAGGGTATATAACGCATGCAGTCCTCAAGATGACGGTGCTATTAGAAAGTCCTTCATGGCTAAGGTCTAGGGACTCTTGTCAGTTCAAACGGAATCTGCATTCACCAGTGCGAAGTGCAGAGGAATCTTTCATGTGCTGCCAGAAAGGCAAAATTTTATCTCTGTGAATACCTTGATCAGTCATCTTATGAGCAAGTACCAGCAAGTCCTTTTAATGTACCATGGCCCACTGTGTGTAAAGAAAAAGTCCATATTTTAAGCCCTCAGTGTTTTTGCTTCACTACACACTGTTCACAAGATAACTGCAGGCTGGAGCCATGAATCTATTTTGCCTTATTTACATGAATTTTCCACAGAGTCCTTCAGGAGGTATCATACTCAGCACTTCCCAAAGGAAATTATGTGTGTAGAATTCATGAGAAATCCTGCTTTCTCTAGAGTATTAGTAGACATCTCTCTGTTATGCAACCCAGGAATATTATAAACCAATAAATAATCCTTGAGATGAAGGATATTTGCCTCACTGAACCGAACACCCTGAGAGGTGTGGGGAGTATATGTGCAGTGGCTTTAAAGGATAGTCTTGATTTTCTTTTATCTCTGAAATATCCATGGTGAGTAAAATCAGAGCAATACTTGACTTAGCCTCTGCAGCCATCTTAATACAAGAACATGATTCTAATCTGTAATCATTCTTGTAATATGCTTATTTTATTAAGCAATATTAATGTGCCTTATATATATCACATCTTGGTAAAGTGGAGGAGTAATTTGATGGCTTAATGTAAGTGAGTCCCATTTTTTACTATCAGTCCATTTGAACAAAGTAGGGCTAGAGCTAATCTGAAGAGCAAGTTTAATTCTGAGCTCAGGTTTTCCAGTCTGCCCATTGTAATGCTCAATGCAGAATACATAGTTCTTACAAACTTTACAAAAGTAGAAGGTTCTTCGAAGATGCGTTTTATGGAGTTAACAAACTGTTTGGCATCATAGTTTGTATTTCACAACTGTTTGTACTCCATAGATCTGGGAAGGAGCTAACCTAATGGATGGCTTTGAAAGAGGGCTTGTTGTAGCCAATGTTTGGGTTTTTTTTTTCCCCCAGCATAAACGTAAGCAGGAAATTAGCCACGGTTTACCTTTTAGACCTTATCTAAACCTGCATGTCCAGAGACTTGACCTCATGGACTTGGACGGACTTTGGAATCAGTCCAAAAGAGGCAAAGGTGGCTGCTGCTATGCCCATTATTTACCGTTTCTTCAGAGACGGCATCTAACATTTCACTGGAAACATCTCTTGCATTGAGTGGAACTTGAGATTCGTAAGAAAAACGTGCCTTAGCTTCCTAATGATGCAGTCAGAACTTTCAAAGACTGCTTACCAAAGCTTTGTAAAATGACGTCATCAGGCAGGAAAGACTTAATTGTATGGGATTTTTCTCAATATTAGGGCATTGAAACAGCTCTGGATGGATAAAAAGGACTGGAATGTGGTGTCAGAGGTGCTCCTTGTTGCCCTGCTTCCTTTCCCAGACTCTCTCCTGTCTTTCCCTTGCTGCCATTGGATATGGCATTGCCACCCTCAGCACACTTCTCCCAGGATGAGGGGTGACGTCCCACATAGCCTGTCTTCCCTTTTTCCTCTTTCTATCTCCTCCAGCATCCATGTTGCAAGAAGTATCTTCCTTTCATCCAGCAAACCTTCCTGCTCTCCTGCGCTTTCCAGGGACTTGGAAAAATGAAAAGGGATGGGGAAAAAGCGATGGGATGGGTCATTTTCTGAAAAACAAAAGGAGATTGCTAGGCCAGTCCAGAAGCCAGAGGAAATCCTCAGGGATCACACTGTTGTCTTTTGGCTGCTGTCAAGGGTGATGATGGGTGCAAAGATGACTGCAGAGTCTTTGGGTAGTTTGCCCAAAGCGAGGAGGAAGTATTTGAACAAAAACATTTACTCTCCTAGTCAAAATTCTGGCAAGATCTCCCACAATCACCCCCTCCCTTACTAAACTGTTTGCTGATATCCTCACTCTTAACATCCCATTAGTTCCACTCTGAATTTGCCTTGCTTACAGTGTTTTGTCTATGCAATACTAAACTCTTTATTTTCAAAATTCTGTTTCATCTACAGGTATATTTAGACTGTGACCATTATCCCACTGTAAAACAGGGGACTAAGAGATGCAAAGTGAGGCACCTCCTGCAGGTACTCATCACTGGCTATACAGAAAGCTTAAATGACCAATTTACACTGGGCACTTAATTTTCAGCTGGTTTAATGGTGAAAATTCCTGCCCTTTTTTGCTATGCAAAGTGTTTTCCCATCTATCTTTCCTTTGTGAACCCTCAACAAAATTATAAACAACTTATTGAACTGCAGATGTCAAAACCAGAAGCAGTATCAGTCCTGGAATAAAAACATCCTCTTCTTGTTTAGAAGCTTTGTGTCTATGCAGCAAAATAACATTATCTCCTTTGTAAGACCTTTATGATCACAAAAATCGTCTTTAGTTATTTATCATGACAACAAGCTGTTTTCAGTCACCAGCTGTCAGAAGAGAAACTGCCTGGTAAATACAGTCTCTATCCTTATGTATAATTTTTCTAGTGTTATAATAAAACGTACCTCAGTTGTCTGAACATGGCTGATACACTGATCACACAACATAAGAGATCTGTCCTTTTATTTTATTTATCATCCCCTGAATCTCTGTTTCGTTAGCCAATTGGCTGAATACCAGCTTTTAGATTATCCTTGTGTTTATAGACAAAAACATTGCTAAAATAGCATCAGGACAAAACCTGATCCCTCTGTGACCAGACTAGAAACAGACCTGCTCAGCAGTGACTTCTATAAACACATTTTGAGGCTGTCAGCCTATTTTTAATCCACTTAAGGTGCACCACGTTAATTTTGCGTATTTTTTTTTAGTTTTGCAATCAAAATGTCATGGTGTACCAAGTCAAATCCTCCCAGACGCCTATTGCTTGAATGCTGCTTTCTTTATTGACTGAACTCGTAATCTCGTCAGAAAAAGATCTATCAATTTAGTTTGACAGGACCTATTTTCCATAAGCCTGTGTTGACTGGCATTCATTAGAAGTCCCTTCTTCATTTCCGAGGGTGGGGGACTCTAGGATATGAGGGGAGAGGGTTTGCCACAGCAAAACATATACTTCTGCAGCTTCAAATTCAAGCACCAATTGTTGGCTTGTCTCCTGGACACTACGGCAGTCTGAAATGGCCCTGAAGTTATTTTATGCTTTGCTCTCTCCAAATCAAGACTGTCCTGTCTAGAAATCCAAGGAGGCCTTTCTCAGTTTCTATATAAATAATTCTTTCATACAGCCAACATTATTAGTCATAGTGTGCAATCGGTTCTGTATTAGAATAGTAAAGAAGCCCACTGGCAGTGTGAAATGACTGATCTCCGGTGTGGATGTATCTAGAGCACCGAGTCCCAACAGCCGTCTACCTTGAGGCATGGGAGAATTTAAGTTGGTGAGGCGGAGGAGGGATTGGTGATATTAGGGAAGCTGACAATTTGTGTGACATGACAGCTCTTCTGCACGGACTGCACTTTTCTTTTCCTTTTTTTCTTTAACCCTCAGCACCTTGAAAGTGAAACCAGTCTAGGTACACTTATTATTTCTATTTATTTCTATTTCTATTTCTATCTCTATTTCTATCTCTATTTACATTACTACCACTATTACTATTACCACTATTACTATTTTGTTTCAAGAGTGATTTCAATGGGAACTGGGATGCCAGGATTCAACTGCACTTGGAAAATAATTAATTAGAAAGAGCCTCAGTGCTTAGGACCCTGAAGCCTGAGTGGGCAAAGTGGACAGAGGTATGGAGAAAAGCTGTATTAGCATTCTCATTTTGCACGTGAAGAGCTGAGGGGCAGAGACATTAAATGAGTGGCCTAAGGTTGGAAAGGGAAATTGGTGGCAGGATGCAGACTTGAACTGAGGACAGTTGATATCCAGCCTAATGCATAAGCTGCAAATCTTGCCCTACATTACTTTTTCGGTGTTGCCTGTCTCCATTTTCCTCCCTGAAACAGGCTTAGATAACAAAAATGGTGTAGTGAATTTGTCTGAGGACAGATAGCCAAGGGAAATGGGTGCTTTTGCTGTTTTCTTTTCCACTTGTTCCTAGTGCAAGCTTTAGTGAGTTGCTTAACTCCTCCCTGTTTTGTGTCATCTATCCATGATTCACGGACAATTGTATAGCTTGTCCTCTGAAAGGGGTTAGGAAAAACAGTGATTAGGGATGGCAGGAGTCTACTATTTCCTTTTGAAGGGAAAACCTGAATTTAAAAAAGAATACCAGAGATGTCTTTTTTTTTTTTTTTAAATTATGAAAATATTTTCTTTAGAATTATTACAAATTTTTCCAGATTTTTTGGGGACTGCATTGACCCTCACCCTCCTTGAAATGAAGTGCTGTAGGCAATTCCTGCAGGACCTTCAGGATGGGAATCTTGACTGACCTTGTGGTTAACTCCCAGGATCATGAGATGGCCAAAGCCCTGAATCCGTGTAACCAATTAGGGGCTGCCTCGCATGGGGGAACCAGCCAATCCCAGGACCCCCACCTCCAGGAAAAGCTGGTACTGGATTAATTACTGCAAAGAGGGGCAATTACAGAGTAGGCAACTATTTTCAGAGGGAAAAAATTTTCACAAGACATGTATTTGTGCAGTATTGTGCACTCCACTGTACTTTTCCCATTAGAAAATAACTCATGATGAGTTGAGAAGTGATCAGTGAAAGACCTCACTGGAAGCAGGACATGTGCAGCCAAATTAAGCTGAAATGCCTTCTTGACCAGGCTAGAAGTCAGCCATCCCATCTAAGCTGCTCAGTTAACACCTGCAGAGACACAAGCACTTCCACAGAGTGATTCAGCCCATCCTGCAATAGCTGCATACGAAAAGTGAAGTGAAGCACCCTCTTGAGTGATTATCCGACTATAATAACCACACACAAAGGAGAATTGGCACAGACACCTAACTTTTAATAATTAGGGGTAATGAGTGTAGATGAAAGGTAGGTGGTCTTGGTTTTGCTCCTCCACTGAACATCTCAGAAAGTGATGGTCCAGTGCTTCCAGCATCGCACACTAAGATGGAGGGTTGGTTAATCAGTGACTGACAAAAATATTCTCCAGTACCATCTCTTGGGAGTAAAGGAAAATTTGTGTTCAGGGTTTATCTCATAAATGTATTGCCTCTGTCCTAATTTCAACCCCTACACAGCCTAGATATACAGATATAAATGTCTTCACACTGTTACCAAAAAAACCAAATTATTTTATGCTCTGTCTGTGAATATCAGGAAAGTAAAATCAACCATGATTTTGCTCAGCAACAGAAGCCTTGAATTAAAACCTTCCTTTTCTGACAATTTAACCTCTCACAGTGGACCAAGACTCTCACCTTCAGAGAAACAGAGGTGTTAGGACCCACAGCAAAGAACTTCTGATGCCATTCACTTGGGAACAGTGTTTCAGACTTCAGTATATCATATAATTTACCATGCAATTTTAGATTAAACAAGTGGATACTGAATCATCTTTGGACTGCAAGCTACTAAGCCCAGTGGTGGACATGAAGATAAAAAGTCCCAATGGGCAAGTCTTAAAAGGGAGTAGCAATTTATGCTTCAGCTAATAATCGTTGCTCTGTCTGAAAACAAGAAGAAAGCATGAGGCATAACAGAATGAAATGTAGCATCCTTCTCCCTGCAATGCACATCTTTTCTCTGGGATTAAAATAGGGTTTGCATTTTAAATTTTCATTTACTAAACAGAAAAATATTTTACTAGGAGGGAATGGTATTAAGGAGAAATGATTCTTTGTGTGCCCTCAGGCCTGGTGAAGACAGGATTTGATTTGCTGTGTTAGGCTGGAATCTGGATTGATACACAGAGATGAGAAGGTGTTTAATAAAATTTACATTTCATTTTCTCACTTGACACCAGCCTCCTGTCACTCACCGAATGAAGGGAATACGACAAATAACTTTTGTCAGCACCTAGACATGGAGAGATGGTCGAGGGGGGGATGGAGAGCAAGGGTGGGATATTTTTAGCTTCGATCCCTTTGACAGCTGTGAGACTTGGCGTGTAGTGGGCACCGGCTTCATCTTTAATGTACTTTAGAACAGAGAGGTGTATCAGGAGAGAAAGCACAAATTAATCCAACCACACCTAACCCGTCCCTGGGGATGGACAAATGACCTACTAGGAAATGAATGAGATGACCTACACCCAAAGCAGCAGAGCATTTCAGCGCATGCTCCACGCTCAGCTGGCGTGTAGCTCCTATCTCTGACAAACGCGGTCTGATCTGGCTTGAGTCCATCTTCCACAGTGCTGCTGCAGAGATTCTTTTCCACGCCATTGTTTTGGCCGTGCCACCTGTTTCTGTTCTTCTTTCCCTACTGATTCCAAATTTAAGGGGCTGTTTTTAGTAATAAATGCTTTCACCCCTGTTTTTTTCCCACCTGGATTTAGGTTTCTAATCGAGGACCCAAGATCAGGGTCCAAGTCAGCCTAATCTCACTCTTCACTCAGTGCCTTAGAGAAATTATTTTTCCCGGAAAAAACCTGAATTGCTCTCTGGAAACACCAAAGTTACCTCCCACTGCTGAGCACAGAGCGATCCCAGGGTGACTGTGTTTTTAATTTGAGCACCTACGTACATAAGGTTTAACTGCACGAGTCCAGAGGAAAGGAGGTCTTTTGCAGGAAAGCTGAGTATGTATTGTCCTTCTCTTCTGTTCCTGCGGGGTACTAACCCTTGTCTTTTCAGCTGAATTTTAAGTCAGATCCCTGCATCCCACAGGACTCCCACAGAACTTGGAAAAGAGCTAAATGTGATGAGGAATGTGCAAGATACCTAGAAAAGCAAGATGAAGAGCATTACTTCCTATTTATCAGGCAAGAAAAGCTGGAAAATATCAGAACATTTAAAACAAAAGCAGAAATAACTTGTTTTTTCACATGGGATGTAGATAATTTGTGTAACATGACATTCATACTGCACTTTCAGAGAATGTTCAGGAACAATAGGTCCATCCAATTGTCACTAGGAGCAACCACCATTCCCAGAAGTCTCTTCTTGCTTCAGGTTGAATCCAAGGAAAGCTCATTTCATAATTGCCTTTTTCTTATATTCTTACTCTGGTATCCAGCACTTGCAGCCCTCAATATGAGGGTCTGGTCTAATACAATATGGAAACTATTCAGAGACTTACCTAGCTTATGTGAAATCTTCTGTCATGGCATTCGTTCATAACTGCAGATTGAGCCAGGTTCATCAGTAACAGGGACTATTTTTCATTTAGCATGTAATGTGAGAAAAAAGCTTTGAATTAAAATATGTGAGGCAAAGCTGACTGCATGCTGGGACTATTTTAGGAGAAAATGATTCACTGAGCAGGAGACCAAGAGAGAGGAACAGAAGATCAGACAAAGCCAGATTTTTCTTTCACACTGTCCTCTAGTTTTGTTGGGTATTTTTTGCCAAAATATTCACCTTGAGCATAAAGCTAAGGACAACTAAGAAATTTATAATATTTTATTTTTTTAACTAATTTAAGAGTGTTGTGTCTTTTTTTTTTCTTTCCTTCTTCTCTACTCCTTTTCTCTTCTTTGCTGGTCAGAATGTGAAAGAAAAGAGGATGGGAAAAAAAAAAAGAAAACAAAAGGGTAGGGTAAATATCTCCCCAAAGGACCCTCCTTCAAATGAGATTTCAGCTTCCAGTTTCAAAAATAAAACATTCTCTATGTCTTTTTATTTTCATTTTTGGAATATTCACTAATGGAAGGATTACTCTAGTTTCCTTTTCTTCTTTGAAAATTGAAAATTTTGACATGCTTTGGTAAGGCAGTAGCAGATTGGTGGTAGCTTCTTGGTACCTTAGTACTTTGGTGGTAGGTTCGGCACACACACACACACACACACACACACACACACACACACACAGGTTTGAGCCAGTGAAAAGCAGCTGTGATATCTGCCAAAGGAGCTTCCTAGGTTGTCCTCATGCTCCTAGGAACTTCTCTGCCACCCACTGCAACCTCACACCCTGGTTGTCTTCTGTCATGTCACCTACTATGTGAAATCTTGTATCTCAGATAGCATCTACCTCCTGTCCCCACCCTGAAAAGCACAATCCTTTTATATGTCAGAGAAATCCCCATGCAACTATCCTTTGCTGGTGTGTTCTGAAATCTTGGAATGATCCTATGGTGTATCTGGCTCTTGCTCCTGCGATTGGTTTTACAATGCTGATCAACAAATCATCACGCAACACCTTACACATTTTAGTAGGTACAAAGCTGGAATAATTTCAAGTCCTGGCAAATGCATAATGGTTAAAAAAAGCCAAACAAACCCGAACAACTAAAAAACCTGTGGATCTGCATAATCAGCAAGTACTCATAATGACCCTTGGAGTGTTGCATTGTGCAGCTTTCCTGATCCAGTGAAGGTTTTCTCTCACATTTCTTAGTCCACTGAAGATGTTTTTTCGGTGTAATTTCACTCTTAATAAGGATATTCATTGCAGAATCAGAAGCTCAGAGAAAAACCTTCTGACTGGACACTTGCCTCCTTTATTTGCCATTTATACCTCTCATCCTATAGAAATAAATGCCATAACAAATGTCATAATAAATAGGGATTTGGAGTTATACCATATAGAGATGATGAAAGGGTTTATAATCTCATTGCTGTTATTTGGTTTTTCTTTTTTTTTTTTTTTTAATTTTGTCTTAGGCACACAATTCCTTCAACCCAGACTGTAATTAATTTTACTACATCACCAGTTATCTTAGCTCCCTAACCAGGCTTGTCATTTTAATTTTTCACAGGCTTTCTTTTTTTCTATCCATGTGCCTATTCCTGTATCTTCATGAAGTCTCATCAACTCTGGACCAAAGCCTTAGGCAAATTTTTCTGTAATGCACTCCTTTACTTCAGACGTAAAAGGAAAAAAATACCATTTCTACAAAATGGGAAAAAAAAAGGAAAAGGAATAACTCTGACCATACATTGCCTAAGAATTCAGACAAGCCTGGAGAGCTTGGCTGAAAATAAGGCATCCTTTCACCTTCACTCTTATTCATAGAATCATAGAATCGTAGAATTATTAAAGTTGGAAAACATCTCTAGAATCATCAAGTCCAACTGTCAGCCCAACACCCCCATGTCCCCTAAACCATGTCCCCAAGTGCCATGTCTAGATGGTTTTTGAACTCCCCCAGGGATGGTGACTCCACCACCGCTCTGGGCAGCCTGTTCCAGTGCCTGAACACTCTGCCAGTCCAGACAGTTTTCCTGATATCCAATCTAACCCCACCCTGACGCAGCTTGAGGCCATTTCCTCTTGTCCTATGGCTCATTACTTGGGAGAAGAGACCAATCCCCACCTCACTACAACCTCCTTTCAGGTAGCTGTAGAGAGTGATAAGGTCTCCCCTCAGATAGAGGGGATATATATCTATATATGTCAATATATCTATAAAGGAACACAAGTGCTATTGGAGATGGGACTACAGAAAAAGGTTAGGAAGTGGAAAACCCAAATGCAGCAAACGTAGTGAAGTTTTTGCCATTGGTTGCGGTGGAGCAAAACTTGTCAAATTTCACTGACATTTAACATGACTATCAAGAAAGACTTTGGGTCTTGGAGGATGGTTTTGCACAGGGAGATATAGAGTTTTGTATTTGTTTTGCCTACACTTTGGAGTCTTCCTTGGTGTTCAGTGTGGAGAGGCTAGCACTTTGCTAAGCCTAAGTAGATTTGCTGAAAGGGCTTAGTGTCCCTTGCAGAGCTGGCCTGAATGTGGGCTGCGCTAAAGCATGAGTCTTTGCCGTGACATGCCTATAGGCTTCTTTGAGAAGCTGAGCTGAAATCCTGTTCCTGTCTTTTGATGTGTCCTCCCAGAAGCTGGACTATGACAGTATAAAACAGTGAACTCTTTTCAGCTGAATCCCTTGCAGCTGGGCTGGAAGTTTTCAATAACCTTGAGTTTATCAAGGCACCCCATCCCTCATGGGTAACCCACATATCACACTGGGTTTTTCCTCTGGCTCCTTCCACTCCATCCCTACCGTGCCCTGCCTTCACCTGGCTCTTGGCATGTGTAATGTCTTGCCATCAAGGAGTATTTCAACACACCAATTTACCCATAAAACATCCATGCAAAGGTGGAAAGCAGTGTTGTCCTAATTATAGCATAAGGATTAAGGAGAGCTGAACAATACAAAGACTAAGAGTCTTGAGCAGGATCACCAAAAGTACTGATGGCAAGACAGTAATGACATGCAAATGCCCCATGGGCCAATCTGGTATTCAAACTACTGTAAAATGAAGCTTTTGGCTTGGGACATGAGATGTGTATTCTCTTTCTTTGTCTTGCCCAGAAAATCCTGGGGCAGCTTGGGTATGTCTGTTCATCTAACTGTAAATTCCCTGTAAGAGTGAAAGGGTGTTTTTTCCTCTGCCTGTGTAGATGGAAAAGTTTTCAAAATATGTCTGGCTCTGCATCAGCCACAGAGGAGTAGGATTCCATTTCATCCAAGTGCTGTTGCAATCAGTCTAAAACCAGTTATTTTTGGAAAAGATACTACCTGATGTTTAACCATGTTCTTCAGCCACTATGTCTCAGTCACATCTTCTATCAATCTGATCGCCACATTGATTTGTTTTTGATACACAACACAAGGTCCCCTAAACTTCTTACCTATTCAGGATTCACTTCATGTTTGCACTGATTTTGCATCATGTTTTATTTCACTTTCTCCCCACTTCTTTCCCATGTTCCGCCATTCACCCTGTTAATGCATAGCAGCGTGGGAAATCAAGATCGAGAATGCTGCAGTGAAAGATTTTTTTAGTCCTGCTTATTCCATTAGAGGTCTAGACATGGAAGACATTATTTGTTCTGTAAACAAAGTGTGGATAAATGCAAGGATTATTAATTAAAGGATTAATTAAAGCCCTTAACTGTTTCCAGTATGTCTGATTTTTTTCCCCAAAAGAAGGCTTCATTGTATAATTTTTGCAAATCATTTATATTCAATATTATCTGCATATTATTTGCATATATTCTCACATTTTTAATTATATATTATTTGCTTTCACACTGCTTGGATACAATAGAGTCATTTACTAGGAGCAGAACTACTGAAGGGAGGGTAGAGTTCAGGGTATGGAGGAATTGTATATCTCCAGAGAGGAAAGAATCTCCTACCACGTGAAAGCATCTAAAACTGGGTATCAGCTGTGAAGGAAAAGAAGGGTCTCCAAATCGTTTCACAAAACCTGGATGTCTCTGCAAAGTATATCTTCTTATTCAGACCCAGAATCATGACGCGTAGGAATCTACAATGTCGACTCACACAAAAGAACATTTTGGTCTCTGCAGAAAATACTGTAAGAAATTGCTTTTCCATAACATGGAAGAGGTCAGAAAGGCTGATCTATTGCACTTAATAATATAAGGCCCTCATCCTTAAATGTCTTAAGCCGGAAAAGCTCCTGTGCTGTCAGCCAGAAGCCCAGCTCACCATGGAATCAGACTGGTTTCACCAGAAAATTATGCTTATATACACAATATAGTGCAGGAGTTAATGCTGGTGTATCTATTCTTGTGCCTAGGGAACTGTATAGCTCACTGAGCAGCATCTGCACCTTAGCTCCTTCAGCTGGAAGCGAACTGTTTTGTTGCTGTTTTGGGTTTTTTTGTCAAATCGAGGTTTCTTACCTTCTCTTCCACTGCTGATCTGGGCAGAAAACTCATCTTCCTGCTTAAGTATTTTTTCTGCAGAGGAGTATAAATTTTATCTTGTGCCACTGGGCCATCTTGCAGCCAAGAATTTTATGGTCAGAGAGGGCATAATAAAGTCCCTCATCTTCCAGCTCAGTAAAGCAAAACACAGAGGAATTCTCTGAGCAACCGAACGTCAGCATTATTATTATCATTCATAAAGACTAGTGTTCATAACAAGTCAGTGATTTAAGGGTGTTAGAAAACAATGACATGGTGAAGATTTAACTCAGCAAAATTCTTTAATTAAAAAAAATAACAGCACAGACCTAACTAGGGAGGAATTGAAGCACTTACTCAAGTTATAGTGAAATGGAAGTTGAATACATATTTGGTTTTCCTCAGAAAAAGGAAAAGATTTATGCACGTACTGAGGTTCTTTGGATGAAATAAAGGCATGATTGGAAGAAATGGCAAAATTTCTATGTATTTGTATATATGCATACGTACCAATCAGCATTGCTGTAGCCACTATATCAGTGCTAGTATATCGAAGTGTCAGAAATCCCATTATCTGCATTGTTGAATTGTTAGACTAATCCCTGAATCCTTTTGAATGTAATCCCAAAGCTGACCTAGCTAGCACTCCCCCAAACAGCTCTTGGAGAGAGTTTTAGAGGTGTCAGAAGAACTACTCTCAACAGGCAGTTTGGATGCACCCACCTTGTTTTGGAAGCTAAGAAAGTTCAATGCCAGAGTCTCCCAGTTGGCTGCAGATCCAGGCAACAGGTTCATTTGTACATGTGCAGCGTGGCAGCCTGGTTCCCCGTGCTAACATGTATGTTTTTCTCTAACCACAGAGACAAAAGTCTCAGCTTTGCATTGACTGCAAGCCAGGCAAAGCTTGCTTTGTCGATGGTCCATCACCTCACATCACTTCTCTTATACCTCTGCTGCAACCACAGCAACATGCTCTCCAACATCATTCTGAGGTCTGGGCATCCTTTCAGACTTCTCTCTTTCCTCTTTGTAGCCAGCTGAAGGCTGGGGGACATTCGTCTGGCTGGAACACCTTGGGAGTGTTGGCTGCTGAAGTTCCAGAGAGTCACCCGGAGATGGTTCTTCATGTGGCTGTTGGTGACTGTCACCATTCCTAGCTGAAGAAAAGGTGTCTCTGTTACCTGTCTTATGTTGGACAATGCTCATCTTTCTCACTGACTTGGCTTCACAGGGCTGCAGGTTCAGCTCCTCCAGTTGTTCTGTGGCATGTACCACTGCTCCAGTTCCTTCCATAGCTGTGAAAGCAAGACTTGTTTGTGCTTTACAACAATTGTAAGGCCCTACCTTCCTCTTCCTTCTATGCCTTTACTATGTATTAAAGACGTTCATGAAAAATAAGTTATTGTTGGGGAAATAATTTTAACTGGCCACAAATTGAGAAGAAAGTTGTTAAAACTGAATAACCATAAACTTTTTCCACAACTAAATATACGTCAACCAAAACAGCTGGTTTGATACACTAACAGCTCCTAGAGCAACCTCCAATGGTTTTCAAATATTTCAATAAATGCTTAATAATTAAGTATATAGAATACAGCTAGTTCATAAGCTATGTATTGCTAAGACTGGTAATCATTTTAATTCTAAGCATCTATAAAATACATTAACCCTTTATGAATGAGGCTGCAATATAAGGTAGAACTTTTTATTTGCAACATTTGAATCCTCCTCAAATCAGAGCTTGTAACCTGCAATGCTGTTTTAAATATGCAGAAAAAGCAAAATATATACAATACATTTTTCATGTGGAAACGGAAAATGTTTACAACTTCATAAATCAAACAGTTATCAACCACAGAGGCAGGATCACTTGTAGTGTAACAGCAGATGGCTTCTGAGTTGACAGGGTGTGCTATCACTTTAGTGCAAGACTGGCAGTCTGCTTCATTTGGATGCTAAAAACATTTGTAAAATTCTTGCAAGCCTCTCCCTTCCCCCAGAGAATAAAATAAAACCAGCTCAGACCCAAAACTTTTTTACTCATTCCAAATTCAGAACTAGTTCTAGTCCACATATCTCATGTGTTAGTGGACAATGCCAGCTTTTGCACTCTGTTCATCAGGGTATATTATAGGCCCTTACCACAAATGATCCCAGGAAATGTGCTGTTACAACTCCTTATCTTTCAGGTTTGTCCTTGAAATGTAACCCTCAGCAAGATTAATAATAATTTTCCCCTATCTTCATTTATTTTCTACAATTTCCCTATATCTTCATGCTTATACTCACTTTTCCTGTTAAGAAGTACTGCTTTCTTTCAACTTGTACACTCATAGCTTTCAATTTCAAGATTGTACCTCTTGGAAATCCACTGGAAAGTTACGGGTAAATTTTCAGTAGTCACATGTTTCTGTGTGTAACAGTTTTCTTTCGTAAGAGTGCTTTAATATTAGGTAGTTGGCTGTTTAAAAGTACAATTACATAAATCACTAGGTTCAATTTTCTTCTTTATACAGATAAACAAGATGATCAGTTCATGGTCCCCTATACCAAAGCTTTACACTATTTCTGTATGCCTTCTTCGTCTTCAAAGGTGCCATTTTCAACTGTGAAAATAGGTCTTTTCAAATGAGTTTGAATTAATGGAGGAGGATAAAAGTTTTCTGAATATGAGCAGTTTCAGGGATGAAATACTGCCTTGAGATTTATATATCAGAGTAATCTAAAATATCCTGATTTCTTTTTAATTAAATACAAACTATTCAATATCAATAAAGCACACGATTAACTGGATTAAGTACCAGCTAACAGACAGAGCTCAGGCAGTAATTATATATGGGAAATAATTCTCAGAGGTGGGGATGTGTAGCAGTGCCAGACACGACCACTGAAATGGATGATATTCAGTGTTTCCACCAGTGATTTGGAATTAAAACTGAGTAATTTTGTAAAAGGTGGGAAAAAAAGGCAAACTTGTAGAAAGGAAGGAGCTGATCTGAGCAACCTAGGAGCAAGGGATGCAGACCCTGTTTGCAGAGTGGGAGAACCTCTTCAAGAATACAGCAGTGATTTCTGGGCGATGGTGGCCAAAGAGTTCAGGGTAAGGATCAATAAGGTACAACACCTGAAAGAACTGCAAATTGAAGCTAGGAAACATAAGCTGTTATAGGATACAACTTTTCAGTGGTGAAGGTGATGAACCACCAGAATAAACTGCAGAAAGAATAAAAACCCAATATGTTCCTCCACCTCCAGGTGCCATTCTGTTAACCATGTGTTACTCAATCAAAAGTTATTTAATTTGAGAGAGAGATAATTATGTGAAGCTGAGGAGATTTTGTGTTACACTGAGGTCAGACGAGGTAGTATGTTGATCCATTCTTCCCTGCAGTGCTGCATATCTATGCATACAGCTGTCTTTCTGATCTGCATCCTCAGCTACTTGTTCTGGGACAGCAACCGGGGCCCCTACCTCCATTGGACTTTACACTGTATGAGTACCTACGAACAGAAAAACTGCCTTTCAAGACTTAGTGTGGTGATTAATAATAAAGGCTCCAAACACCTAATTTTATTTGAAAAGTGGGATTTCTTATGGGGGAAACAACTATAAAGCATAAATTAGATAAAAAGGCTGCAGCTTTGATTTCTTCTCTCTCTCTCTCCAAAACCAAAGCACTTTAAATAAGGGGAAATCAAACATTAGACATTTCCAAGTCATATGTATTAAATTCACTTAAGATATTGTTATCCTTGTTTAGATTTGAACATACTGGGGAATCTTTTTGTCTTGCAACTATTCCTAAAAGACATTAAGTGGCTGGATTGCCTTTTTCTGACAAAAAATCTTTCCATGAATTATTTACACGATGGCTCCAATCAACGCTATACCTGTCAGCCTCCCCAGCCAAAATGAAAGTTCACTATGTAAAGGTGCCAAGGGAGAATGGCAGCCTCCCACTGCGAGTTTATAGACAGAACTAAGTCAGCACGCATTATGTGTCAGAGCCGACATCAGACAGAATCAGATCCTTTGATCTCAGACCTCCACAGGAAGCTTAGATCTCAGACAAATTAGATAAAAAATGAATTTATAGCAGATATGTATCCTAAGGCACACAGCTGAACACTGTGTTTTGGAGGAGTACAGCAAATATCAAAACACATAAACTGCAGAATTTCCTCTCTTCTTCTCTCTCTCCCTCTGCTTTTGTGATAGATGCTAATTAAAAGGAGTTAAAACTCAGCTCGCCTCTTCCTGCCTCTTATGTAATCCACAGACTTTGGGAAGGAGGAGGAAAAAGAAATTCCCAAAACAGAGTAAATGGGTGGTTCAGCGGGGTTATCTGAATGCCCTTAGATCTGCAGCGTTGGCAGGTGAGACAAAAAATTCCCCAACTACTATAAGGACATTTCACACTTGCAGAGAGGGAAGCCAGTGCTTTATGCTGCCAGCCACATGCCCCTGAGGCTGTCTGCTTTTCCGTGACCTCAGAAGAAGTCGTGTTTGATCAGCAGATGATGAAAAGACAAGTCTTGAGGAGGTATGCGGAAAAGGGGTGTTTGTGGCAGGGACCCTGGAGAGTAAAGGGGGACACTGAGTGGGGTGGGTGGGAATGGAGCCTCTTTGGGGTGCTGGCTTGGACTCACTGCTCAGAAAGCATAGCATAAAGGTCCAGTGAGTGGTGGAGGTAATGGAGACAATGCAAATGATCCCCGAGTTGTTTTTCCTACCTCCAGTGTACCTCGCTGCAGTCCTCACTGCCTGCAAGCTTGTCCAGAGCTTTCTGAGCACTGTGCAGTTATTGCTGCAGCATTTGGAGACCTGGGCAGGGACAAGCGGGGACATTGCAGGAATGCCGGTCCCTGCCCTACTCCAAAAATGTTAGGTGAAAACATGGACTCATGGAGCGTAAGGGGGATTATGCCGCTGCCTTCTGTGGATTTCACACAATACATATAAAAGGAGATAAAATGATAAATAGAAAAATACCAGAGAGGAGAAAAAGGAAGTAATAAAGTGATAGACCTTCTGAGAACTGTGCCATTGTTCCTATACAAATCTATAGTTTGTTAAGAGACCTAAACCAACTGTTTTGGTGTTTGACTGTTAATAAACTTGAATTATTGCCCGACTGCAGTCTCACCTTCTGCTACAGGCACACCACTTTTATTTTCTCCTTGATTATAGCAAGGCTGGATGTGAGCTGCACTAGACTGTGCTTGTTTCTGTGATCCCTTGGTACTGGCCTGTGGTACATCAGCCGGTTCAGTCCTTGTTTCTGTAATGAAGCATACAGTTGCATCACTCCCAATCCATCCTCAGCTCAGCAGCAATTATTAATTCCAGCAACAATATATTGGTGGAAATTAACAGATAATCTAGAAGTATTCTTTCTGCCCAAAAGGAGAGAGAGTAGGTTTATGTTCATACCATCTTGTGTTTTGCCATTAGGGATCCCACCTGTTCTCTTCAGTAAAATCTTTCTTTATATGGTCACCATGTTCAGTAATACCAGAAATTCAGACATTGTTGCAGCTAGTGCTCATGGTGCAGTTTAGGACAAAGACCCTTTAGCCTGGATTTGCAAAGTTACTTGAAAGCAAAAGTTTGGAGAAACTAGTGAGAAGGTCTTGAAACTAGTGGGAGATGTCTTCTTATTAAAGGGAATTTACATTTACTCCTCCACTACAGGTTACCTGTAAATTTGGCTAAGTCCCAACTTCAGTTAACATATAGAATCATAGAACCAATAGGGTTGGAAAAGACCTCTAGGATCATCAAGTCCAACCATCAACCCAACACTCCAGGCCTCCTAAACCATGTCCCCAAGTGCCACATCTGCACGGTTTTTGAACCCCCCCAGGGATGGTGACTCCACTACCTCTCTGGGCAGCCTGTTCCGGTGCCTGACCACTCTTTCAGGAAAGAAATTTTTTTAAATATCCAATCTAAACCTCCCTTGATGCAGCTTGAGGCCGTTTCCTCTCGTCCTATCATGAGCGGATATCTGAAAGGCCAAGTCATTGGTAACTTTCAACATAGGCAGGAGTTTAAGGTGGCTGTTTTGCACCCAAACTACCAGTTACAGTCACGTCCTTTTATGTTCAGTTCTTCTCCTATGCAATAGCTTTATGCCTTCTGCAGTGGGAAAGCCTCCCTGAAGTAGCTATATTTGGTTTAAGGTCAATGCTAAAGAGAAAGCAACCTTAAGGTAAATCAGTAGAGGTGTGGATTTGCTTGGAGGAGGACTCTAGAGAAGCTGTAGCCCTCCCCTTACCACTTTGCCTCGTATGATGCTGATAGTGTGATATGGGATGTCAGCATGGCTGAGCTGCTGTCTCTGTGGCATTCACACTGCAGCTGTGTCTAGTCGTTGGTCAACACCAAGGCTTTGCATATCCTTACCACAGCGATATTTTGCTATGTCACCCTTCATTAGGAAAATTCAGTGGTTAAACAGATCATTGAAATCATAGCAAATATTTCCTTTGTTTCTCAGTTCCTTGTCTGCACTATAGAAATCTGATTTTCATCACATTTCACATACAGTTAACACTTCTTCCAGCCAGGACTCAGGCAGCAGTTATAGGCACAAAACTGTATAACCCCGAAACTACAAACTATACTGCTAATTACTGAACTTCTCAGAGCTTTCTCTGAGCACCACTGTCTGAGTTCTGTTATGGCCACTCTGGAGATTTGTTAAATAAAACAGGGAGTCTAGAAGTAGAAATTTTCATGGACATTTCCAACTTACTGTTGCTTTTGCTCTTCTTGAACCAGCAGAATGCAAGAGAAAGGATGAATGCTGATGCCACTGAACTCAGTATGACAACAAGGATCATGCTGGCCTTCACTCTCGTGGAGACAGGGAAGATGGTAAATGGCTGAGACAGCACAGTAAACTTAGCCCCTGAGAATTTAAAGCAGTCAGAGTTTATTACAAAATGTAAGGACACAGGTTTCACAGTTAAAACACCAGGTTATAGCCTTCCAACCGTGATGCTGTTCTTAAAAATGCATGCAGGAACAGCCCAGAAGTCTGTCTCTCTCCACACCCAACATTAGCCAACAATATTTATTAAGGACTGAGTACCAGGACAAACCGTATATGTAACAATACTTCTCCAATATAAGTTTCAAGCTTTCAGTGCTTCCTGAAGCAGAGGCAGCCCCTATATATTTAACAATCCTAAATTTTTCTTCAATAAATTTGTCCAGCTGACTACCAAACCCAGAAAAGTAGCTATTTCTGAGGCCAAACAGATCAGGCCCAGATAGAAAACATGAACATTTTGCCAAGCATGACAGAGATGCTGGTTGCAACAAGAAATGTGCTAAGTCATACCCAGTTTTTAAAGGCTATACTTGATTCATGTAAAGGAATGGCTTAGACAGGTGTACTCTTCTCTGGGTAAAAATCTGGCTGGATGGCCAAGCCCAGGGAGTTGTGGTGAACGGAGCTAAATCCAGTTGGCGGCCGGTCACGAGTGGTGTTCCCCATGGCTCAGTGTTGGGGCCGGTCTTGTTTAATATCTTTATCAGTGATCTGGATGAGGGGATCGAGTGCACCCTCAGGAAGTTTGCAGATTACACCAAGCTGGGTGGGAGTGTCGATCTGCTCGAGGGTAGGAAGGCTCTGCAGAGGGATCTGGACAGCCTGGATCGATGGGCCGAGGTCAATTGTATGAGGTTTAACAAGGCCAAGTGCCAGGTCTTGCACTTGGGTCAGAACAACCCCAGGCAACACTCCAGGCTTGGGGAAGAGTGGCTGGAAAGCTGCCCCACGGAGAAGGCCCTGGGGGTGCTGGCTGACAGCGGCTGGACACGAGCCAGCATGTGCCCAGGTGGGCAAGAAGGGCAACGGCATCCTGGCTTGTATCAGCCATAGTGTGGGCAGCAGGAGCAGGGCAGGGATGGTGCCCCTGTGCTCGGCACTGGGGAGGCCACCCCTCGAATGCTGGGTTCAGTTTTGGGCCCCTCGGGACAAGAAGGACATTGAGGTGCTGGAGCGTGTCCAGAGAAGGGCAGCGGAGCTGGGGAAGGGTCTGGAGCACAAGTGTGATGGGGAGCGGCTGAGGGAGCTGGGGGGATTTGGTCTGGAGAAGAGGAGGCTGAGGGGAGACCTTATCACTCTCTGCAACTGCCTGAAAGGAGGTTGTGGTGAGGGGGGTGTCGGTCTCTTCTCCCAAGTCACAGTGACAGGATGAGAGGAAACAGCCTCAAGCTGTGCCAGAGGAGGTTTAGATTGGGTATTTGGGAAAATGTCTTTTCTGAAAGCGTGGTCAGGCCCTGGAACAGGCTGCCCAGGGAGGTGGTGGAGTCCCCAAACCTGGGGGTATTTCAAGATGTGTAGACGTGGCACTGCAGGGCATGGTTTAGGAGGCCTGGTGGTATTGGGTTGATGATTGGACTTGACGATCTTAAAGGTCTTTTCCAACCTTAATGATTCTATGATTCTATGATTCTGTTCTATGAATTATAAGTTATGGGGAACCTAGAAACTTTCACTATCACTAAACTTAAGCATAGAAAGCTCCCAATGAACTTGCTAATATTTTCCACAATGTTGATAATGAGCATTACAAACAAAAAAAGTCAATGTCCTTGCTGTTAGCATGGTAAATATTTAGCTCTTGGAACACACAATCTTTGGTAATGCTCTTCACTCAGTGATCCTAAAGTTTTCTGTAAATGAAGTCAGAATCAAGCCAGCCGCTACTCATAGTTTCTGTGGTCAAGAGTTCACTGGGTCTTTAGCATCTGAGCTTCAAGGACTGGAAGATGCCTAATACTGCCATCTTAAAAATCAGAAATATAGAGAGGTTGCGCTTCCCTGGACCATTTCCAAAACACATTTTGAGTGGAGATGTGCCTGAGAAGGACAGGAGTTTAACAAAGCTGGCCCTAGTATTCTCTACAAACCAATTTGAAGGTGTTGACTAGTGCATCAACTCATTACCTATCTTACTACCTGACTCATTATTACCACTAAAGCACTTGAGATTATTGCATCCAACATCAGCTGCATCTTCTGAGCTCTCTCCAAATTGCAAACTATTCCACTGTACACACATAAACCTGTGAAAAAGCATCCCAAAACATCTACTATTTGGTTGTTTAATTTTTCATGTTTATCTCAGCCCATAAGCAAATATCTTCAGTAAGAGTCTGGCAGTATAAAAGCCTTTATTCTGTCTCTGGTATCATTCCCAATTACAAATAAGCAAAGGGGGTTACTTGTTTGGTGTGTGCTTTTTGCAATGCATATTAAAAGTGTCCAGTATTCTCATTTACACAGGAGATACCTACACAGATGCATCAGCTGTCTGCATTGCCAGCTGTAAACATCTCTTTGCAACACTCTGACTGGCTAAATGTTTCATAAAAGGGATCTGCATTTGACCTTTTTTCAGAGGAAAGAAGATTTTGTGACTCCCCTGAAGTAGCTTTAAAAACACATTTCATTAAGCTGTACTTCCCACTAAAGATTCAGATCCTGTGAGGTGCTGACTTTCCATCTGCTCTCACTGAACTGAAGGCAATGGGAGCTGCGGGTGTTCGGCAGCATACACCCTCAAAATAGACATATCTCCCCCTTTAAAAGCCCACCTCCAAATATTCCCTGCACCCAAATTCTGCCTTTGAAAAGCCATGGGCGACACTCGATGTTGATTAGCGAATTGTGACCAGAAGGAGCAAAGGTTTCTCATTAAAAAAATAAGTCTGGCTCTTCATTTAATCCCAGGGTAGGAAGGGATTTCTTGGCTTATAAATCCTATTCCATGCTATTGTGTGTACCATCTCATATGAATGACACCATATGTTTCATAAATCTATTGATCTCCATCCAAAAGCAGTTTGATCTGCTTTCATTATTCCTATCTATTAAGATAGGCTGTTCAGAAAAATACAGTCTAAATGTAACCTTCTAATTTTTTAGCTTAGATTTTTTCATTAGCCACTTCCACTTGGTCACTTCACCTGTATGATGTATTTGCCCTCTGTTTTTTTCTGGCTGAAACAAGCCATGCTATCTTAGAGTTTTCTCATTAAAAATGCTCAGTCTGTACCCACTCAGAGATATGGTGTGAATCTGGGGTTGTCCTGGGCAGGCAAAGGAGTTAGACTTGATGATCCTTGTGGGTCCCTTTCAACCCAGGACATTCTATGATTCGATGATCCTATGATACTCCATTTTGAGATCATCTCTGAACATGGGTAAACAAAATTATGTTCAGTACTGCAAATGAATACTCATCAGGGCTTTATGCAGTGGCATACACACTGCCTTACCTCTCCTGGAAATACTTCTATCTGTCCTTCCTAGGCTTCTTTCCACCTGATGGGTCTCAGGTTATCTATCTATCTATCTATCTATCTGTCTGGAGATACCTCTATCTATATCTCTATATCTGTCTAGATATATATCCATATATCCATATATGTATTTATGTATATATCTATGTAATACCAGAATACAGACTTTACACCTGGTCTTACAACACCTAAACCTTAGTATGTCTTCGGACTACATGCCAGAGAGCGTGTTCCTGCTTCTCCATTGGCTTGCCTCAACAATCATTCTGAGACAAGAAACCAACACTTTGACTCCTGTATACCCTCAGAGATGGATCTGTAGGTAAATTCAGGCCCCAAACAGTTGGATAAATGCTTCTCTCATACAGACACCCCGAGGCTTTTACAAGCCAGAGTTCACGTGCTGCTTTATCCCCAAGGGACCGACACCCCCTTCAGCTGCTATTTCTAAGGAGGCATAAGCACACATGCCATTTCACCATTACTGGGTTGCTCAGAGATACCCCTAGCAAAGCCCAGTCCTGGAGGCATGCTCTGAGTGTGCATAATCTGTCACACCCGTAAAGATGACCAGGTGCAGACAAATGGTCTGTAAAAGGCACTATGAAAATAACTGGGAATATAGATGGAAAATTACTGAACACAAACAAGAAAAAAAGAGGGAATGACAGGACTCAGTTTATAGGAGTTTGCTCAGGCTGCTTAGCTGACCTTAAGGACCTGATTCTTACAAGAGATTCATAGCTAGGGAATCCAAGAAGAAAGAGGTACCTTTCTCTGGCAGTACTTCTCTGTACTAACTCATCTTGATTTTGGGGCTCTTGCATGAATAGCCCAGGAGCACCCAGCTCTCTTGTTGCCTGGGTAATGCCAACTTGGATGTGTAACAGACATCAGGTTATTTAGAGGTTTGGCATTGCTCTGCTCATTCAAACAAAGCTTAACTCCCTTTTTATCAATCCAGACCACCTGTAGGGTTTTGAGTTCAATTACCAAATCAAAAAACATGCAGAAAATGGACCTTACCTGGAGGTGATGTGACAGCGAACTCAAGTTTCCAGTTTGTGCCTGAGCTGGAGACGGCCAGACTGGAAAAGCTTGCACATCCATCTATGACCTGCACTTGGGTGAGCCCTGCAGCGTAACAAAAAACTGTGGTTTAATTAACAGCATCCAGATAAGTCCCACCTAAGCCCCTCAGAGAGTCTTTGTGACTTATTCAGTGTCCTTCCTAATTGTAAACATTTTGACTAAGCCCCTCAGAGAGTCTTTATGACTTATTCAGTGTCTTTCCTAATTGTAATCATTTTGTCTAAGCCCAGATATTTCACATAGGGTCAGGTCTTCAGAGGTACTTGGACACCAAATTCCTGATGAAGGGCCTTAGCTGCTGAATCTTGGTTCCTCGAGCTGATTGTGAAATTGCATTTACTGTACATATCTGTATCGTGGGGGTGTAACATGAATACAAATATCAAGGGGATCGAGCAAAGGTAACAGGGGCAATAGAGATGCACTAGAAAGTTCCAGATGCTCATCTTTTTGATTTAACTCATGTCTTGTGTGATTAGATATGTCACCAAGGTTAGGAGAGTATTAGTGAGAGACTGATTATTTTCTGTCCTAAAGGGATGGTCTCAAGGAGCCAGCCACTGCAGCTAAGGGAAAGAACTAACTGGTTTAACCCTTTTCTGATCTGTAGGTGTTTCATCTCATCATTTGTCTATATTACCTCCTGTCCTACTGTTAAATCATTTTGAACTTTTCTCCAGCCCTCTCAGATGCTTTGTAAGGGATTTGGCCATGAAAAATATCTGTGGTGACTGCCCTGTGATCGTACAGGACGGACTTTTAGCTAGAAACCTGGCAGGGGATAGCTCCATGGGGAGCATTAAAATGAAACCCGTGACAGCCAGTTTCTCCACCACTTTACCTCTTGTTCTGAGCTATCAGGGAACGCATTCTGACCCAACATTTACATTTGCCATGGTTTTTATTTTTGTAGGCTCTTTTTAAAATTTGTAATTTACTTTGCAACTGGATCTCCATTTTGTTGTGTGTATCTTTGAGCACCAGCCAAGTCCTGGCCTTTGAGCAATGCTGACTAGGTCTGGGCTTCATTCAGGCTCTTGGAGTGAGAGGGGTAAAATCCTAAAGACTGAGAAATTTCAAAATGTTGGTTCAGGTGGGGGTGAGAAGTCAGAACTTCCTTAGGATGCTGGACTTGTTCCAGTGATCACAAACACAGCCTTTTGCCTGTTCGAAGACAACATGTAATAACTATTTACTTTATGAAGCAGGTGGTTTAATATTTTATTGCCGTTAAGCAGCACAGGTGAAGGTACATAAAGTCCAAATGTGAGGAGGTCGTTTGTACACTGCCACCCCTGTGCCCAGGATATGGAATAAAGTAGTGAAGTAGCAAACATCTTTGTGAGACATCTTGCAATCACAAATGCACA
This sequence comes from Sula dactylatra, assembly GCA_013389905.1. Lineage (NCBI taxonomy): Eukaryota > Metazoa > Chordata > Aves > Suliformes > Sulidae > Sula > Sula dactylatra. The sequence continues at coordinate 145,741 of WEKW01009879.1, forward strand.
GGAGTGTTCAGCAGGTAGAGACAAGGCTTTTGATGGTAGGCCAGACTGCAGAACAATTTCTCTCTGTTTTTATCCCATTTTTCGTGCCTACACCTGTATGATACAAACTAAACAGTGCCAGGATCTCTTCTTTGGCACTGAAGAACTGGCATGCCCTGGCCAAACCTCTTAAACTCTTACAGCCTCCAGAGATGTTGCATGCAGACTGCCTCCTGAGATTACTTCCTTGCCGTGTTGACTTCTGAACCATGGCCAGAAATTGCCTGAGACAAGGTCCTGGGCAAAAGCATGCCACATTTTAATGATTTAGCAGCAGAAGTGATAAAGTTTCCTCTCTCCATGATCCGGTACTATTTAATTTACTAATATCCCAATTAGTTTTGACTACATGTATGTTTTTCTATTTTTATGCAACATCTAGCACACCAAACCCCCAATTTCATTGTGAGTCTCCAGGACCAGCTGTGATGTATAAATAAGCAGTAATTTATACTGTGAATAGACTTGGTGGAGATGTGGGAATCTCGACTTCTCTAATTGCTCCATCCTGATTCTGGCTCATCTATTTATGTACTACACATATGATCCTCCTTATGACAGTATCTGGCCAGACTACCAAGATTTTTCTTGGCTCTGACACTCACTGTAACACTGCTTTTATAGAGGGTCTTGTCAGCTGCATTCAAATACTTTATAATTGCCATTTCTAGTCTATGATGAAGCCTGGAGTACTGTACTGTACTTCTCAACAGAGACTATCTCAGCTTTTGGGCACATATGCTTCAAAGCTCAGAATATTACACATATATATGGGAGTCTTCACAAAGATCTCTCAGGCAAGCTGGTATTTAACGTAGAAGCAAGCTAATTTGGAGCTAAACTACTTTCCATGAGGCAGTTTGGCTGCTGTCAGATGAAGCAGCCTCAGTGTGCTAGACGGGACCCATTTCGATTAAATGCTACTTTCATATGCTTCAAAAGACGAGTGCAATAAGGACGTTTGTCAAAGGAAAAACTGCAGCAAACTATTACATGCAGAACATCTGTACTACGCAGTTCATTCTTTGCTGGAGTTTATTGACTATTAATTTGATGCATGTATCTTTTAAAGAATGTGAAGTGCATTTCTCTTCAGTGACTTTTTTTTTTTTCTCTTTTTCTTATTTTCCTTCCTTTCTTCTTTTTTCTCTTTCTTTCTGCTTCATTTTGTTTTCTTTATTTTTGTCTTTTTCTCTTTCTTTTCCCTTTCTTCACTCCTTCCTTCCTGCCTCCCCTCCTCCTTTTCTCCCTTCTGCGCTTTTTTCTTCCACTGGTAGCCAGTAACTGATCCAATAATCGGTAGTTCATCTAGACCCTAAACCTGAGGTGTAACTCCCTCAAAAGGCATAAAAACAACAGAAAGGACCAAAGGATTTTTCAAACCTGCAAACTGTGATGAGGTAGGAAGAATTTCTAATTAACAGAAACATGGACTGAAAGGGTGAGAAGCTCTAATCTGCAGCATGAGTGCCACTAGTCTTCTCCATATGCAAACTTTTCAATTCAAAGTTAACACTCAAATCACTTTACTGCAAACAAAATGTTTTACCTAGAATAGGAAACCTCACTTTTCAATGTGTGAGCTGTTCACTTGTATTTCAAGATTTTAGCAACGAAAATTAGGGTGCTTTATAACCAACATAATTTCCACTTTCCAGTTTCCAAGCATATGATCATCCACAGATTTTTGGTGCAGAGCTATACTTAAAAAACCTCTTACATCTAATCAAGTTCATAGCCTCAATAACCGCAAGGATAATATTCACATGCTTAGATTTAATCATGAGTTCTGGTCTTTTGATAAATGGGGACGAGAAGGGAAACATTTAGAACTCTTGTGAAAAACATTTTCACGTTGAAGTAGGCTAATTAAAAACACAAGGCACTTCATAGAATCATAGAATCGTTAATGTTGGGAAATATCTTTAAGATCATCGATTCCAACCACAAACCTAACACTGCCAATTCCACCACTAAACCATGTCCTTAAGTGCTACATCTACACATCTTGTAAATCCCCCCAGGGATGGTGACTCCACCACCTCCCTGGGCAGCCTGTTCCAGGGCCTGACCACGCTTTCAGAAAAGACATTTTCCCTAATATCCAATCTAAACCTCCCCTGGTGTAACTTGAGGCCATTTGCTCTTGTCCTATCGCTCGTTACTTGGGAGAAGACACCAACACCCACCTTGCTGCAACCTCCTTTCAGGCAGTTGCACAGAGCGATAAGGTCTCCCCTCAGCCTTCTCTTCTCCAGACCAAACCCCCCCAGCTCCCTCAGCCGCTCCCCATCACACTTGTGCTCCAGACCCTTCCCCAGCTCCGCTGCCCTTCTCTGGACACGCTCCAGCACCTCAATGTCCTTCTTGTCCCGAGGGGCCCAAAACTGAACCCAGCATTCGAGGGGCGGCCTCCCCAGTGCCAAGCACAGGGGCACCATCCCTGCCCTGCTCCTGCTGCCCACACTA
>WEKW01009879.1:148694-218920 GCA_013389905.1 Sula dactylatra
TATTAAATATTGAACTAACAGCACGACTCTTTGGGCCTGGCCATCCAACTAGTTTGTCACCCAGAGAAGAGTATGCCACTCCAACGCATGAGCAGCCATTTTCTCCAGGACAATGCTGTAGGAAATGGCATCAAAGGCTTTACTAAAGTCCAGGTAGACGACATCCAGAGCCTTTCCCTCATCCACTAAGCAGATCACCTTGTCACAGAAGGAGATCAAGTTAGTCAAGCAGGACCTGCATAAACCCATGCTGACTGGGCCCGATCACCTGGTTGTCCTGTATGTGCCACGTGATGGCACTCAGGATGATCTACTCCATAACCTTCCCTGGCACTGAGGCCAGGCAGACACACCTGTAGTTTCCCAGATCCTCCTTCCCACCCTTCTTGCAGATGGGCATCACAGCTGGTAACCTCCAGTCATCCANCTGGGTACCCAGAGAATAACTGGTCTTACTGTTAAAGACTGAGGCAAAGAAGGTGTTAAGAACCTCAGCCTTTTCCTCATCCTTCGTCACTATGTTTCCCTCCACATCCAATAAAGAACAGAGATTCTCCTTAGCTCTCCTTTTGTTGCTAATGTATTTATAAAAACATCTTTTATTGTCTTTCATGGCAGTAGCCAGACTAAGTTCTAGCTGGGCTTTGGGCCTTCTGATTTTCTCCATGAATGACCTCACAACACCCATGTGGTCCTCCTGAGCTGCCTGCCCCTTCTTCCAAAGGTCATAAACTCTCCTTTTTCTCCTGAGTCCCATTCAAAGGTCTCTGATCAGCCAGGCCGGTCTTCTTCCCTGGTGGCTTGTCTTTTGGCACATGGGGACGGCCTGCTCCTGCACCTTGAAGATTTCCTTCTTGAAGAATGTCCAGTCTTCCTGGACTCCTTTGCCCTTCAAGACTGTCTCCCAAGAGACTCTGTCAAACTGTCTCCTAAACAGGCCAAAGCTTGTCCTCCAGAAGTCCAAAGTAGCAATTCTGCTGGCCTCCCTCCTTACTTCGCCAAGAATCGAAAACTCTATCATTTTGTGATTGCTATGCCCAAGACAGCCTCTAACCACCACATCACCCACAAGTCCTTCTCTGTTTGTGAACAACAGGTCCAGCAGGCACCTTCCCCAGTTGGCTCACTCACCAGCTGTGTCAGGAAGTTATCTTCCACACACTCCAGGAACCTCCTGGATTGTTTTCTGTCTGCTATATTTTTTTTCCAGCAGACGTTTGGTAAGTTGAAGTCCCCCATAATAACAAGGGATAGTGATTGTAAGCCTTCTCCCAGCTGCTTATAGAATATTTCATCTGCCTCTTCACCCTGGTTAGGCGGTCTATAACAGACTCCCACCATGATATCTGCCTTGTTGGCCTTCCTGCTGATTCTGACCCATCAACACTCAAACCCATTGTGTCTGTCTGTACTTGGCCAGATCCTTTGCTGGGACAAACAGGTTGTCATTGACTCTAAGGAAATTGCCCCACTTAACATTAGCTGAAAATCAAGTATTAGGATTTCTAATTCTTCATTCTTTTCTTTTTTTTGATCTAAGATATGTCTTTTCAAGACAAATGACTGAATATACACCCTTTAAGCTGCCAGAGGATGAAAAGACTTTATATAAGCCTCTCTTTCTCTACCATATCACTGGGCAGTTCACCAAATTCCTACTACAACTTTCTTTTTTCAGCTCAAAGTCTATATTTCAAATCCAGTCTTTCTGAGGGAGAACTCCTAAATTTGTCACCATCATTCCACATAGCTGTTTTACTATAACCCTTCCTATAAGAAAATACATCCAAACCTTTTAGCACAGCCTCGGAGGAGCCCCTGAGGTGAGCTGATACAACCCAGGGTTCTGAAGGAGGCCCCAGTTTGTCAACTCTTTGTCCCTGTGAAGGAGAAGAGAAGAATTAAGGTCTTGTCTCATCAACAAGAGGAAAGAAATTTTGACGATTTTAACAATTGTAATAATTTTTAATGACCAGTGGGAGAGCAGTTTACATCTACATGTTACATGTTACAAACATCACAAAGCTCACCATGACCCTTTAAGATGAGCTTAAGCTCAGAGGAACCAGTTCTGGCAGCTTCCGATCTGATTCAGTAATGTCTGTCAGGTTTGCTGCTTCACTTGATTTATCTAGGGTCATATTCACATCATCTATGAGAAGTAGATAATTTTGTCATCATGGCATCTATGATGTCTATGTTTACAGATTCACAGCATGGTTGAGGCTGGAAGGGACCTCTGGAGGCCCTTTGGTCCAATCCTTCTGCTGAAGCAGGGCAACATAGAAGGGGTTGCCCAGAACTATGTCTAGAAGGATTTTGAATATCTCCAAGGATGGTGACTTTCAAGGAAACTGAGTAGATTGAGTCTGTCTGTTTGGTCAGGTTGAATATTTAAGTTCCTCATACACTCAGTGAAGTAAACCAATTCTGATACCTAGGTTACCCGGACATAAAGGTGTATAGGATGTAGATCCTATAATCTATATGTATATAAAAATATCAGCTTTCTTCTTTTTTTAATTTTTGTGGAAGCTACTGGTTCTCAAGTCTACTAGAAACCCTGAAAAATGTCTGAACAAGGGTATGAAGCTCAAGGGAATGTTCAACTGCCTAGATGTAGGTTTTGTGTGTCACTTCAGGTAGCCAACAATGCTTGACATCCAGCAGAGTTGGCTTGTGGAAAGGTCTTACGTTTCTACAGGAGCTGGAGGCCAAATAGCATATTCCACAGCCTACAACACAACAAGATGACTATCTGTAGAACTGAAGTCAATAGAAAGAAGCTGAAAGTTTTGTGCCTCACGGTTGTAAATCAGTCTCATGACTAACAGATATACAGAGCTGGCTTTAGGATAAAACATCTTTGTGACCAGAAATAATGTCCACAAATTTGTCCAGGCTTGGATTTGATAACATGATCCAGGGTCATCACTGTAATCATAGAATCATTTAGATTGGAAAACACCTTTAAGATCATCGAGTCCAACCACAAACCTAACACTGCCAATTCCACCACTAAACCATGTCCTTAAGTGCTACATCTACACATCTTGTAAATACCCCCAGGTTTGGGGACTCAACCACCTCCCTGGGCAGCCTGTTCCAATGCTTGACAACCCTTTTGGTGAAGAAATTTTTCCTAATATCCAATTTAAACCTCCCCTAGTGTAACTTGAGGCCATTTGCTCTTGTCCTATCACTAGTGGCTTGGGAGAAGAGACCAACCCGTCCCTCACCACAACCTCCTTTCAGGCAGTTGTAGAGAGTGATAAGGTCTCCCCTCAGCCTCCTCTTCTCCAGACCAAACCCCCCCAGCTCCCTCAGCCGCTCCCCATCACACTTGTTCTCCAGACCCTTCCCCAGCTCCGTTGCCCTTCTCTGGACACACTCCAGCACCTCAATGTCCTTCTTGTCCCGAGGGGCCCAAAACTGAACAGTGTTTGAGGTGCCTGGGTCTAGTTATTCTGTGGCTATAATATTGCCTGTCCAGGAAAATGGAAATTATTCCAGAATAGTAAATAGTTGGAAAACAGGGAAGAGGACATGAAAATATAAGGGAAATAGAAACATAGCACAAAGCCATGCTATGCAGATTTCACCTGACTTTGGGACTGAATCTAGTCCAACAACCCACCAACATCTAAGGACTCATTGGATCTAGTCTGCTTCTTCCAGGACTTGTGTTAGTATCTCTGGCAGTGCTAAATCACATCACAGAGACATCCAAGCTTGTTTTAAACACAGCAATCTCTACACAGCACTGCTCTGCATGGTGTGGACTTGCTTAGGCAGACCAGGATACCCCATTATACTTGATATTGCCAGCCTTTGTAATTGAGTTGATGTTTCCATATTCCTCAATGTTATCCTCTAAACTTTAGGATCAGAGATCATAAAACTGCACACAATCAATTCTACAGCAGAAACCTAACCCTCGCAGGAAAAAGCTGAAAAATATGAACACAGTCCATCCTGGAAGATGTTCTCAGAATGCCCATGACTACTTATTTATAGAGCTATCCTTTGCCATACTTATTTATAGTGCTATCCTTTGTCATACTTATTTACAGAGCTGTCCTATGCCATATTTAGGTCAGTCTCAGCTTGTGGATTGCTTGGAAATGTCAAAATTGTACAGAATTAAGAGAAACATCCATCCACAGAGGGCCAAATCCTACCTTCCTGTCCAGGAAAATGATTTTTGGCTGTACGGGAAGCTGCTTCTCTATTTCTCCATCTGAGGGCTGCACCTGAACAGAGATGTTATAGGGTCTCACATACAGGCATGTTCCTGGGTATTGTCTGCTTCCATTTCTTTTACATGCAAAGGAATGTAAAAAAAAAAAAAAAATCAGAAAATTAATGCTATGAAAACACCCAGTGCTAGTCCCAGAGGTAATTCACACCTTGCCTATGTCTAGGAACGACATGTTACTTTCTGTTCACAGGATTTTCTACCTCTTTAATGCAGGTAGTGATACAAATGACTGCTAATTTACCTCATCATGGCCCTTTGATTCTTTGGACAAGAACAGCATGTATGGAAATATTAAACAGACATCACTTCCAAGCAGACAGCAGCACCAAACTAACAAAAAAGAAATCCTTTTGTTTCAATCCCTGGTTTACAGATGGAAAAGTGAGAAGTTAATAAAATAAATTATTTCCTTCTTATCACATTGGAAGTATGTGGCAGAGACAGGGATTTTATGAATTCAGAAACCCAATGCCGTAGCCCCAAAGTCTTCACTATACTGCACTGACAACAGCGGGGGCTGCAGGTGCTTCCTGTCCAGCAGAGACATTTCCAATGAACACCTTTGAGCTCCTCTAAAAACAGAGTTTCAGTTCTTCTACGCAAGCTCAGAACTTACAGGGCTTTACTGCATTTCTTTATCCTGCCGTACCTGTGTTCTTACCCTTCATTATCTACAAAGCTTGTGTACCAAAACACAGCAGTTTACAGACACCCCATAGAAACACATTGTTTTTTCCGAGACTGAAATTTAAATTAGAGCATCCCAGGAGAGGGCTTTTGCATTGAATAAAGAATCAACACTTTATTCTGAGCCTGTATCATTTCATTCCCTCTCCCAGTGTTTTGTGCCATTTAGTATCTCAGATATATATATATAATTTATATATATATAAAACTCTGTAATCTGCAATTGCAGTGAAGTGGCTGGGGTTTGGTATTGTCTTGAAATGAAAGCAGAAAAGGTATTCATTCATCTCTAGTGTTTGCTTAAAGGTGTTTACAAACAGAAAATAAATGGAGCGTATGTTTCCTTTGGTTTAACTCAGTTTTTTATTTTTGGGTTTTGGTAGGGTTTTTTTCTGGGTGTTACTATGCATTACAAACCAGAAACTGTTTATACTGCAGCTGATGGAAAAAACTGGTCTGAACCATAGACACGGGGAAGATTGACTAAAGGTTTAAGGATATCTGCAGTCTCAAGAGCGAGCTCAAGGATTTAAGTTTCAGTTCTTATCCTCATTCTTTTTCTTTTTTGTGAGTGGGAAAGTCTGAAGGGCGGTCTTATGTTTGAAATTCATGTTGGAGGCACCACTGCATTCATCAGTGCTCTTATCCACCTCCTTCCGAAAATGTGCATTCAGCACTGTGACTGAAACTCACTGCAGGAACAATACACCAAGTCACTCCTGTTTTCATGGCAGAGATCTGCATTTCCTGTGAGCTCCCTGGCTCCAGCTGAGTCTAGACAAGTTTAGGTGAGTTTTGGCATGCCTTCTGTAAGCCCAAAATATCTTTTTTTCTCTCTCCAGCTTCTTTAAAACTGCCAACAAACAGGAAAAATGTTTCCATGAAATGCCCTGACTCCACACCCCAGGCCCTGCAGGGTAAAATTGTGCTCATCTCACTCTTACTTAAAGGAAGGCTGCTGCAAAATGTGGTTGTAGGAAGTAGTTCCCACTCCCTAGAGTGAGTAATAGCAAAGAAAACAAAACAAAAATACACATGCATGGTTAAAAATTAATGTCTGTTTGCAGGTAATTTGAATCCGGCTAACACAGAACAGAACATGGTGTTTATATCCCACATGGTCCAACCTGACTCTCACTGTGAGGGAGCCCCTGCCTTAGGGTGCAACTGCACACGGTGAGTTATGTTCCTGCGAGTGAGTATCACTGTGGAGGAGGAGGAGGAGAGAGGAGCATCCTGCTGCTCCCCTGATGATTTGTGCTGGAAGGAAAATAGGCTTTCTTAGCATAGCTCTGCAGCTGGGACATGGGGACGGACAAGCATGCCTGTAGCCTAGCAAGGGGAGGATTAAGGAGACCTGCCTTCCTTCTGATGGGCAAGAAGAGCATGCTGTTGTGTCACTACCCTGAAGTCTCATGCCAGGAAGGAGCAGGCTGGTTTGCAATTGCCTGCTGACAGCACTCAATGGGGAGCAGCTCAGTTGCTCAGTGCCTTGCAGCTCTTCTAAATGTAGGCACAGCAGGCAAGCAGGCACTGCTCGTGATACCTTAGTGAGCAGGGACACCAGGGTCAGGATCCCAGATCCATTAACCGTCAGTGCCAACACATGTCTGCAGAACATGCCGAGAATCTGCAGGACAGCAAGTGTCTGCTCTTTCCTAGCGAGGAAATTAGAGGTCGTGGAAATTACAGGGTCTACTGCAGGTATTAAGGCATGACTGAGAAATCAGGTGGAGAGATTTGGGGCAGAGGGAAGGAAGTCCCCCTGAAATCAAGGAGACCTTGTAATTTTATATTATAATTACATTAATAACTATAATAATAATGATACTAATAACAACTATAATAATAATAACAATAACAACAATAAAAATAGCTATTATTATCAGTTGACTTCAAGGGGAAATAGATCAAATGTAGATTCTGGGTCAAGAGTCCATTAAAGTCGATGGATACATCTATATTAGAACACATAGATCTATAATAGAAATAAAAAGCCTTGGCACTGAAACTTGATCACCTCTGTGATGTTGTCTATCACAAGCTGTGGTCCAGGCTCCGTAGCAAAATCCAGGACAACTCTCAAATGGTCTGGGAGTTAATACAGTCAGAGAATATTCTCACTTGGCAGTTTGGATGAGGTCACCCTGAAATGATGGGTGAGAGAATTTAATTTTATGGACATAGTCTGATCCATATCAGCTGGCCTTGGTGCCAGAGAACAGTGCCTGGCATATGTGACAGGCTTGAGAGGTGGGCCAGTGCGAACCTCATGAAGTTCAACAAGGCCAAGTGCCAGGTCCTGCACGTGGGTTGGGGCAATCCCAAGCACAAATACAGGCTGGGTGGAGAATGGATTGAGAGCAGCCCTGAGGAGGACTTGGGGGTGCTGGCTGATGGGAAGCTCAACATGACCCTGCAATGTTCGCTTGCAGCCCAGAAAGCCAACTGTCTCCTGGGCTGCATCAAAAGAAGTGTGACCAGCAGGTTGAGGGGGTTGAGGGGGCAGATTCTCTCACTCTGCTCTTGTGAGATCCCACCTGGAGTACTGTGTCCAGCTCTGGGAACCTCAACAGAAGAAGGACATGGAACTGTTGGAGCGGGTCCAGAGGAGGGCCATAAAGGTGACCAGAGGGCTGGAGCACCTCTCTTATGAAGAAAGGCTGAGACAGTTGGCATTGTTCAGCCTGGAGAAGAGAAGATTCCCAGGAGACCTTACAGCAGCCTTCCAGTACCTGAAGGGGGACTACAAGAAAGCTGGAGAGGGAATTTTTACAAGGGCATGTAGTGATAGGACAGGGGCTAATGGCTTTGAACTGAAAGCAGGTAGATTTACATTAGATGTAAGGAAGAAATTCTTCATTATGAAGGTGGTGAGGCACTGGAACAGGTTGCCCAGAGAAGATGTGGATGCCCCATCCATCCCTGGCAGTGTTCAAGGCCAGGCTGGATGGGCCTTTGAGCAGCCTGGTCTAGTGGAAGGTGTCCCTGCCCATGGCAGGGGGATTGGAACTAGATGATCTTGAAGGTCCCTTCCAACCCAAACCATTCTATGATTCTGTTATATGATTCTATGATATCTACTTTCCTAATAAACATAGATAATGAAGCTAATTGAACAGTTGTCTAGGTATGTCTGCAATGCTAGTGTTGTGGCATCAGTATATCCTTGGAAGGGGAAGGCGATTAGGAATAATTTGAGGAATGAATAATACATCAAAATGCATGATCAAGCCAAAGAGATTTTTTTTGTTTTGTCTTGTTCTTGAAAAGGTGGTGATTGCTGGTGAAGAGAAGACAGGGTACAAGAAAGAAGATGCTGCAGCGAAGACAAGAGATAGGCAAGCTGAGGACTTGTGTAAGGCAAAGTGGGTGCAAATTCACCACAAGGGCGGTCAGGATTTCAGTATCTTTGGGTGAGAAGTGTGTTTACATGTCATATGGTGATGAGGTTAGCCAGGTACCTGTGCCCTCTCAGCTGCACTGTTCAGAGCTTTGTCTCCCCCTGCAGGTCTTAGTATTAAGTAATAGAGACAGGGAAAAGAAACACAAGCATTCAGAACATGGTGAGGAGATCATTCCTACTTTAAGCAAAAAGGCAATCAAAATGATTGCTTTTATTTCCACGATGCCCATGTTTTGCCATGGTATAGAGAGAAGTCAAAGCTAGAGGAAATAAACTCCAGTGGAAAGCAGGCTTCAGCTTTCCTTAACAACAGAGAAACAATAAATATGTAATACTGATCATACCTCCTTATGAGAGCTAGGCTAATGGACTGAACAGGACCCATGGTGTCAGACATTACTGATGTCTCCCTTCTTTGATGTAGGGTGAGTCAATAAGATGAAAATTCAAAAATCTAGGCACCTAAATGAATATTATAGCCAGCGCCAGCAGGGAGCTTTGAACAAAGCCATATGTCTACTGCCCCGGAGGTCAGATGCTGTGGTGGCACAAAGCTAATAAGAGAAGATCTAGTAGTAGCAAGGGGGACTCGGTTGATGGTGAACTGGGATAACAAACAAGTAACTGAGTTGCCTTTGTGGGCAAGGCTGGACAAGACAACTATGCTTTATGTAATCATTTTGAGTATTTTCTTTCATAAAGCAAAGATCCTTTAGTTAGAAGCTGGATATTTTGTGGCTGTTGAAAGCATGAGAGGTGTTGGTTACACTGAAATATTTTTGAAAAAGAGGTCCAATAAATACTTTCTTGGAGTATGTATTAATAAAAATACCTACTACTTTTGACCAAATTCTTCTGACATTAGCTTTTGGGGGCACTGCCACCATCAGATCTGTATTTCTCCATTTGCTAGTGACTGTCCAAGCTCCAAATAGCACCCAGTATAGCTTTCAGGATTTTTTTTTCCTCCATTGTGCAAATTAGTAAATATAGTCACAGAGCATGAACACAGCTGCCCAGGAACACACAGGCATGTCTCCCCCATAAGGTCAGTCTTCCCCCCCCCGCTCAGACAATGTTCGTTTAGAGCTTTTCAATCCCAGTGGCACCAAAAGCTCAAGGCAACAGCTGCCTGGTGGATGCAGCTAGTGGAGTCCAGAATCTTGCAGCCTGGAGTGATAAGACACCTTAAAAAAAGAAGAATAGGGAAACTGGAGGGACTTAATAGATCCACTGAAGGGTGAGGTGGGTTCACCAGGAGTTCTTAGGAGAGGGACAGAGCCGATGCATCAGATAGGAGAGAAACATCCTCCAATTCATTAGTGACTTCCATTAATTGCTGTAGATGAATGGAAATACCCCTACTTACAAAGCTGCCTGCTAGTGGCAAGGAGCTAAGCCAGGCCTCTTCCATAACACGCTCCTGAAGTTTACTGTCAGAGAAACGTCTTTTATTAAATGTAAACAGCATCCCGCCAGAGGTCAGAGCCTTGCCGTTGCTGCATATCCCAAGGTAATACCACTTTAAGCTCCACATAAACTCTTAAACAGTTTCTATCCTAAAACCAGACCGTAGGTGGTACAGTTTTTTACGATATGTTATAATACTGCAATAAATCTGTTAGCTTAAAATCGAATCTCCGTGGCCTTTTAGAGAAATCATCATTAAATGCAAGGCCCTGTTAATGATGCCATCCCAGTGAAATTGTTTAATCTGCTAGGGGGGTGAAAGGTCACCAAATGAATTTTTTATAATACATCAACTTGACACGCAATAGGGAAAACTGTAATAGATAAAAGCAAAGGAAAAGGGCACTGTCTTCTTCTGATAGGTCAATAGCAGCCAAGAGAGTCACTCATCCACTTTTCCTTCACTACCGTGCTCCTTTTCCATTTAATATGGACACCCAATTAATACCTCAGCACCATAGACAACCTCATTTTAGGTGAATTATAGCAATTTCTTCCCCCTTCTCCGAAATGAAAGTGATCACAATACATCATAGCATTGTGCGAATTAACGTTAATTGATTCGAGTTACCAAGCATTGATGGGCCACTTCTATAATCTGGTCCTTATTGGGAGCTGGAAGGGATGGAGGGAAGATTAGATTGCATCCTCCGTTGCTTTGACGACGGCGGTCACCTGATGGCTTGTTAGACAGTTGTACGCTTCTATTGCTGGCCCCAGTGGGGTCGTCAGTAAACTGGAGTGATGTCCAAACATCATTACACGCTGCTCCGATATTAAAGCAAAGGGATTAGCACCTTATTGCAAGCAACCTGGATTTGTCATTGTGCTGTCGTTATCCAATTTCCAGATGATAATGTGACTGTGGCCTGCGGGCGTGAGGTCCTACAACCAAACCAAGGTGTGTGTATGTGTGTGTGTATATATATATATATATATACACACACGTATACATATATATATGTGCACACATCCCCACGAAGACCCAGCACCCAAAGGCATTTAACCCTTTGCTTGCCAGATTCCTGCTAACAAAGCATGTGGAAGAATTTTTCTCCCTTCCCCATCCGATGCACAGCAGGTCAAGAGCGCAATGCGACAGCAAAGCAGGCTGACCTGGGAGCCGACCCAGCCGTCACTCACTCGAATGTAACTCCAGCCAAGATCTGCTGATAGAGGTGACACCACGCACGTGTTAAATAAAGCATATTGGGGGAAGGATAGAACCCTCGGAGGCATGGCTGGCAGCTTCTCTCTGCCGCATGTACATGTTGTGTAAATCATCACTTTTATCACAGGTCCCATTAATTGTTAAGGGGGAAAATGGGTCTATACGTGACATGAGCAAGGCAGGTTTTATTTGACAGCACTGAGGTACCAGTGCTGGGAGCAGATCTCTTTCCAGTCCCCGAGAAAGATGATGGGGACACTCCTGGCTCTCCTGCTTGTGTCTGAACATCCATAACTTCTGGGGGAACACTGGGGAATTGGCAAAAGCTCCTCTTCAGCTGATCCCCTTCATTTCTAACTGAGATTTAAATTTAATAACACCAACCCCTCAGTTTCAAAGACCCACACTGGTGTGGGGAATATACGGCAATATATGCCTCCTTTCTCACACAGAGACCCACAAAGTCCCACACTCCTTTTCCCGAGTCTCTCCTACCCTCTTTATCTTCCTCCCCGTCTCTTATCTCCTGCTCTCCTTTTACCTTTCCTACCTCCTGCTCCCTTTCTGCAGAGGAACCAGTTGGCTTTTGGAAGCTCATTGCCAGAGGAAGCTGTGGTTTCCACCACGGTAACGCTGGGGGTAGGACTTCTAATTGCCTGAACCTTGTAATTCACAAAAGTCACCTTTGAGTGGGATTTGCAAATTTTTAGATAGGTTTACCATGTACAATAGACACTAGCAGAAATGTAGTTTAAAAATAAGGCTTAGAGGAGGAATGTGACTTGGGGGATTGGTAGTCGGTAGACCCTTTAACTCTTACGCTGCCAGAAGGGTTGCCGTCCAGGAGAACAGTGGTGAAAAACTATTATCTGATTTGCAGTGACAACATGAAGCTCCATGGCTGTTGTCTAGAAGGGTATTTTGGAGTTTTGTTTGAAAACCGGCAAGGGAAATACTGGCTTCATACAAGGATCGTACACAAAGGAGCAGACTACTTTGACTGGTTTGTTGGTTTTTCCCCCTGAAGACAGACACGCAATCTTATGGACAGACATCATTGTAATTAGCAGTAATCTATATTGTGGCACTACCTTGACCCTGCACAAATGACTCATATACCTACTCTGCAAGGTATACTTTGTATTTATTTAGGACAGTCCCTGAATGAAAAGCATTTCTACTTAAGCTGCATTTTAATTCCTCTACTGACCATGGATGTGGGCCACAAGACATCTCCTCAGTTTCTCCACTCTGAATTCAGTTCAAAGAAAAATGCTAAAATAGTAGACCTGGGGTCTAACATCTACATAGTCAAAGACCTTGTATGGCATCATCATCACTGGTGTAACTGTGCCTTTCTAACATCAGCAACATGCTGACAGTTCATTTTTGATGCTCATTCAGTTCCTGGATTTTCCGCTAATATTGCCACCAGAAGCAAAATATTATCAAAAGGCTTTGTGATGAAAAAATGTCACCTCTAGGATCCAGAATGACTTCCCTCAAACTCTTTTCACACACAGGCCTCAGTTGCCACCATCTTCCATGCAGAAAGGTCTCTCTGAGTCTCTGAGTTCTTGATGACCATCTACCTCTTGCTGTCTGTTCCCACAACTACCCAGTTTCCCAGTTTGTAAAGAATTATGAATTGAGAACAAAACAGTGAAATTCATCCTGACTCCTAAAGTGAAATATGATCACACAGTTTTATATGACATAGCACTGTTTATACATGTATTAGCCTCACTTTATTCTGATGAAGTTTCTTATCCCATCACTCCTATAAGTAGCACATTACAGAATCCCAATGCTCTGATTAGAAACTTTCTAGGTTTCACCGTAAATTTATTCATGTGTATTTTCCCACAGTTTTACTAGACTGCTAAATGTGACGTTGGCCAAAAATGGGTCAGATATTCCCAAACTATTTTAAAAAAAAAAAGGTTCAGAATATCGCTTTGGTCATGTGGGGAAAGAAAAAGCAGGAAAACAGAGTGGTGTTGAATGGGAAATGGTCTTCTTCCAGTTCTGTTGGCAGGTTCTTCCAGTTTATTCTCTGAAGAGGAACCTTCCATTTTTAAATGCAAATTTATCTCTTGATAATTTACACCCATTTGTTCCTGTGCTGTCATTGTCCATTAGTGTCTAGAGCTCCCTCTCTAGTATTTACTTTTCCAACATATTTTCACAGATAGGATGATATCTCCCCTCAGCCTTGCTTTGCCAAGTTAAACAAACCAAGATCTTTTATTCCTTATGTCTTAAAATAAACTCCATTTTCATCATCATCTTAAATGTCCTTCCCTGTATATGTTTGAACTGAGTTTGTCTTTTTTGTACACCAACAAGCAGAGTGGCACACGCTACTCAAGAATATACCCTCTGCAGTGTCCCTATGAACACCTGACTTAAAATTATGTAACCTTAATTTTAAGGAGATTTTAAGCTTGGGCTATGTGGCAGGTAAAACCTTTATAGAGCCTCAAGTGCTGCAATAGCTCAGCTCTGAGGTCACGATTTTTAGCATTCTGCTTTTGCCTGCCCACTGGAGGAGAAGTTAGATTCCTTACACAGGAAAAAAGTTGTCATCTTCCTTTTAAAACACCCTATGCAACTCCATACAGCAGCCTGCCTGAAACCTGCACAAAGGTTATCAAACCTAAGCACTTTGGGGTTAGGATGTGTCAGAATTAATCCAGTTTGGACTTCTAACATTTCCTGCCTGTGTATATGTCGTGTGACATAGTGAATTAGGGGTAATTTCTCATTTGGTCCTCTGCATGGGTGTTGCTGTCTGAATGAGTGGTTCTTTGATGATTTCCTTCACTTTTGTTGCTCACTGTGAGTCTCAAATACTGTTATTTCCTGCACACATGCAGTTTTTCACATGCTACCCCAAACCTAACTCTTAATAAAGAAAGACTAATGCCTGCAAATTTCAGTATGTAGCAGGTTAAAGGTCCATCAAGAGGGAGCAAAGTGCCCTGCTCTGCTGTGGGGATATGGACTAAATGGCTTCTGGATGACTGTCCAGCTTTATATTTCTGATTTTGTATAAATACACCCGCACAAACACACACAATACATTTGCTGTTGTGCTTTCTTGTTCTTTCACTTTTATATTTATATTGATATTAGGCAAACTTTGCAAAACAGAGATTTCTATCTGTAAATACATTGCACTATGTATTAATACAGAGACATTTGCAGGAAGATAAAGCCATGTGGTAGTCATCTCTCTGATTCTCCAGCTATGTGAGTCTATAGCAGTCATAGAAATCACCTCCGTCTTTCCTTGACTAACCAATGAGCCATGCTTGAAGTTACCCTAACAAAGGACTTAAATTAAAATAATGTAAAAAAGCATTTCAAATCATAACAGGCAAGTAATTTTTTTAAAGGCTTGGCAATGTGATATACAGACTTACTGCCTGGCTACCCGACCGCAGCAAGGTTTCCAAGGCTCCCCTCAGCCTCACTCTCCTGGGCTGCAAAGATGAACACTCGGTCTCCGCTGATCAAAGATCTTTTTGTTGTCTTGATGTAAGAGGAGCCACTAGTCTGAAACCGTAGGGAGACTGGCCCAGCAGGAGTGCAGGTTCTGTGTATATCTGACAGCCTGATTGGATTTTGCACTACTCGGGTGAAAATACTTCTCTTTTCCTTCCACAGAAAAATACACGGGAATACTTAGCCCAACTTGTAATCCCAGCCCCATTATCCTTGCCTGTGCTAACATGTACTGCCTAAAGAGAGACAGATAGACAGTGGGGATACTACATGTCCCAACAGGAAAACCCTGATTTCATTTCACAGGTTATCTGTGGCCTTATTGCATCAGAAATGTCAACCATGACTAATTCCAGAAAAGCTATGACTGATGGGGAGCAATAAATAGCACTGCAGAAGAGCCCAAGCAGCTAAGGGTGGATGAGTTCTGAGCTGGTCCTATGATGTGGTGATGTTAATATTCTCTTGAATATATATCCCAGGTCTTCCCCTACTGACTTCAAGCTAACACTGCTCTTGTGCCTGTAATAAAACAGCCTTTTTCCTAGGCACCTGTCCTGATCCTCACTGCTCAGACTGGTTTCACAGAGCATGCACAGACGGAAGCAAACCCCAGCTAGCAGAGCAGTCCCCAGTATGGAGAAGGTGTCATTTGTACCTGAACAAAGGCAGCCACAAGGTTTCTTCCCTGGCACACAGAAGAGTGTGGTCCTCTCCTTTAGGTGATCTCTGCTTCCCCCCCCCATGATACATTGATATATTCAGGAACCTACAGGCATTGAATAGGATTCTGGTGAACTTACTCTAAAAAATCTATACTTTCTTCATTTCCCACAGCGTAGCTATTGCTCCTCTTGTTCTGATCATCAGTAATGGACACACTGAATGAGGGGTCCCATACCTGTCACACTCTGCAGGCTACAACATGTATTGGCGTGGTGTAAAGACAGGGTAACATTTCCTATCACAGGCTGTAACACTTCCTACAACATTATTTTTCTGTCCTATTTTGTAGTATCCTACATAATA
Source organism: Sula dactylatra (assembly GCA_013389905.1). NCBI lineage: Eukaryota > Metazoa > Chordata > Aves > Suliformes > Sulidae > Sula > Sula dactylatra. The sequence continues at coordinate 164,229 of WEKW01009879.1, forward strand.
ACACAAATACCCCCACTGACAGTAGAAATGTTATTTCTGCTAATGAAAAATATTCTATATCTTCAGAGTTTGGCCCTGATTTAAGATTTGATCTTGCAAATAATAATTTCCCACTGTGCTTAATATAAGACCACTTAAAAAAAAAAAACAAACAACAAAACCAACAACAAACAAAAAACCAACCAAAACCAAACCCAACAAACCAAAACCAAACAACAAAACAAAACAAAAATTCCTATGGTCACAGACTAGTGTGCTCACTGTGGGTGCTCTACCACCTTAAGCCACACAGTGCCTAGCAGAAAAGTTAAGCGTGTGAATAGTACTTTCTGAATAGTAGTTTGTAACACTAGCAGCCAACAGACATCAGGATGGTACAGGGGTCAGTGGTAAATGCTACAGGATATGGTATTAATTAAAGAAAGTAAGTCTTAGACAAATCCAATTTCTTTCTTGCATAGATGGAATATGCTTATACTTGGGTAAGGCTCAGTAGCGCACAACATCAAAAAATAACATTATGCAATATCCAAAGAGTACACAATAAGGTTGCCAAACATCAAATCCCATGTTCCCTATTAAAAACAGATGGGATATTACCTTTTTCATATTTCCCATATGCTTTTAATACAGATTCAGGATCTGAGACTGAAATACACTGCTGTCTGCTCCCTTCCCAGGCTTGCTCCTCACAGCCTTCTCTGCAGATAAGGGCTGCCATCTGGGCCGTGCAAATAGTGGTTGCAAGAGGCTGAAAAGAGCAAGATGGGGGCAGAGGAAGGAGGCATATAAAGGATTGTTTGTTGCTGTGGAGGAGACGAAAAGAATTACCTTCAAAAACTGAGTCTTGGTATAGAACATCAATAAAAAATTAGCATGTACAAAACTGAGCAAGAACTAGGTGACTGACAGAGCTCAAAAGGTAGCTCCCATTGGGAAATCATTATAAAGTAAAGCGGTGTCCTGTGGTGTTCTGTCAAAATCAGCTGCTGGCCTGATGCTTTTTCTACATCAAGAAACAAATATAAACTGAAATGCACAGAAGGGTGGTTCGGCTGATACATTATGGAAAGAACAGTGAGGCACAGGCACCTAGACCAGGTGGTGTGTTGGATCAGGGAAAACAAACTGGATGGATTTGATCCTGGAAAGCTAGAACTGAAAGGGAAATTAGCAAATACAGGGAGCAAACAGAGGATCATGAGCTGTCCTATTTCTGTGGAAAAAATGGGCTAATGGGATCATTGAATTCTGTCAGTAGAAAATGGGATTTAGTACCAGTTTTGTATATGGCACTGATATGGAGGAAAACTGTTGGCTTTGCAGACATACACACTTCAAAAAGGATTCAGAAAATAGAGACAGGGAAAGAAAGAAACACTCTCCAGAACTCAAACCTTTCAATTTATTAAAAAGCAGACAGCTAAGTGATTTGATTACTCTGGAGGTATCTGGAGGAGGAGGAAGAGTCAATGCCCAGAAATTCACTGATGTAACAGTGAAATAGATTCTCACGGGAAGCTGGAGACAGAGAGGTTGACAAGAGAAAGAGGGCAAGTACTTGTGACAGCAAAAACAGGGACAGCATCCAGCATCTGGGCACACATTTCAGATACGTCCGGCTTTTGTATCTTCAAGACCAGATGGTTTACCAGGACAAGTTTTTTAGCCAAAAAGAAAGGTCAATGCTGAGGTATCAAAGTGAACAGTGCCCTGTGTCATGCTGGAGACTGAAGTACAAGATTAAAGAGTCCATTTTGGCCTTAAAGTTTAAAAGTGTATGAATCAAGGTTTAGACCTGCAAGTTAGTTAAGGCAACAACCCTTCTTTCATAACACATCTCTGGTGCTACATGAATTTAGAAACATTTGTAGATTTAATTGTTTAAAATTTAAGAGCTATTGAAGTCTGAACTTCTTTAGAAACGTTGACTTTACCCAATACTTTATAGTATAAACTATATAAACTATAATACTTTATAGTTTACAAAGCAAACATCCAGGAACTCTGTTCCTGGTTTAAAGCATCATGGACACCTCTGCACTACTGATATCCATGAGCACCAGCAGAATAACATGGTAATTCACACTCAGAAGTCCAGCTAGTAGTCAGGCATAGCTCTGTCATGGAAACTTTATAATGTGTTCCACCTTGGTTAGTCATATTTCAGTCACTGGAGAACTTACTCCCTATCTTAATAAGCAGATCAAGTGGTTAAATTGCCTCACCACTTTTAAATCAGTATCTGCTGATACTGCATCTGATACTTACCTATTGTTAGCTTCTGCTGGAAACAGTAAGGCAGGCTGAGTCACCATTAAGGTATCAACTGGCAAGCCAAGGGCTCTCTGAAGGTCTCCAGTCTGATGGGTGTTGATAACTGTTCTGGCCAAACTCTTTAAGGTTTCACTTGTCAAATCACTTCTTGAATGGCCTGGTGGATCACCAAATTCAATGATGAGCACTCTTGACGGACCAGCCACATCAGATGGGTGCAGATCTCGCATGCTCATTGGTCCTCTCCCAACTTTCTGTGAGCTAGACCTGCTGTGAAAGGCTGTACAAAATGCCATGTTAGGGCAGTGATATTTCTTTTTGCTATCATTGGCCGAGATTACCTTCAACATGCTTTCACCTCCCAGCACATGATGGACGACTCTGACTTGGTCATGACCAACCTTCAAGAAATTAGCTAATCGATGTATTGTACTTGCTTCACCCTCTTCCCCAACAGCCTCAGTAACAGTGAAAGCCACAAGAAGGGAAAGGCCAGCAACTATTTCTACAGGTTCCTTCTCATGCAGGAGAACATAGAGGAGATTATCCTCAAAGCTAAAATAATTGGCTCCTGCCCTTTCATTCAGTGAGAAAGAAGATGGGGTTGGAGAGACATATTTCCCTTGAATGAAAACACGAAGGCTGAGTGGTTCATTGTAGAATATAGCAAGGGGCAGCCTGGTTGCATTTTGGCCACTGAGGAGGTAGAGTCTGAAAGTCAGAGGTACTAGGTCTGGGAAACAAATTGTAGCAAGTTTGGTGGATGGCAATACAGAAAATAAAGTAGAACGATGCTCTGCAGGATAACACGATACATGCAACATCGCATCACTGAAGGTGTCCATAAAGCTGCCAGTTATTGCTACCACTGGAAACAGTCTCTGGCTGACCACACTGGGGTCCAGGTTTTCTAGAACGACAAGTGCATGATCTGTCTCTTTGCAGAAGTAGCCTTGCACTGAGGGCTTGAAGATACACTTGCTGTCGTCTCTGTAAATTCCTGGAAGAGAATAAAGAGAGATGGGGAGAGAAAAATAATATAAATTGTTACAGACATTATCTCAACAGTTTGTGGTATAGCTGCTATTTTCCCATCAAGTGCTCAAAGTCACTTTTGTTGGTGCTAAAATTTCACATAGTTTTAAGAGAAGCTTGGACTAAGAGATATTAAATAGGTAGAAACCACGTCTACCTCAAGATGTCCTTGAGCTGACAATGGTTGAAGACTGCTAGTGAAAGACAGAGAAGTACCATATACACTTGCCTTGTTCTTTCTAGATACCAAATAATGGCCATGCTGATGGAGTAGGCATGTTAGATGGACCTTTCGTCTGACCCACTCCTTTGTCCCTACGTCCCTATGTCTACATTCTCCTGCTTCTAAGCCTGCAGCAGGGTGACAGATCAGGACATGACTGCAATTCTTTGGAAAGGTAATTTAACTCTACATGAAGCCCTCTCCTCCCACTCTCAGGGACTGTATCTCAAACAAAAACACTAGAAAGGACCAGAACATCATTAGTCTACTCCAGTGGTGAACTACCTCAACAAGATTTAGAGCTAGAAGAAAGCATCAGATTCATACACCTACAAATAGCGGAGACCCTTAGGTGTGCTCCAAGTGTCTAAGCTCCCATTGCAGTCAGTGGAGATCTGGAGTTTAAATAGTTTGCCCACAGGCAGGCATCTAGTATCTCATGGGATACCCTTAGGTATTTAAGGCATGTGACACAGGGTCTGCAGAAGACCTATGTGCTTCAAGGGTGGGAGCTGGAGGCCTGGTCGGACACCCCACAGAACCTAAAATTACACTACACACAAATTTATGGTAACTGAAACACTCCCGATTCCCCAGCCATCAATACTGACAAAGCAGTTTAGAAAGCAATGAAGGTCACCCTGAAATACCTCTGTTTTGTCAGCTGGATTGCCCTTCACAATCCTCTAACCACAGGTAGGATCCTGTCACCTAAACACAAGTGCTTAATGTCACCTGGACTTCTTTGGGTAGCTACACCATCTGTAGATGTAACACATGATCTGTGGGAGTAGAAAAGCTGGAGTTCTTCCACAAAAATTTGGAAGTATAAAAGCCACTACAGGTAATATTTTAGGTATTCTTTCACTGAATATAACAGGAGATAAGACACTTCCATGTATGTAAGAATTTGCCACCGAATCCCATGCCATGAGTCTGTGGAGACAAGTCAAGAGGATCCTTTTATGACAGGATCTATACGGGAGAGGTGCAATCCATAGAGTCTTCTAAGTTAGGGTATGCTCTATTCGACCAAATATAGGTCTCTGCTTTAAGATGAGAGAAATTGTGCCTTAGGCTGTAATGATGAGATAATCACTGATTATAAAGAGAGAATAAAAGTAAATGAGTTCAGATACGGGCACCAAAACCATAAACATTTCTGCCTGAAGCATCTTAGGAAAAGCTGTGTGTTTCTGTTTTCCCTTTCTCTCTTCAAAATAAAATCAAAGGAGGAATTTGCTGCTGTAGCCAGCTATAATCCTTCTTCCCTCCCTGAGTTTGCTCCTTCCCTAGTTAGCTGTGCTCATGAACGTGTTAGGCAAGGCATGGCCAATGTCTAAACTGACTCTGCATTCCTCATTCAGCAGCTTTGGGGACGTGCATGCAGATCAGCAATGCTTGGCGTTAATGATAAAAAGAAAGGGACAGCAACATCCTTGAGAGTCACAAAATTTCGGTTGAATAAAAGGGTATTCCCCTTATCAAGGAAACACTGTAACTTTGAAACTCACTGCTAGAAGAAAATACCAGGCTCCTGGAAAAGAAACGAGCTATGAGAAATCAGTATGGGCTGTGCTCGTAGCTGCATCTCAATGTTTGGTGTTGTGGACACTTACCTATGATTTATTTCAAAGGGATTCCTCATGTGCAGACCGCTACCCTCATCTGCAAGCATTACCCAGAATGAGCTCTCGCTCTGCACGTCACCAGGGAAAGCAATGAAATTACATAAATGTCAAGCTTTGTTCAGGGAGGAGGTCCAAGTCAGATAGGATCAGTGCAAAAGCCCCTATTTTTAGATACCAGCTTATCATTTTCTTTCCCTTTTTCTTGCCTTTCCCTTTTTTTTTTGCTTTATCAGTGTAAGTATTTTGCTATCGGTGCATGCTGGGGGCAAAGAGAGAGGGAGCAGCAACTCCATTCAGAAGCAGAAGTGGAAATACTGCACTCAGAGACATTCAGTATTGTCCTGGAGTGCTGGGAGGATGCACCCTGCAGCAGGCAGCCAGCCCACAAAGGCTGACAGATCTCATCGTCTGCTCTCCCGGAAACCCCCCATCTCCCCCTGGTAACATTTCTTGTGTCTACAAATGGGATTTGCTGATATTTTGTGATTTCCCAGGACTTTCCTTTGCCCTGCCTGCCTTGCAAAGTGGGTTTGCTTGGTTTCCTGTACACACACACACACACACACGCTCATGCACACACGCGCATCGTTGCTTGTCTTCTTCCAAATGGCCTTATCTGCCAGTCACAATTTCTGCAGCCTGCAATTTCGATCACTTTTAAATGAAACCCATGCTGGCCTTAGTAATCATAATGTCATTTACAATTTACCACAAAACACGTTTATTTAGTTAGTAGCACATTGGAGAAAGAGAACTCCATATGAACTCACCGCTGAAGCCCTAATCTGATTATTTCCTCATGAAAATCCAAGCAGGGGTGCTTGTAAGCGGGGTCTGAGAGGAGAAGGAAAAAGTGAGTCCTGGCCACAGCTGACTCTCATAATCAATGCGAATAGATAAGTGACGCGGCGTGTCAGGGCCAGCAGCTAATCTGCCCCGGGGCGTTCCTCTAAAAAAGGCCAGAGTGGACAGGACTTAATAAATACTGAGTGACCACTGAATATTGAGCTGACATGTGCTATTTACATTGGCGATGAACAATAACAGTGATAAATTCCAGAAGCATCCCCTTGCAATGGGTGAAATTAGATTAAACAGGTTATATTTGTAGGCGTGTGTGTGTTTGCACACATGTGTGTGTGACGGGGGGGGGAAAAGTGGGGAAAAAAGAAAGAGAAACCTGGTGATTGCAAGTCAACCAGAGACCCTACGAATGGGTGGGAAAGATGGGGAAGATGTTAACTTCTGTAGCAGAGTGTGCGTGGATGAGGCTGAACATCACGCTGGGAGCTGCACGCACGCGGGCGGAGGAAGAAGGCATGTGTGTGTTGGGTGTTTGCATGGGCAAGTGTGCCTTGTGTGTGTCCCACTGGGTGCACTACAGAGAGAGAAGTAATATGAGGATAGAGTGTGTCCACCCTCTCCAGCTATTTCCTCAGCCTTAGAGAGCAAACTTTGCTTTCTGGAGATTCCCCTATTACCAAGTCAAGTTTATTATTTAATTATATACATGCACACACACACATAGACACACAAACATATATATCTATATGAGATTTTAGCACTCAGGTTGCTTCTAGGGCTCCTGACAAATATTAACTTTGTGTCAATATTTGTCCTTCCTGTCGTGAAATGAGGATTTTCCACCTCATTTCACATTTGAAAAGAAAAATGCGCCGAGGGGGTCCTCTTTGCTTAGGAAAAAAACCACCACCAACAACAACATCTCATATCCTTTATTTAGAAAAATGGAGCAGGAGGAAAGGAGGGAAGAGTATTTTTAAAATAGATGTTTTGACTCAAAGGCACACAGAGTCCTTTGCAAGTCTCCTGCCTTTTCCCTAGTTCCCCAACGCCAAATAAATAAAATAAAATAAAATAAATTCTACATTTAAAATTGAATGAAATACATCAGCATTAATGATTTTCCCCTTCAGGTTAACACCACCATTTCCTTCAATAATTTTTACCCATTTCATGATAGATTTCACAATTCATGGTACAAGGAAATATATAGTCGTTCTTTTGACAAAAACAAAAGGCGACGTCAGTTTTTTATCAAAATAAAATAAATCTCCTGCAATTTTCTTTCCATCTGACTGGATTTGCCCGTCAGTTATTTCTAATTTAACTACAATTATAGTTACAAAAATATAAAAGCGAGTAGGGGAGGAGGGGGGAGGGGAGAGATAAATGGGACACTGTTTAGAAATTGCGATTCATTGGCCTTGGGCTGGCCAGCACATATCTGCTGAGGGGGAAATAGTCATCAGCATTAACTGTTCCTTTTGACCTGCTGACATTCAAATGTGAAATAATAAAAAAAAAAGGGCCCAGCAATAGGACCTTAGAAATCTAGCGAAGGTAAATTATTCTGAGGTCAGTCATTTCTGCTATACAAAAAGTTTTCTGTGTTTCTTGAGTTCAGATGTTCCTCATAAAAAATTTTGGCCCCGGTTCTCCTGTCTAATCCCTGGCACAGGGTCCTCATGGCTATGCACTTCTCCTTTGAAAGCGATGGCTCTGCAGACACCCATCTTGTAAATCTTTATGTAGATAAGCAAAAACAAACTTGTCAACTGCAGGGGATGCTGAGATAAGGCATCCCCCATAATTTTTAGAAATCCCACTGACTTTAAATTAGGGCTATCACTTAATTGAGTTTATCAGTGTTCCCATGTGGAATAAACACACAGATAGGCGACGCCAAGTAACTTGTGGCAGGTTTCTCACAAGGTGTGTGTTGGGAACACACGCATAGGAATGCATGGTGGTACGTGTGCTTGCCCGTGTATTTGTGTACGTGTGTGTGTGAGAAATACACACATAAATATATACTCATAGCAGGGACTGTGTAAATAAAAATGGAGTGATTGCTTTAGGCTGTTAATTCTTTCTTTTGAAGAAAATGATTTTAGAAGGAAATGAGTCTCATAAGATCACACTGTGTGGGTTTTTATGCTCTCCTGTTTATCGTTCCTCCATAAAAAACTTTGAACCCCCTGGCCAATTTCAGTCACATTTGTGGACTCAAAGATACTATGTTCCTACAAGTTTTGTAAAACTAGGCGCCGAAGTAGAGAAACAAACAGTTACTAGTGCTCCCACCGAAAGGGAAAACTGTATTGTAAGCTCACCCTTGTTATACACCACAGGATCTACATTGGCCCTTCCCTTTCACATACATTGCATTCATTGACATGGCCACACACGTTGCTCGTATTTTTTCACCATGAAATCAAACATTATTTGCATCTTTCATATGGTTATATATTTTTATGCTAGCTCCGACCCTTCAGAGCTCCTCCATGCCTAAGAGGTAAGGCACATATGTTACAGATGATAGCATTTCTGTCCAAGTTATGAACAAAAAATTGCAAACTTTTCCAGTTCCCAGAGACTATAGCAATAACTTTCTCGGCCTTAAAGCATAAGTACACAAATCAAGTCTTAAGAAGAGGGACCAGAAGCCCATCTAGGCTAGGATGCTCTCCAACAGTGATCAAAAAGAGCCATCTAGAAAGAGCGTGGGAACAAGGCATGCATATGTTCATCCAAAATGATCCCCAAGCTTTCAATGCTTTACAGGTCAGGAACCTCTTGAGTCAGAGAGACCATCTTTGGCCTTTGTGTTTGAGAGAAAACATCCAACCTGTCTCACAAAACTGCGAAAACCTGGGGAGGAGAATAACCTAGCCAGGAGATATATCTTGAGGCCTCTCAAAGGAGGTGGGTCAGTAAATCTGAAGTGCCCTTTAGCGAGGTTGCCTTGTGTCATGGTTGAATTAAGGGATGTTACTTACAGTGCCACAAAACTTCTCAAATGCCCTGCTGCCACCGCAAGGTGACACCACCTGGAAATACCTTGGCTGTCTGTGCCAGAACTGACTGACCAGAACAGGAACTGAGCAGCTATGGCATGTCATGCATCAAAATTAATAAAATAACCAGTTCCAAGGCCAGTTCCATGTCCCTGAGGCCAGCTGGCATGGCACGCCCATAGTATTGAAGTTATTGACCCTCCAAAAGATGGTGGCCACTTCCAAACTGCCCTCTTGGATTGGCTCCTGACTTGTGCTAATTTCTGGAAAGTGCCCAGGAATTGTCTAAGACACTGCTGGGTTGCCTGGGACCACACTGGGCTTGGAGCTGTTCTGCTGATGTAGCAGGAGTAACTGGGAAACTCCAGTGCCCACACCCTAGCATAGCTTGACTTAGTAGACATTGGGTCCATTCCTGTTATTGTAAGCACTGGTGCAGAGCAGCTTGTTGATCATTTTATTAAACTTAATCAGAAAGACACAATTAAGGAGGATTGTTGTCCACATTATCATTAATGATTAGGGAACTTTAGTCATTTTAGCCATTCTGACAACAGAAAGTTGCCCATAATGCTTATTTAGGGAATTAAACCAATATGGTGACAAAAGAAGCATTATCTGATGTTATTTTGTGCACAGAGACAAAAAGGATTAAAGATTGATCTATACTTCATTACTCTGTGCATTTTCAGAGAGTCCCCAAAAGTGCTGTAAGTCAAGCAGCCTTAAATTGTAAGCCTGAATGAAGGATAAAAGGGTGTTGCAGGAGTCATTACTGTAAACCTGACTGTAATGCAATCAAAAGTGTGGCATGGGACTGGAGTGAACAGGACAGAATGAACCTTCACAGAACAGCATAGGAGAGGTGTTTTGGGTCTCCATAGCCTTCCTGAGGGCTTGGAGCATCCATCAATACCCAGCTAAGGAGTGGATGTATTGGCTTTTTGTACAGCACCTACCAAAATAGGACCCAGCGTCCTGACGAGAGCTTTTAGATGTTCTCATGAAGCAGAGAATATAAAGAAACTATTCCCACAAACCTCTTGAATTCACTAACCATCATTCAAAGAGCCATTAGCTGGGTGTGAGAGGGTTTCTGTCTCCCAGGAAAGATGATTAAAAGATAAAAATGCAAAGAGAACCACCATCATTTGGTGCAAATTATTTCACCTCTGAAAAAACAGGCTATTCTGCAAGTATCAATTTGTTTCTCATGTCACTACCGAAGCTTTCCCCCTTATGTTTCCCCTTAAGATATTCCTGGTTTCTTTTAGGTGTATTTAAAGCCCAGAAGGATTTTTCTCTCCTCCTGACCAGCAACCCCATTGACCGAAGCTTTAGTCAAATTGATACCCAGGGCTCAACATAAAGGCGAGGGGCAACAAACGGCAGAGCCTTTGCTGACACGGTTCCAGTCACCGCCTCTCCAGCCAAGGAATGATAAAACTACCACTGCCACCTGAAAGCAGAACAGCAATTTCATCAGATGCCAGACCTAAAAATGAATGTGGCCGTGCCATGCACTGCTCTGAGCTGTGGATATAATGAGTTTTGAATGGGAAGTCCCGGACACAATAAATCTGTGCCATATGTGACCATTTCCTGTGTCAGTTCCTTTCTCATAACCAGTGGAGGCTTCACCCTCCCCCTCACTTTCCCTTTCATGACCCCACACCAGGGCTCTGAAATCTTTCAGGGCTGCTTATGGGCCCCAGGCCTTTCCACAGCAGTTGCATAAATAAATGAGTTTGACAGCAAACATCATAACGGTTAGCGGTAATGTGTGCTCCACGCAAGTGCTTGTGCTACTCACTGGAGAAATGGGGGAGGAAAGAGCTCGGTTTGTTACCACAAACAAAAGTATGTTCTCTGACAAGTGGTGAAAGAATTAGTCAAATAAACTTGAACTCTATTAAGACCATCGCTGCCAGGTTTTGTTATGGACGGGAAGGTTCTCAGCTTCTCTTTCCCTCCTTGGCCTGCAGTCACTGCAAAGACAAATCATCCTTTTCTTCTGCAAAAATAAAGTTGGGGATAAAATGAACTGCCTCAAAATAAAATTTGCAAGGAACTTCACTTTTCTATTATTATTATCATTTCTTCCCAATGAGAACTGTTCTTTGGTCCTGGGAACAGACTTGCAGAGACTGAACAATTTCCCATTAGAAGTGGACCAGAAGGAAAACATCAAATACCTGCAGATTTTGGAAGCACTGGGGTTAGAATTAAGCCTAAAAGTTACAATTATTTTTATAAGACATAGGTGAATGAGGGGACAGAACAGTGCTCAGCCCAGAGCAGAGAGCTCAGAGTCTGGAGAACAAGTCTTATGAGGAGTAGTTGAAGGAACTGGGTTTTAGCCTGGAGAAGAGGAGGCTGAGGGGAGACCTTATCGCTCTCACAACTGCCTGAAAGGAGGTTGTGGGGGTGGGGGGGGGGGGTCGGTCTCTTCTCCCAAGTCACTAGTGATAAGATAAAAGGAAATGGCCTCAAGTTGCACCAGGGGAGGTTTCGATTGGATATTGGGAAAAATTCCTTCACCAAAAGGGTTGTCAAGCATTGGAACAGGCTGCCCAGGTGTGATGGTTTTAGCTGCAGTAATTTTCTTCATAGTACCTAGTGTGGGTCTGCTTTTTGGATTTGTGCTAAAACTGCTGCTGATAATGTGGAGATGTTTTAGTTGTTGCTAAGTAGTGCTTTCTCTAGTCAAGGTCTTTTCCAGCTCCCCATGCTCTGCTGGATGCACAAGAAGCTGGGAGGGGACACGGCCGGGACAGCTGACCCCAATGGACCCAAGGGATGTCCCACACCATATGGCTCATGCTGAGCACATAGAGCTGGGGGAAGAAGAAGGAAGGGGGGGACGTTCAGAGTGATGGCGTTTGTCTTCCCAAGTCACTGTTACATGTGATGGAGCCCTGCTTTCCTGGAGTTGGCTGAACACCCGCCTGCCCATGGGAAGGAGTGAATGAACTCCTGGTTTTTCTTTGCTTGTGTGCGCGGCTTTTGATATACCTGTTAAACTGTTTTTATGTCAACCCACGAGTTTTCTCAGTTTCACTTTTCTGATTCTCTGCCCCATCCCACCCAGGGGGGAATGAATGAGTGGCTGTGTTGTGCTTAGTTGCTGACGGGAGCTAAACCATGACACCAGGGCAGTGGTTGAGTCCCCATCCCTGGAGATATTTAAAATACATGTAGATGTGGTTCTTAGGAACATGGTTTAGTGGTGGACTTGGCAGTGTTAGGTTAATGGTTGGACTTGATGATATTAGAAGTCTATTCCAACCTGAATGATTCTATGATTCTGATTCTATTTGCCCTAAAATTGTTTTCCCTTTTTTTGTTCATTAGCATGTCAAAAATTTTGACTAAATAGAAAAATTTTACTATTTTCAGCTTTACTTGAGAAATTATAATATTTTTGGACCATGTAAAATTTTTCTGTAAAACTGTTTTAATGAAAAGCCTTTTTTCCCAGATATACCATTTAAACCAACAAATTTTCAACATCCCAGGTTCAGCCCAGAAAGGCTGCAGACATTTCAATTAGTATATTAAAGGAGTATAATTAGTTTACAGAAGCTTCATAAAAATGATTAGGAAGGAAGGAAGGTTGGTTTCTCACATTCCATGTGGAGAGAACAAAAAAGGTATTAAGATTTTAACCAGGGAGATTTAGGTTAAAAATTAAAAAAACATTTTTCTAGTGAAAAAAAAAATAAATAAGCAAGACCTTGAAACCAACTGATTAGGAACCTGGTAGAACTAACATGACTGAAGAGTTTTCTAGCAGGTTATATACATTTCTCTTGGGAGCAGTGTGAGTATAGATAAGTCTTTGGAGCAAATAGGTGGGCGAGGTGACTTCTTGAGCTCTTTCATCATCTTGCCCAATGCCTCCAATATCTTTTTATCAGCAGCCTTGTCTCCAATTTCTTTTTCTTTTTCTCTTTCTTTCTTTCTTTTCTTTCTTTCCTTCCTTCTTTTCTTTCTTTCTTTCTTTCTTTCTTTCTTTCTTTCTTTCTTTCTTTCTTTCTTTCTTTCTTTCTTTCTTTCTTTCTTTCTTTCTTTCTTTCTTTCTTTCTTTCTTTCTTTCTTTCTTTCTTTCTTTCTTTCCCCAGATAAGCTATAAAAATGTTAAAATCTTATTTGTACCTGCCTTGGCTGAAGGCACAGTCCTAGAGTCTGTGCTCATGACAGAAAAGTTCTCAAGCACAAGAGTAACATTATTAGGGTGATTTTCAGCAATATTAGTCCTGTCTGGGTTATGGAGTTGAATCTTAAAGCAGAAGGATTTCATTACAAGTACAGATAGCTATATTATGCCATGACATATTTATGACAATGAATAGTAGTGGGAGGCAAGTATTTTAAGCCTTAGAAATTGAAATTAATCTGAAAGCTCAGTGCAGAATCTGAACACCTATGAAAACATATTGAAGAGCTAAAATTTGAGATACAAAGGCTAGGGTCATTATCTGAGCACATAGAATGGGATTCATGGCATTAATTTTAGCTGCCTAAATGTTAAGCATCTAGTCTAAGCTAATTGTCTAGTCTAAGGTGTTCATTTAGACAATAATCATTAGAGAAGAGAGAAAGACACTTTTAGAGGGTCATTCATTCCTGCTTTCCCTTGGATGGATTATATAATTTCTGGAGGTATCTGTCTCTACTGGCTATATGGGAAACCTAGACAGCTAGTTTGAACTGAAGGTGTGTATGTGGACAGCTGACGTTAAGTGAAATGAGTCCAACTCCTAATGATGTAGCTAACGAGGCTTGCAGAACAGCTAGAGCAATAGGTGTACTTATTCTGAAATAAGTGGGAAATGATAGCTCTGTACATACCTCTAAAGTATCCATCTTCTCTAGTTATGAACAAGGGGAAAGACAGAAAGAAGGAAGATGAAGCAGCTACCATGTTAATCTAGAAAACAATAAAGAAAACACTCCTGTCCCCGACAAAGATCTAAAGAGAATGCAAACAATTTTTTGGAAAAAACCTGTAAACGAGCAATCTCTGCATTTGGCTTTTGTTACTACAATGGCTAAGCCTCTGGATCCAAATATTCCCACCTCACAGAGGCACTGGTAGCCTGGTGCAGTCACCCTGCAGACCACAGCGCTCTCTGCTCCTGAGCAGTACAGCTCACTTAGGAAACAAGAGGGGGCACTGAACAAAATACCTTGGAAAGCAGAGAAAAAGAGAATGTATTGCAAAAGACATATCTAAGCAAACACAAAGAGAGCCTGTAAAATTAATTTCTAACCTCTGGAACCAACACGGTGCAGGGATAGAAAGAGACTGGTTTCAAACACCACTTACAAGAAAATCAAATGTGTCTGTAGGCATAGTCCTAAAATACCATGCCTACATCAAATCTTAGGCAAAAATAGGTCAGAAGAGATTTCTGGATGTCATTTATTTCAAACTCCTGCTCAAAGCAAGGCTAACTACAAAGTTAAATCAGGCTTCTAAGGGCTTTATCAGAAATCATAGTATACCTACATTTTAGGCTTTTATATGTTTACTAGGACAAAACTCCCAGTTTAGAGTATATCCAGAGAAGCTGCCAGGGTTGAAAATTACTTGAAGATCTGTGATCCTAATGACACTCTCATACCTAACTTCATACACATATAAAATTGTTTGAAGAAGCTTTGAAGCTTACTTTTGCAGATAGTTGCTATACTCAGGTATGCCTCTTTTAGGTACTCCAAGTCCTGTTGCTTGTCCCATCAAAGACTTCTGGACAGCTCCAACAGGGAAAGAGTAGGTTTGGAGCTTGGGCATCCCTTGTACATTACCAGATAGTGTTCTTCATCTTCATATACACATGAATGAACTCAGAGTCACGCTGTTGCTGGTTGTGTGGTATGGTGTCCATGGAGAAAAAGAAAAACTACTTTGATGGAGCGCTGCAAGCACTCACACAGTCCTGACTGTCCTCCTGTAACTAGTAGGCATCATTCCCTTTGCATTTTATTCCAGACTTACTAGTGAGCATTTAAAAATTTCAGACAGCCCTTGGAGTTATTTTGGCCAGGGAGTATATTTAAAACTCATTGTGCCTAATGTTGTCTTTCTACAATCGAGAAGTAATCAGGAAAGACGTGAAAATAAATAGACAAGTGAGAGGCAAAATGAAATATGAAGTGGCTAGAAAGGAGTCTGCTCTCTAATGTATTTTTTCAGCTTATTATTTTAAAAGCCCAGAGCAAAAGAATAGCTTTGAAGAGCCTTTTGTTAATAGTGGAAAGGTTGTCTTTTTATTTTTCTTAACTTTTTATTTATTAACCATGCTGCACAGGGTACTTCCATAAATGATGGCTGCGTTTCAGGTTACAGGGAATTGTTTAGTCTGAAAACATCCCAGCCTGCAATGGGAAACAGAAAAGAGAAGTAACGGCCCATCGTACAGTGCTTGAAGGGACTAAAAGCAAAGCCCATTTGTTCTCTGCTTTTCCCTGTAATTTCTGATGGTTGAATGTGCAAAGGTTTAGATGTCTCTGTTTGGATGGTTAAAATACATTCCCAGCTGGCCACTTCCTCAGGTGGTCTATTTGATGACAACTTGATGCTTAGGCCAATATAAAACAGCTGATGTTTTGACCCTATCCAAGAATAAAATTATAAAGCTGCATTCCTACATGGGGCAACGATTTCATCCTCTACATTGTTGTGACAAAAAAAACAAAAATTGTTATTGAGGGTGCTTACCTTATGCTCAAGCCCTAAAACATGATAGTCAATAACAGTTTTGAGACTCTTAGTGTTGGGTTACTACGTATTTATTTATCATTGCCCTGAATATGTGGTTAAGCATACAAATATTCAATTGCTGCAAAATTTCATTCAAAGCTATCATGTGGGAATACACTAACTGTGTACAGGAAACCAGACAGGTGCATGAAGCACATTTGTTTCTTTAAGACTTTTTAGTACTTCAGCACCGGTGAAAAAAAGAGCACTGAAACAGAGTTAAGATAGGCAGAGCAATATAGATTCCCAAAGGCCGCTTAACTCAGGCATCCTGCTGGTATTTAAAGGATGCCCTTCACACATAATAGTCTATATTATTTAACTTTTATGAAGAGAATTGCCAGTATGGACAATCTTGGCTCCCTTTTTTTGGTATAACACCAGCATTGCCAGACAGATACATAAGATGAGTACAAGCATGATTTTTTTACTTGTTTATTCCATAGCATCAACAATATCAGAATATATTTTAATTTCTGGGCATACCGATTAAAAAGCTTAGGTGGCAGGCTCTCAGCAGGAACCTGCATGGGCCTTTCTGCTGGTTTGGGCCATCACAGAGCAATTCTCAGCTCCCAGAGTGCCACGAAGAGCCAAGCCAGTTTGAAGAGCCTACAAAGAGTCCACCTGGCACAGTTTGCTCAGTTTTCACATCCTGGCACTCATACTGGACACCAGGCTGAAGCCTTGTAGGTCATGTTTGTATCCCACTAGTATGGAAAGGCTCATTCCACAGTCAGAGTACACTAAGTACTGAGTACTAAGTACTAAGACTAATCCAGCAGGTGGAAAATTGGTCCAACCCAGTTCTAAATTTGCGTTGCCTTATCAAGACATCTGGGCTATAGCCACTCTCCATGAAAGCCACAGGAACTCTGCCTATGTGTAATTTCCCTGGGGAAGAGCTTTCAGCAAGGATCTTACTTTCCAACCCAAATCCTGCCCAAAAGGGTGGTACGTTTTGTCAAGCACTTGTTGTCTGTTGTCAAAATGAGTTCACATTTTCTTGCATGTTATGTTTCCCTGAGGTCCAAAAAGAGTTAATAATTCTGGAAACACTGCAGTCTGTAATGTGAATACCCAACCAGAAGGATGTGCTGTTGTGGAAAGGACCCCTGTGCTACCAAAGACATTGAGGGGAGGAGGAACATAAGGGAATATTGACTTTTTTTTTCTTTTGCTCTCGGTGGCTCACATGGAATGGGAGCTCAGACACAGAGGCCTCAGAAGTAGAGATCTGAATTCAATAAAGCTGTCTGGAGGGGGAGGAAGACAGAGAAAAGAAGATCATGGAGATAAGAGAGGCAGAGATAGGAAGAGAGGAAAAGAAAGAATATTACAGCTGACTGGTGATGGCTGTGTCCTTTCAGACTCAAGTGGGCAAAAATGAAATATTTTTTTAAGAGGCGGGCCACCAGCTCATTACGAAAAGAATAAGAGAGAAAAAAGAATCTTTTATGGTTAGAGCATATACTTCCATGCCACTGTAATGAAGATAGGTAAAAGGCAAGGATAATGGCAAGGTGCTGCCAGGTAATTAATATAGCTGCTTGATTTCATTGCAATTTTGGGGGGTATTAGAGTGACCCTTTAAATTCAGTACAACTACACCTACAGTATGCAAGCAGAATTAGTCCCTTGCTTAGGAAAAGAACGTCTTTCAAGGTAACAATAAATTCCCCAGATTAGCAAAATGAGAGAGTCTGCATCACCACTTCTGCAACCTTTCTCTTATTTCTGCTTGGAGAATACAAGTTAATTGAGGGGCAGTAGGGAGGAGGAGGCTCATCTAATCCCCACTGACCTTGCCAGCCCTCTCTGCCAAGGTACCAAGTTGACTTCTTTATAGAGAGCAAATGCACTGCCAAAGCCCCCATCTAGGGATGTTTTTTCTTTTCTTTTCCATAAGATTCTGTCTGTTAGAAAAACCAAAAAGACACCAGAGGGAAAATAAATGCAGATACATTTTTAATGCATACATTTCATTTTCAGAACATGGTGGGCACTTCAGTGCTGGGTGCTGGAACTGCAAGGGGGAATTTATCTAATCAGTCCTCCGTGTCCTCGCTTCATTGACATAATGTGGTCCTGCCGATTAAAGCACCGGAATCATAGCTCTGCATTTTCCTTCCCTTTCATACTAAAATTATTGATGTGCTTTGTACAATGTGTAATTGCCATTATTGTATATGTGCCTAGAGCATGTGCAGAGTTGAAATTGAAATAAATAAGCAAACAAAAATCATATGATAGGAAGTCTCTGATGGTATGGTGGGGGTTGGTGCCGTGGCATCAAGAGCTGAAAATAGGATTTGATACTGCTGTGACTGATTTTGATAGAGTAAGATTTGATAAGAATAGAAGAAAGGCTGCTGTGATCCTCTAGTCTGACCTCTTTTTATATAGCACAGACCCTCAGTAAACACCCAAATCAAAGTACCTCTTTTAGCATCCTGGGTCCGAGCCTCACCATCCAGGGACTTCATCAGAGCAGTCCTGATTTACATCACCTGAGGATCTTGCCCAGTATCATACGTTCTCTTTTGCTCCTCTCTTTCTCTCTCTCTCATACACAAGTGGTAGATTTGTTCTTTACATTTAATTTATGCAAGTGAGGCACAGAATACATTTCAGTAACGCCAATTAGATACGCACTAATTTCTTCTCTGTGAAATAGCAGTAAGTAATTAATCAGAATTTTGATCACAACTCAGTTGGCAATTCTAATTGCACTTGCCATTTCCACAGCAAATACAGAATCATTATCTTTTTTGCCAAGTCCTCTCTTCCTAATCTTCCAGGGTGCTGGAAGCAAAACATTTCTAAGAACTAGATATTGTCTCTATCAACCAGCAGCCTTAATACCTTTGGACTGAGGGTTACTGGGTTCAGTCCACGGTTGTGTTTTATTTCAAGCTTCATCATAATTTAAAAGCGAATAGCTAGTGGGAGGATGGCTGCTTGCCTGGGGGAGGGGGGATTCTGCCTCATAAAATTATAAGAAAAGATAAAAGCTAGCAGCTCACTCCATTAAAAACCTTCTGGGAGAGCACTAAAGACACCTGACCTTTGCACAAGCATCCAGCAGGCATCTAAGGGGCATATGGATGTTGATCAGACCTGTATCATCAAAGCCTGCAGCACATCTCTAAGGCACCACAACCACATTTTAACTCCAGGCCTTACCAGCCGTCTTGGTACTGAATAGGATGATCAGGGGAGATCAGTACACCGTGGTTAACCATAACAGTGTTTACATGACCATTTAGTGATCATTCTGTTGATCTGTGCAAACTGACAATGCTGGACTGGAGCAAGAATGGATTAAGATGATCTGCCCAGAAAGTGTTATGGCGGGGGATCTATGGAGATAGGAATCCCCTTTGATGTGCTCCAGAAAAGCTGACAGTGAGACACTCCTCAGACAGCTTAGACTTGAAAGAGAGCAGGAAAAGCAAGAGAGCTTTACTGTTTAGGAACTGAGCCCTATGGGGAGCTGAGGGTGTATCTACACCAGATCCAGCCTTCAAATCCAGCCTGGCATTTCACCTCTCACTGCTGTGAACAAAATTTTCCTAGGACCTGACAGCTACAGTCTGGTGTAATAATCAGATTCTTCACATAACCCAAGCCCAGATGGTTCATATTTTCTCAAGTGATCCCAAACCATACGCAGTAAGTTTGGGAATAAACACCAGAACTGATATATCAATTCTGTCCACTTAATAACTAGCGAAAAGAGGTTTACAAGACACTCCACTTTATGCAAGAAGTCTCTGCATAGAATATGTTATGAAATAGAATAGTTCTGGTTCTGCCTTTACATACAATTTGAGCAAGTAACATCAGTGAAAACTACTATTTTGAAGACTGTCCAAGCATCTCCCATACTCCCCAAATCTGTCTCCTATCTGCCCTAACCAACAGAAATCACTGTAAGAACAAGAAGGCATCACTCAGCCCTTTCCATTGCTTCCTCAGGTGTTTTGTTTTAGTTAATTCTCTTGCTATTACTCCATATATGAGAGATCAATAGGAAGGATTTGAGGGAAACTGTAACCTTTCAGAGTCTTTCTACTCCCATACACCAAACCTTTCCCACTGGAAAGGGGGAATCACTCTCAACTTTACTGATGCCAATGGGGACTGAAGAGGGACTAAACATCTCAGAACCTACCTATGAATGTTGCAGCCAGGAACATCTGCAATTTTGGTGGGTTGGATTTCTTTCTTTCGCAGAGGACAGAAAAATACACACAGAATAAATGTCTGAACTGCCACAGAGACATTTCTTCATTTGGAGTTGGGCTAGGGATGGCATGCTAGACATGGTGCCTGTGCTGAAAAAACTCAAAAGATTTAACCATACATTTTTGGGGCTCAACTCTACCTCCTGAGACACAGTGGGATGCAGAAGTTTTCCATCAGCTTAAAAAGAGGCACGCTGAGGCTATGTCTTCACTTGTGAAGTTTTATGCCTTAGCCCTGGTACTCAGTCACACCTATTTTACATTCCCAGAAAAATGCTTGGCATAGTATTTTATTGCCTAGGTCAACTAACACTGACCAAAACAGTGTCTAGGAGCTGTCTGAGGGTTAGCATGGTCTGCAGCCATTCCGGTTTGGACGCAACCAGTCTGGTCTGGAGGATAAGGGAGTTTAATAATGATACATGTGGCCACACTGAAAGTTGACCCTAGGGCCATAAAATTGGCTCCGGTGCTTTGTAGTTTACCTTTGGGTAGTCAGAAGGTGTGAGATCTTTGCAGCCACATTGTGCAGAGCAGTACCACCATGCTCCCCACCGTTCTCATGAGGAATATCCCACTCCAAGCAGCTCAGGAGCACGGGAGGCACTGGTTGACACCAGCAGATTTTTCCTAACCAACTATCCATACTCGTACAGAGTCAGCAAAGACTGTGCTGACTATCTAAACATATCAGAGAGAAACTAAAAAGGTGGAAAAGAACAAAAATCTGTTCAAAAAATTTAACAGATAATCTGCAAAAGAGAAAGGATGCCTTTTAATTGACTATAATCAGAATTGCCTCAGAGTGGAAAAAAAAAACAAAACCCAGCAGGTCTTGGAATCTGAGCATCTTTGAAGACTGAGTAAACCGACACAGGGCAGATTTATGAAGACAGCAGATCACGTCCCAGATCAGCTACAGCAGCCAAAAGAAAAAATAAGAGCTTTAAAACCAGAGGCAGTGGGATACAATCAGACTAGTGCAAAAAACATTGACTTCAACACAGATATCTAAGTAATGAATGGTCCTGAAGAGACATTCTGGCTACATCTCCACTAGTAAATTAAATGTGCCCAGGAGTATTCCCAGACACTGAGGCCAACTGACATGGTCTGGCTACATTCATCTATTAAACTCCTTCAGCTTTCAAAACAAGATGGATTCATCCAACAGACCAACTGGGGATGTTCCTTGGCACACGTTAACTCCCAAGCTGCACCCAAGAATCGTTTGGGAGATCCTTAATTGGCCCAGGACAAAAGCATGCCAGGGGCTGTTGTAACCATTTCTGCAGAGCAGAGGATTATGTTTCCATATCTGTGGCCTGGCACTGCTTTATTTATTTTAGCATGGGCATAGCCCCTATCCATGCTAACGTCTGCCCCTAGAGAGTGCTGCTGTGACCACAAAATTACCTGCAAAATTTAACAGAGGGCACAGGCCATGTCACTTAGAGAGGTATCTCGAACCAAAGGAAATGAACAGGGAAACCTGCAGCCAGTATTAATTCCGGGCCCCTTCAAGACAACAGTTCACACCCAGAGGTGAAGACCAAGCAGATGCTGTTTGAAATATTTGGCTTTCTCCTGGCATCGCTGGAGGTTGCTGAATTTTTTCACACTTTCACACATCTTTTTAATTTGTTGCTTACTTGTTGCAAACAAACTATTACTGTTCACTTAGCAGTTTACAAAGCCAGAGTTGTTGTTTTCTTGCACTAGAAAAATATTTTAAGTGAAGAAAAACAATTTGAGGTGATTATTAAAATTGTTATTAGTGAGGCAGGAAACAAAGCTGTTGCTATGTGCCTTCTGTTTGTCGCAAGAACAGGCTTCAAACTTGAGTGGAAGAGAGGCAAGGGACAATCTAGTCACCTCCTAGCAGGAAACGAACAATAGATTGACAGCAGCTGAAGAGGGACATGCCTACCCACTGCACCTTAATTAATACAGGGAGGATGGGTTCAGGAGGATTGGAGTCACCACAGGAGCAAACCTGGGAATGATTTCCTGTCTCTACTCAGCTAGTGTCTCTCTGGGTTGATGCATCTGGACCCAACTCTGGTGTTCAATGGTCAGTCATAACCGTTGAGTTCAGTGAGGTTATGGCTTCGTGTAACTGTGGCAAATAGTCTGATTCATGATGCTGTCAAGAAGGTCCCTCCTCAGCTTCTCATGCATGGACATCCCTCTAATCAAGATGCTCTGAGAAACAGCAGGTGAGATCTGTGTGCATAAAGCCTCATAAAAACAAACTAGGTGCAGAAATCCTTCTTACAGACACACTGAGCAAATGCAGGAGCAAGAGTGGGATGAGGTGAGGAGTGGCTACACCACCAGATCTCTGCCAACAGTGGTTTTTGGCGAGAACAATCTGTTGTCTGCTTTTGCCTTGTCTGAGAACTGTGAATCTCAGTAAAACCTCTTGCTGTTTCTTTTAACCATACAGCATGGTGTGCACAGAAACATTTACTCTGAGCACAGGTTTAGAGACAGACAGGGCTGACCCACAACAGACATCAATGCCAGCAGGAGTCAGAAGCATGGACTAAAGCTGTGCTCTTGCAGAGAGCAAGAATAGCAGGAGCATGAGGTCAGCCCTCTCGGTAGGACCCCAAGCAGGTCCAGTGTTACGGACACCACCTCAGCCAACATACATCTATGCACAAGCGCACAAGGGACAGGGCAGAAGCATATCTCCTGGACTAGGTGGAGGCAGAACTGATGAGAAAGGCAGGTACTGCTGCCCAGCCTGAGAGCTGCCTTCACAAGGACCATGGGCACATCTTAGCTACGAGTTTCAATCTCCCTCCCCCTTTAGATGTTACACCATGCACCCACAACAGAGAAAACTGAAATTATTGTGGCCCTTCATTTGAAATTTCTCTGCATCTCCTGTCTGCTTTGCTCTGTGTTGCTCATGCTGGCGTTTGGATTTTCTATGGAAAGCCACCTAGACCAGGCTCCTTATCACCCTTTACCAAGTGACTTGGGAGCAATACACACACCTGAAAAGTGAGTGGAGGGCTGAGCTGATGCCTCCTGGCCTGAAGACATGGGGACATGCAGGGGCATAGCCAGTGTCAGGCTGGGTGACTCCAGAATGTGGTGCCATTACAAATAGTACTTTGCCTGGAGACCCATCCAGCTGAATTAGAGAAAAAAAGAACCATTAATTAACTTGACTTAAGATAGGGCTGATGCAGGGCAATGTGACCTTTTCTCTATGTCACATGCCACACGAATTTTAGTCTCCCTCTGATGCTTTGTCACTGCCAGTCCTTGTTTTATAGATCACTGGTTTGCAGGGGGGTGATGGTGACCAAAGGGTTTGGGGCAGTAGGAGAAAAGAAAGAGATGGCTTCACTAATTCAGTGGTTTATACACCAAAGACAGCAGAATCCCATTATCCATCTACCATCTATTACCTTGCAATGTAAATATATATATTCTATATGCATACTTTATTTCAGGTATTACAAACACATGACATGTCGTGTATGTTCAATTAATATACATGCTTAAGGTAGTTTTGGCAATATTTTACATAAAAACTATGAATGGTATCAGTTTCCAAAATGGAGAATAGAATTACTTAATGTTGCTCTACTTTTGCATAAATTTGATGGCAGCAAAAGGAGCTTTCTGCAGTTCCACCACTGAACTCAACGCATTTTTGCAATAGCCCAATCTACTTAAAATTAGTCATTCAATTAGCCTACTTCAGTGATGGGAAGGAAGCTAGTTAACAGCCTCAGTGCAAGATGATAAGAGTGAAGGGACACTTTTTTAGTTCACTCACCATCTTCACTTAAAGGGGTTAGAGGGGATATCTTAGAAACATCTTTTGATAGCAAAACCTTTTCCATCCTCAAGTTCTTAAGCTAAAGGAAAAGATTCCTTCAGAGCTTCCAGTTTCTTCGACATCAATCAGTCACAAAAGACAAAAACTTAGGAAATCACAGTTCTTGAGTGTTCATGCCCACAGGACCATCTCCTAGTTCGGAAAACTAAAAAATTTCACATCAATATTCAATTTTCTGATTTTTTAACAGAATAAGAATTGTAAAATCACCAGTTGTACCTAATTTAAAATAATATTTGTGGGACTGCTAGCTTTGTATTCCCTTTACTGTTACTTTCTATGAAAAAAAGAATGATAAGGGAAACCAAGAAAGATAAAAAAGTTCCTTTAAATACAAAAATGAAAACTCGCTTGCACATGAAATTAAAATAGATGGACTTATCTACATAAAACTAGAAAAAAGTTAAATTTTATCTCAGAAGCTTGAAAAAGATTTAAAAAAATAAACAGTAAAATTAAACAAATCTAGGTATTGACATACTGCGCAAAACACAGAGGCCACATATTGACTGAAGGCCAAGAATCAGGACCACTGCTATATTGCCCATATATATTTTTTCTTTCACATTTGCCACTAGATCGGAGATCTAACAGTGAGTCTGGCAAGATTTCAATGATAGCTACCCTCTCTCAGGAAACTTCTGTCAGAGGGGGTGAATCTTTCTTCTCCATCTCACTGGAAAACCCAATCTTGATGCCTAGTGCCATCTTCAGAATGCTGTGGTTTTGCATTACTATATTTTTATCAACCAAGTTACAATGGAGTCTTACAAAACTAATTCAGAGAACATCTCCACTGACAACGTGGGAAATAGTCTCCATGCAATTTTTTCTTTCTCAAAGTCCCCAAGGTCTGGCTTCTTATTTAGCTTATATGTTTAACTGTTTAGACATAGGCTTCTACATCTGAGCTTGGCTCTTTCAACTGAGAGAAATCAATACCTTGCAAGGGAATTTTATGCATCTTAGACACCAGTTTTAGGGTGAAATAAATTATTTCAGTTAGACAACATGAGTCTTTTGAGTAGAACTTGAATATCTTTTTGAAAAAGGAAGTTAATCTAACCCTAACCATGACATTCAGGATACATCTACGTGTTCTCCTTAGTGCACCACAAGGTCTCCCTCACAACCTGACCCACAGCCCAGAGCAACAAGAAACTGGCAATTACAGGTCCCAGAAACAAGGGAAAACCAACTTTCAGAGCACACGTGATGTGGTGAGCCTCAGTCTGCCTGAAAGCTTTATAGACCCAGAGGCACACCTGAACTGGCTGTCCATGGGAGGCTGCAGGTGTTTCTACACTGCCATGTCTGCCTGTGTGGTCTTCATGGGGGTAAGAGATGGAAGGATCTGGGAGCTCACCAAGCCCTGAGTTTCTCCATAGATCCCTCTTTGAGGGTTGTGTCAACACAGACATTGAGTTCAGAGGTGCAGGGTTTCATCCTCTGAATTAGAGATCTTTTTGACCACACTGTTGAAAAAGAAAATACAAGGGAAAAACACTTCTCAAATTCCATTTGATACCGTTGGCAAAGAAAGACATGTCAATATTATACCCACATAAATCTTAGGTAGAGCAAAAAAATTCAGAATGACTTAAAAAATACTTGTCTATGTCCCATTAAATCACTGTGGCTTGAAGTATTGAAGGTCGTTTTTGAAACCTCTCAATGACATCTATGCTTTTATCTCAGTGAAAACACTCCCATCTTACTAAACAAACATGATGTGATCAGCAGCAGAACTCAGAAAATCCTCTCACATCTCATTATCCCACAGTTTAGATTAGGGCTTTTGTAGCTTGACTTCATAATTCAACCACAGGATCAGCTCTGTTCCCCTCTACCAGAGCATTTGCAGTGCTAATAAATTATTTCTGTAACATGAAGAGTAAAGAAAATGAATATAACATATTCTTGCAGCAACAATTTAATTTTGATTTAACCTTCTAGTGCTTGACATTGCAGGCACTAACACTTTAGTTGTTTAAAGAGCAATACCAAGTAAGCAAGCAATAAACTTTTACTCAAGCAAGAAGCTTCCCAAAGGTGCTGGCTGAATTGTTTCCTGCAACACAAAGCATTCTCTTATCTGTCCTGTTGGCAAGATAGGGTTATGCCCTTTCCATGCCAAGATGGCCCATATCGGACCCGTTAACCATGAAACAGCTAATCTGTGAAAAGGGGTCTGAAGCTGAATTACCCTGAGAACACTGGTGGATGGAGGGGAAACCTCTGTGTCCAAGACCAGCCCAGCCACATTAAGGCTTCTGGCTCTGCCATGCACTTGCTTGAAACTCACAGACCTGGCTGTGCCTCACTTTCTGTCTCCTGCCCTTTGTTTTCTCAATTTAGACCTGTAAATTCCGCACAGCAGGATAATCTCTGGCTGTATGATGATGCCTAGGGTCTTCACTCCTGGTCTCCACTCCTATTTGCTACATTATGATAGCTCTTAAAAAACTGCAAATAAACAGAGACTGAGGAGTAGAATAAAAGGAGTTGCGTGCTGGACTTTTGGTCTTGCAGTTCAAGCAATCCAGCATTAAGGTTGCTCAGCTGCTGGTACAATCTGCTTTTGTTTCTCACTTTAAAATTCTTTTTCTCCTAGGTCCTCCATCACACCTCTGCTAATATGTTCAAGTTCTTGGACTCATCTAACTGGTGGGAAGAATTTACCTTCCCCAAACACTCCAAGTCACAGACTGAGATTTACAGAGTGACGCAAAGAATTGGTACCTGGTGTCCAACTCCTAACAAAGTTATTTAAGATTTAACATATCCTTTCCCAGGGCACATTCATGGAGTCTTTCACCCACAGTCCTGAGGTCACCCTGACTTCAATTCTAGATGATTACAAGTGAAGCAGCTGAGCTCAGGCTGGCACTGAGTCCTAGTAAATAGGTCATGTTGAGGTAAAGACATGAAACAACCAAGGAGATGTGGCCCCATGCTCACTGCACACTGGGAGCACAGGCAAGGCTACCATGTTCTCCTCACAAAGGGTCAAACTTTGAGGAAGGATCTGGGTTGGCTTTGAGTTAGGGCTGCTAGCTTGTTTTGGGTTTTTTTCTTTTTTTTTTCCCTTCCCCCCCAGACTCTAGCCTAACCCTTTCAAAGAAAGGCACCTGAAAAAAGAGACTTTGCTTTTTGAAAGACCTTCAACACATCTGCCTCCCATGGGAGCCAAGCGAAAGGCAATATTATTTTCCTAAGCAGCCCCCAAACTGTGAATATAAAAGCATACAAATTCAACACCCACAAAAAAGAGGAATAAGATAATAACCCTGGACAATGAGAAAATTACACAAGTTCACTTTCCATGTCAGTATGCATTTCCCTTTAAGAATTTCCATTTCCCTTTAAGCAATTCTATTACTCACACATAGCATTTCTAATCATTCTTTCAAGTGTTTCTATGTAACTTATCAGGGTTTAATGAATGCCAGAATAAGCACTAGAGGGAAAATCCACATAACTGGACAGTAACCCAAAGGTTTTAACAAGACCTCTACATTTTTCTTTTTTAATATAATCTTTATTCAAGCATTTTCTGCTTTGATCAGAAAGATGGCTTTTTTATTGGTATTATTATTGACTTTTTCCCACCCACCCTCTTCCATAATCCGCCATCCCATAACTTGTGAGCCCTTCAGGGTTGCAGTGAGGAGTTATTAGTTACAAAGGGCTTCTTTGGAAACATAATCTATAAGTAAAATTGGTCAAAGTAAACAAGTTAGCTTCTATACTGCCTTCTACTGAATCAGGCCCCACACTCACTTTTCAGAGAGAACAGTAAAAACAACCCTGCCAACATGCAACATTGATACATGAATATGTTAGAGAACAAGAGTGCCTTGTTTAGTCTGCCATGACGTGGAGGCATTGTTCGCTATTAATAATAATTCCTAAGGACGACCTTGTGCCCAGAAGTTGTCAGTCACACAAATTCTGGGATGCCTTTTCACTGGAGGTTCGAATGGCTGAAAGAGTGGATGAGGCAAGTTACATCAACAAATAGCATAGGGCTTAGATCTACTTTCAGGTCAAACTGTCCTTGAATGACTGCTTTGGAAGGCTTGGCTATGAGAAAAAAAAGTCAGTCTATAAATGCTTAATATTCTTCTCAAAGCAACCACTGCCTTCAACAAGACGCTAGAAACATGCTAAACCTTGACCCTGATTTTTAAGCCAGTGTTGGAGTTGTGTAGGATTTGACTCCCATTTGCACGACGCTGTTGTGGACAGCACTGCACTTGTACTTGGGCTCTGGCCAGTTTGGGGTTCCCTTCTCCAGAGTGCTGTACAGGCATACACAGAGGCAGATCTTTTCTCCAGAGAGCCTCCGGCTTTCCAAGAGCAAGAGGTGTTTTTAGTTATGTGTGGCCACTGACTTCCATTGGGCTTCCTTCTTACTTCAGACACAAATTTGAGTGACTAAGGAAGTTTGTCTCCTTGAGCCCTAGAGAGGCACAGGAGAAAGCAGGTTTCTCTCACTGCACAAAGGTCCAAACCAGCGACCTGAAGCACACTGCACGGTGAGCTGGACAAAATTGTTTCTCTAAAGCTGACTTAGTTGTCTTACACTGTGGTTTCAAACAGTTTCCCACAGTGAAAAAAATGACTTTTATTGGTTCTACTTACACCTCTAATAATTTATAATAATAACATGTAACATTTAGAGTCAGAGGGCTGGAAAAGTCCTCAACAAGAGACACAGTCTATTCCTCTGCCCCACAGCAAGTTGTGCTCTACTAGGTTTCACTCCTGACACATCCTGATATTGCGTTATTTCTTAGCTCCCCCCTCCTTAGACGGAAGGGCAGTAGTGCCCATGTCCTAAGGCACAGAGACCACAGACATCGCAGCCCAGCCCTGCTCCAATGTGAGGTGTGCTTTTACTATGATCACGGTTAGTTTAAGTATTTTGTCACAAGGTGCACCAAATCAGTAGCAGAGGTCCAAGAAGAGCCAAGGACTCTCCTCAGCTATTAGGGAAATTATTTTTACCAAGTATCTTCTTCAACTGAATATTTATCCAATAGAGCTGTACCTCCTACTTCTTTCATATTTATTTTTGGTACAACCTTGAACCCAGCTGGTGCCTTTGATCAGCTAATGCTACAGTCTCCTATCAATCCCACAGGGGGAAAAAATGGTGTGATTGCAAGATGAACCTTATAGGGACAAAACTTCATTTTCAGTCCAGTAACAGTTGCATCCTAGTGAGCATGGGAAGAAAACAATGAGGCAGACTTACTCTGTTTTGCAATGTGTTTATTAATTTCAAAGAAACCACTGCAGGAACAAAGTTTATTAGTGAGTAGGAGGATGTTTCAGGAACAGAGCCCGACTGAAAATAATCAGCTCCCTTTAATTAATTGCATGCAGTTTTATTGCATAACTGATGGTTTTAAACCTTGGCCAATTAGCTTGTCAAGCACAGAAGTTAAATTCTCTGCTGGTCTCTCAAGTAAGGTCTATGCCAATGTTTTAATTCAACTTGCCTTACCCAAGCAACCAGAAAATAGGGCCTCTTGAAGCTGAAATTAGTGGGTAGTTACCCAGAACTGTAAAAATGAATCGAAAAGACAAAGGAAAAAACAAAGACATGGAAGTCCCAAGCGGGGCCAATATCTGACTCAGGTCCATGGTCCCCACTCTGGGGTAGATTACAGTTGCAAAGTTACCCCATCCGGACAACCTGTTTTCTCAGACAGGTTGAGGTACTGTTGCCAATTTACAATGCAAAAGAAAAAAGAAAAAAACCCACCTATTTTTTTAAAAGAAAAGGTGTACTAGAACAGTTTATGATGCTTCAGTGTGATACCTGTCTCACTGTGTGTCACTTTTCCCAGCAGCTGGGGAATGTAGGATGATTTTATAATCATATATTTATGTATGTGTATATTAAAATGTATATAAAGTTTTATAGGCAAGTTAATAACTATGTTCTTGGCATGATCTTAGCCTGAGTGTTCAACATAATTACCCAAGATGCAAATATATATTTTTTTTCAGTTCTTAAACACAATGCCAGTGAATTGACTATTTTTCCGAAACACTGATCTATTTCTCCAAAAACGCATTAGGAAATTCATTTGTTCTTTTCAACAAATTATATTAACTAATAATTATATTAATACTCATGCCACATAGCCTGAGCACCCCAAGGCGCTCACTGTACCAACCATGTGTTCTTTCACCTTGGGAGAGTGATGACATCCATTCAAAGATATGCCTTACTGATCAAGATCTCGTATGTTTTGGCTCAGTAATTATCATGTGAAAAGTTGCTTTTGGGGTGTACCAGCCTCTTGGTCCAAGCTTAGTACACATCTGCAGTTTCATTAGATAAAATGTCGTATCGAGTCTCTGTCCTGGGTGCACTATGGCTGAATCTGAGATGGATGTTTTCTGCACTTACTGCTTTTTTTTTGGTGTGTCAGACCACATCTACACCAGTAAACCAAATAAAGTTAGCATGTGATCTCACGCATTGGCTCATGATCACCCACACACTTTAACCATTACTACATTCCCCAGAGCAGTTTTGGTCCCTGCAGCTAGCACTCTCCAGCACCATGATCAGGCATGGCTGGATCTCAGCAAGAGATGAAATGCTATGGGGACATGGACAAGGTCATGGGCAGATGGTTTGGTTTAAAGGACTTGTTTAAAGTTGCTCTGTTACTCAGATGGGTTTCAGTGACCACCTGTGCTGCAAGACCTTCCTTTCTTCTCCTCCAGTCCTTATTCATCCCACATGTTTCAGTTTCTCCAGGAGATAAGGCAGAGCTCTTGTATACAAACATGTGGTACTACACAACCCTGAGCCATGTCCAGAACAATCACATTTGGGACCAAATGAGTCAAAACTACTTGCTTGTTACTGTGATCAAGTAATGCAAGACTGTGTCAAAACCTAAAAGCACAAACAGGAGAGCAAGGCAAACTAAGGTCATACAGGCAGACATCTAAGTGTTTGCCTGCTTTAGTAATGCCACATGGACACTGTTAATTACTATATCTATTTTTTCCCAGTGTTTCATAGGAGCCTCAAACTAGATTGGGATCACATCATACCAGATGCTACATAGACACTTCTTTAGTCCCAACAATGAAATGTCAAAAGCCATCACAAACCAATGAGTGAAGGAAAACAAAAATAACCTTATTTTACAGAATAGTCAAGTGACTTTTTCAGAGTTACAGGAGAAGGTTTTATCAGAGTTCTGCAATGAACTCAGACCTGCTGAGTGATTCTGCAGCAGCAGCCAGTGCTTTCCCTGTCACTCTCACAATAAATCACTCCTCGCATGCTGATGGCTGAACCTGCTGGCTCCTGTGACACAAGTCTGCCAGCAGTGAAACATGGCATGTTGAAAACTAGGACACTGAAATTGCGTTTTAGAGGTAGACCTGAGATTGCTCTGCCCACAGTTCAAACTAGAAGGACCATGCCCAACTTGAAGTGGAAGCTGTGTAACCACGTTAGCATGGAGATGTGCCCATTCTAGCCAGTCCTACCCTTCTGTGTCTGTGTGACACAGGTTCTGGTTCAGAGCTGGCTCATGCCTGGACCACAGACAAACGAGTGTGAGTTTGCTTAGAAGAGGTCATGTCAACGTGGCCAAGCTGCGATGGTCCTCACAAGAACTTGTCTTTCAGTTCTGCTTTCACACCACTGTCTTCAAGCCACAAGGTGATATTTTTTCTGCTTTTCTCATGGTTCTTTTACAGCGCTGAACCAGTGTGGAAAAATTAAAGATGCTTTATCTGAAACATCCACGAAGGAAATCCTGTGTCTCTGATGAACCTGACTTCCTCAATTTCCTGTTTGCTGCACAGCTGTCTGCATTGGACGGGTCTCAGGGACATTTTTTTGGGCATATTTGTCTACCTCAGTTGGAAACCAGTCTCCCTGAGTTAGAACATAAGGGTCCATAATCTTTAAAAAAAAAAAAAAAATCACAGTGAAAACAGAAAGAATGAAAAGAAAACAAACCAATAAAGAATCTATCCTGTCATAACATTTGAGGTTCTGGTATTTGCTGGCCTTGGAGTAGGTTCAAAATAAATGAAGGAAATGTGTATTTCATTAAATGGTAATATTTGGAAGATAAGAGGGAAAAAATGATGAAATGCTTCCAAGTGCAGTTGTGAGGACAGTGCCTGCATGTGTGTGTATAAACACAAATGCTTGCATACACACAAACATACAGTCGTGATTCTCTCTGATTCAGAATACTGCTATGTAGGAAGAATTACAAGAGAAGTAAAAAAAGGACTTATTTTTCCAGGCCATTGCTCTTCATGTGCATAGCAAGGGCTTTTGCACTTCTCATTCTCCATCTCTTTTCAGAATTGCAACTGAATCCTTCCATAAGGATCCATATTTTCTTTTTTTTTTTTTTGTAAATGAGACTCAATTTTATAAGTAAACAGTCACTGAGATATATAGAGGCAAACATAAAAAGAATCTCAATCCTACAAAAGCAAACTGTGCTAGGTGCCTAAATAATAAGGCTGGTTAATCAAAATCTAACCAGCATGTTCCCAGTTGATGGCATACTTCTTGATGGTTAAACTTTGAGGTCTATTTTTCCTTTCACCCTTAATCCCTTGGCTTCTAACCGACCTAGTATGTGTCCTGGTTTCAGCTGGGACAGACTTAATTTTCTTCCTAGCAGCTGGTATAGTGCTGTGTTTTGGATTTAAGATGAGAATAATGTTGGTAACACACTGATGTTGTAATTGTTGCTGAGCAGTGCTTACTCTAAGTCAAGGACTTTTCAGCTTCTCGTGCTGCCTTGCCAGCGAGAAGGGAGGAGGTACACAAGAAGCTGGGAGGGGACACAACACTGACAGCTGACCCCAACTAGCCAAAGTGATATTCCACACCATATGATGTCATGCTGAACAAAAAGCTGGGGGGAGTTGGCTGGAGGGGCGAGGCCGCTGTTTGGGAACTGGCTGGTATTTGTCAGCAGGTGGTGAGCAATTGCGCTGTGCACCACTTGTTTTGTATATTCTTTTATCATTATTATGATTTTCCCTTCCTTTTCTGTCCTATTAAATTGTCTTTATCTCAACCCATGAATTTTACCTTTTTTCCGATTCTCTCCCCCATCCTACTGCGGGGAAGTGAGCAAATGGCAGTGTGGTGTTTAGCTGCCTGCCAGGTTAAACCACGACATCTGTAAAGTTAGGACATAACACATGTTTGCCTCCTAGGGACATAGCGCCTTGGACAGCAACAAGGGTCATGAAGTGCCCAGAATTCTTTTGTTAATTAGCAGATGCAATGCAAGGGAACTAGAACATGGGATTTAAGGCTCCAAATACTCAGGATTTTGGAGATGGCTGAAAGAAGAGAATTTGATGCCTGTGCTTCAAACAACGCAGCAGAGCAGGAACTGAAATTTTCACAAGCAATGGTCAAAGTTTAGATCTTTCACAGCGCATCAGAAGATAATGAATCTCCGCAGTTTATTTTCATAGATAGTTCTGGACATAGTTTTTTGTGGGGACAGTGGATAGAAAACATTTCACTGACCTCAGAGCTGTTTCCCTGCTAACCTTCAATCCTTTATGCAAGCCAATAGGTTCTACAGTTTAGAGACTTGTTTTCTAACATAAACTAAAAAAAAAAACTTCATTTTTCAGCTGAACCATTTCTGAGTATACTTGCAGACAAAATCTTACCCCAGGCATAAATCTAGCATGGGAAAAGAAAGGCATCAAGTGTAGCAAAAAACATAACAGTATAGAGTATTAAAAAATAAAATAAAATATAAAAGTAGAAGCAACTGAAAAACAGTGTTGATGATGGAACATGTTACAATAAGGGCTGTCAAACTGCGGCTTGCATGAAATTCAGTGGTATTCTTGGGTAAAATCCGGTGATCTATGGCAACCTCCTTGTAGGTGGACAACAACTGCCAAAGGAATTGATTAAATTTCATGGTCTAAGGTAAGGTTTCTGGTAAGGCTATAAAGCAGCAAGGAGACAGTTTGGTTGTGATTGGGAAGGCTGTGGAGATTAAGAGATTTGGCATTAGGTCACTGATTTGTGAAGAATGTGGTAAATCATAGCAGAAAGGAAGAAAGAAGTGACACAGAGTTTTGCTTTGGAGCCAGAAGGATCTTGGGGGTCCTGTGAGGCAGAGGAGGCAAGGGGTCCTGGCTTGCAGAGGCAGAAATGTGTGTTGAGGTTGGG
The DNA here is from genome assembly GCA_013389905.1 of Sula dactylatra. Taxonomy (NCBI): domain Eukaryota; kingdom Metazoa; phylum Chordata; class Aves; order Suliformes; family Sulidae; genus Sula; species Sula dactylatra. Next base: position 198,325 of record WEKW01009879.1, read on the forward strand.
GATCTTGGACAGGTCAGGCAGAATGAAAAAGTAAAAAAGGAAGGGAGTTGAGATTGAGGGTCCTGGAGCCATTGATGATGTAAAGCCTAACTAGTGTCAGGAGATTTTGACTTTCTTGTGCTAGACCTTGGGCTTCATCAGAACTGTTCCCACTTCTACCTCTTTCAGATGTCCCCTCTTCTTGTGCATTATGTAACACACCACTTGGCATGAAGATGTGCTGGATTTAAGGAGACTTTATCGGTGTGTTGTATGAAACAAGCATTACCAAAGCCCTCTCAGCAACAGACATCTCCAACACAACACCACACCCAAGTGTATCCTGTTTTCCTTAAAGTGGAGATTATAAATCAATCGATTTCTCACATTCAGATATATTGTCTGCCCAGTAACAACATCTTATGCATGAATGGAAAATGTTATAATCCCAGTTTTACAACTTCAGATAGAATTGGGGACTACCAGATTTACGTCTGTATAACTAAGGGACAATTTGTCCTAAATATTTCACAATGATTAAAGCTAACTGAAAAATTTATTCTGCAAGTTTGGTTTCTATGTTGTTATTGAAAGAAAACTAGGTTTTGAGTAAAATCAGGTCGTGTGCTCCCCCCCCCCAAAAAAAAAAAAGAGAAAAAAAAAATTATTTTGGCTGAAATATTTTAAACATTAAACACTTTTTTTTTGTTTTAATGGAAAAAAATATTCTCAGGAAACTCCAGTAGGAAAACAGTTTCTGTCTGCTTTTATTCACCAATATTTTCCAGGAGAAAAGAAGCATTTGTGTCTCATCATTCAGATAGTTTGCTGGTTTTCTCCCTCATGTTAGAGCTCTGATGAAGGAGGGAAAAAAAATCTTGGACTTTTGGTCTTTGATCTGGTATCATCAGATAAAATCTGAACCTCTTAAATGTTCCAGTTTTATTTTTCTATTTTTTCTGTAGTTGCTCAATAATATGCTACAGCAGAGGGGAGTCAGGAGTTAAAGAAACCAGTTGCATGAGAAGTGGAACCAGTGCTTTAGTACAGAGCTGTGGCTGGATTCCCTGGCAACTCCCAATGTGCAAAAGTTTTTTCTTTAGTTGGGACACAAACTGGAGTTTCTCTCCAGAGAATGTTTCTTGGTATCCAAGAAATGGATACTAGGGTGTATCCTCCTTTGGGGGGACAGAAGGGTTCACTGATAGTGGTTTTATTCCCACACCTAAATATTTATTAACCTGTAGGAGTCTAGTACCTTCGAGAAGTTATCCATCTACTACTTTTGATTGAAACTGAAAATGGATTAAAAATTACTGAGTGGGAGATGACACACACGTACATATGCACATACACTGCATGATCATATAAATCTCACACTTAAAGAAAGCCAACCTAAAAAGAGAGAGAAACATTGTGTATTAACATCAATAAATTGACCATTTGCCAAGTTAGCTGATAAGCTCTTCTGCAAAACTTGGGAATGCGATCCATTGGGTGCCAAACCAGTAGGTCTCGGTGGTGTTCATTCAGAAATATGGCCCCACAGGCTACCCAACACCCCCTAATATGGTTACGAAAGCTGCTTTGCTATCCACAGGCCTCGATCAGTCCCACAAAGAGAGGAAAAGAGGAAAAGAGAGAGATATCCCTGGGTGTTTGTGCCTGCTTCTCTTTCAAATGGAATTAATGGTGGTTTAATGGGGTATGAAAGGATGTTTTACTGGAAACAATGAGGAACAATTGTCTAGCTCACGTTTCATTTCACAGGTCATTATTGCATTAAGAAGTAAATCGACCAAGTCCGGTAAATAACAGTCTGTGTTTTGCCCAGAGCTTCAAACCAACAATCTTAGCAGTCACCAACTAATATCTTTGTCATTTTTAACCCTTGCAGGGATCTGCTGGGGGCTAAACAATTATAGTCTTCACCCACCCCTAACAGGTAAGCATTATTCATTTTATTTCTCATCCCTCCTTCCTGCAAACCCCACGAGGCTGGGTTTTTGCATTGCTGTTTTGTTTATTAGCCAACCTAGCCAACTGCGTGTCTGGTGGCCTTGAAAAACAACACATATTTTAGTGACTGCTGCAGGCGTCTTTAAACAGGCTGCTTCCTCTGCAAAATTAATTGTTGCAAAATGCAGTGCTTCCCCTGTAACGCTCTGCAAACTAACACTCAGCAGTTTGGTTGGATTATAGATATGCCTCTAAGATCTAAGAAAAATAATATAGTTATACTTGCAGGATGCAATTCAGATTTCTTTTTTTTAATTGCATAAACGCAGGCATCTAGTCTCCTTAAAGGTAACAGCCATCAAGCCTAGAGAGGCTGTACGATGTAGGCTGCTGTCCTCAGCTCTGTCCCCGATGCTCTCCAGAGCAGCTCACTTCTCCACTTTCTTCTTTTTCTCCTGAAGCCTTCTGGATTGACTGTTAATATCAGCAGCTTCTTCCAGAAGGTAACAGAAAAGTTTCTGGATGGTATCTAGTAGTAATAAAACCCACCTACTGACTCAGGTCTGTGGACATCACTAAAGTAGGAATGATAAATAAGTACAACAGTGTCCTGGGAGAAAAAGCGTGATGTCTGAGCTACTGAGCTTGGAGGAGAGGTCCCACATGAGGGACCTGCCTCAGTTTTGGTTCCCTGGTGCTGTAAACTCGGCTCAGACCCTCTACAACATTTTCTGTGGGACTAACCTCTACACTTACATATTGCACAACCTTTCAAGCGCATTAGCATTCCACAAGAACAGGCAGACTGGCTGAGACGGACCAAGCACATGGGTTGGGAGAGAATCCCTCTGCACTAATTACCTCCCTAGTAGTCACTCTTTGTCTTCATCAGCAGTATTTAGAAAGTCCTAATTACCAGATCTTCCCACTACAACACCCTGGCCTTTGGACCCATAAATCACTGTCAGACCTCAAAAGTTCCTGCAGGCCACTGAGCATCTTTACAGAATTTTGAAAATAGGTCCTGAAAGGGCCTTCTGAAGTTATTTGATCCATCCTCCCCCACCTCTGTCTGGATCATCCAGGGACGTTTGCATAACTTCCACAGGACTCCGCAACCCACTTACGCATGCTATTCTAATGTCTCACTGTCTTTATTTTAACAATTCCTCCCCACATCTAAAATGATCCTTGATGAAATTTCAGCCCATTATTTCTGAATCGATAGACTTGGGGAGCAATTTGTGTCTTTCTACTCCACAGGACTTTTCCATATTTTTGAAGTTGAAAAGAATTTGGAAAACAGAAGGTATGAAGAATGGCTGGCAAAGTTGGTGTTTTATCCTCAGAGATTAAGGCTAAAAGGAGAAGCCAAGAATTTCAGATAGCAATTGTAGGCACAAACTGTTTGCTGACATGTCCTCAGAAAGGATTGCTATCCTAAGGGCCAAAGTTGTCTCCCATGGTGAGGGACCTGACTTTGCAATCACTTTTTCTTCCAGATTTCACTAGTCCTTATGCATATGTACACATATTTTATGGTTTATGCAGCTCAACACTGGTGCACACCTGTTTAAAAGAACCTGAAGAATTTAGAAAAGAAGTGGAAAGGGTGGAACAAAAAGCTAAACTCCATTTACAGCAACATACGTGCAAAATGGATGGGTTTGCCCAAGGTTATCTGGATTCATCATAAGAAAAGCATTTGATCCTCTCAATGGGAACAAGAAGATAAAATTTGATAGGCTTATACGTTTGTACATGTGTGTATATATCTATGTATATATATGCATTTCTCTATACTAATCACACTGGCAATCAAAAATGTAATTTATCTTACTTCAGAATTAAGGAATTAACATCCCTGAGAAAGGAAAATAGCTGTTTATTAGAGGTTGAGATACAGATGAGTTTGAGGGAAAGTAATTTATAGTATTTCAAAATGGAAATGTCATATGGCCACTTCGGTCCCAGTGCTGACCTGATTTGCTAGGTCTCCAACTCTGGTCTATTCCTCCATGATTTTCCAAAACAAATTATGCAGAGGAGTGTTTTGCCTTAGCAGAGCTGTCCCCTAAGGCACTGTCTCACGGTGACATCCAGATGAACAGTGGGCCTTCTTTCCCAACCGGTGGATTCACCACCCACAGATGTCCCTCAGTCTGCCACGATGCCCTCAGTTAGCAGAGCTGAGTCTCTAGTTCAGGTAGGTTCAGCCACCTCACACCTGATGAGCCACCACATAGATATCAAAGATACAAAAATAACTTATTTTCCCTTTGGCTTACTTTAAAACTTCTTCTCCCATAAGCATCAGAAAAATCCTCCCAGGTTTGTTCTCAACTTTGGTCTCAACCTAATTAAGGTTTGCTGAAATCTTTACCACGGATGTGTTTTCAGGAAAATTAAGTAAAAGTTACAGGCATTTTCTGATCGTATTAGGTTTGTTTTTTATAAAACAATAACTTAGTAACAGCTCTTTTAATGTCCTCCATTGCCACTTTCAACCCATTTTGCATGGGCCATTTATTGCAGAAAAAGCAAATTTCTATCCATGAACAAAAAAAAAAAATAAAGCTTCAGAGGAAAACAATAAATGTTTCAGGCCAATATTGCATCTGTTTCATTTCTTTCAAATCTACCAAACCTGCATTCTTTTCTCAAACATGTTTAATTACTACACATGATTATGCATAGCAGGTGTAGCTAATCATAGTCCTTGGAATATTAAATATATATGGTGCAACATTTTCACACAGTTTTAGCCCTAGATTATACTGGCAGCCTGTGTGCCAAAATGATACACTTCCTCAATTATTACTTAAGAATTTTATTCAATAATAAAAATTACCAGAAGAAAGAAGATTGTACAAAAATCCTTGATCTACATCCCTGGGAATTTGGGGCTGTTTACATCTAGATCTGACATTTTATCTTATTTCTGATGAAACCTAGCAAACTTCTGCATATTCATATATGACATTTAGCCTCAATGCTATGCAATCTTTCAGAGAGCTTTTTACAACAGCAGTTGTAGAGACAAAATTGAGTGTTTAAATGTCTGTGTAAGTTGCATCAGATAAGCATTTACATATGAAATACCTGCCCTTTTATGATCCAGAAAATGTACTGATTACCTCTAGAGAGCAAGCAAGACTACTGTAGGAATTTCACAGCATTAGATTTGTCTAGATTGAAATCAATATAGGAAAATGTAATCTCAGTTGTCTGTTGGTCAGATAAAAACATCAATTGTCCACAACACACTAATCTTCTCACCAATAGATTCCCAATAAAACACTTCTCCAGCTTTTTAAATACTACTAAAAAAAAAGTTTGGGATTTTTTTTTGTTTAAAACCACAGTCAGAATTTCAGTGTTCAGTAAAGTTCCAAAAAATGCCCCAGGCATGTTTTTAATAAAAAAGTAGAATGCAAAATACATTTTTGGCTGATTCTAGTTAATGCAATCATACTTTTCAACCTGTCTAAGCAGGGTGGGGTGCTTTTAGATTAAGAGTCTGGCTGTCAGGGTTTTGGACTGATATGCATTAATTCAATGACTGACCTTGGGCTAGTCACAAATTCTGTCCTCTGTCTGGGAAGCTAGTGTCAAAATGTATGCCTATCCCACAGGGGTATTACAGACCTAAATTTCACTGATGCTTCTACCGTATCCAGAGAACTTACAAGGAGGCGCCAGGTTTGTGTAAGCTAGAAAATTACTGCAATTACTCACAGTAAATACAAGGAGAACGTATTAAAAACAGGAAGAAAAAGTTGCATGATAGCTAAATCCTACAGCCCAGAACTTCCTAACCCTTCAGTACATCAGAATTACTCCACTTTGTAAAAGTAAGCAGAATAGGGACTCCACCACTTACGCTGTCATAAAATAGGATACACAAAGACATTTCTTTCATGCAAACTTAAGATCTTTCTTCATCTCTTTAGAAACCAGCATGGAAGTCATATTGGGAACTCTGAAATAAAATTAACAATTTAATGAGACACAGAATGGTTTTTCTTCTGGCCAAATTTGAAACCACGCTAAAGGGGAAGAATAAGAATGGGAAAGACTCACTTTTGGATTTGCACAAGGTTATTGGGGGCTGGATATCTGCCTGCATGAGTGTGAACACTCAAAGGCACCTATCGTGAAGAATCCAATATTGTCTGGGATGCCAACCTGCTTTCATGTTGGAATACCCTGACATCTGGAATCTTCATAGTTTTATGTTTAACTATAAATATCAGCTGAGATTAAAGACTCATATAGCAAGTTGCAATCTTTTGGGTTTGCTCGGAAAGTGAGAGTCGTATTCTCCCCTCTAACAAGAGAAACTCTTCTGCAAGTATAGATACTGGCAGACAGATTTTCTGATGACCATTTCCTTTCTTCATTTCCCTCCCCACATTTCCATGTCTCCGGCTATAGTCCCATCATAATATCTTTCCTACAAGGCAGGAAAAAACTAAAAAACCAGCTTGTTAAGTTACTGAAGCTTAGTATCTGCCTGCACAGAACCAAGCAAATATCTACTCATTTCTGCTTTTCTTAGTCACTTTTTCACTACGTTGGGTAACTGACCCTGGCAACTGTTTAATATTCAGGTTAGCTTATTTGTCCCCCAAGGATCGATACTGGGCCCCACGCTGTTCAACATCTTCACAAATTACCTGGATGATGGGATTGAAAACACCATCACCAAGTTTGACAATGACACTGAACTGGGTGGTCGGATGGACACATCAGAAGGGAGGGCCACCTTACAGAGAGACCTGGACCGGCTGGAACAGTGGGCTAGCAAGAACGGTATGAAGTTTAATAAAGACAGGTGCAAAGTCCTGCACCTCTAACCAGAGAGCCCAGTACAGGCTGAGATCTGTGTGGCCGGGGAGTAGCCTTGCTGAAAGGGACCTGGGGGTCCTGGTGGACAAGTTGAAGGTGAGAGAGCAGTTTTGTGACCATATGAAAAATGACAAATATGAAAGGTGGAAACATTTCCATGAAGGGAAGAAAACAAACTTCAGTGTCTCTGAGAGTTGGCTATTGTTGGGTTGCAGAGATTGTCATGAGGCAGTATGATAACAGAGTCCTATAATTATTGCAGATAGCCAGCAAATGGTTGAAACTTTAACTACAGGATGAAGGTTGTATCAGCAATCCTTCATGGAACAGGGGTTTTAACCTGGTCACAGAAATCAGCTGATTGCACAAACTGTTCACTTATCCTTCATTCCTCAGCTAGACACACTCATGTTTATAGCTAATTCTGCTGTACAACTTGTGATTCTCATATTTCCTGTATCGTGGTACCATTTAGTGCTCCAGGCCTGGCCCCAAGCTCTTTTCTAAGAGGTTTGGTATAGAGATGAGTTTCGGGAGAAAAACATTTTGTCATCCAAAAATGGCAGCTCAAAGAGATTAAAATAATTAGAAATTCATGTTAAACTCATTAAGTTGTTTTGGATAATTTGAAAAATGATACTGTGAAAGTTCCTCATAAATTATTTCGGGGAAGTGTGTTGGAAAACATTTCATTCTAAACTTGTGCAGCATTATATTTAAAAGAAAAAAAAAGACCAAAAATCACTCTTAGATTAAAAAATAATTACGCTTTGTTTGACTCAAAACTACTTTTGTTGTTTCTCCTTTTTCTTTTATTAGAATAATAATAAAAGCAAAAATCTTGGCTCTGTTCCCTCTTTGGGGTTTTTTCTGCATTCTATGGTTTATCCAGAAAACTAAAACTTCAGTTTTACGTGAACAACTCTGCTTCTACAGAAAACCACAATAAAAAGACCTTGTCTATGACCCAAAGTGCTAACACAGGAGGTAAAAGATCAGACACACAGGAAGACAAAAGAAAAAGAAGTGGGTACGTTATTAAATATACATGGCATTGCTTGCTACTGCCCGTTTGCAGTTGGCAGGTCTCAAGAAGCCGAGCAGTCCCTCCTTGCCTATTGCATATATGCGTACATATAGGTACACAAATAATATATTACATGTATTCTACGTTGATTGCATCTTCAATAAAAGACATCATATGAATTCAGAAACATTAATATCATACTGAATGATCCACTGTGCTCCAGTTATGGCTCTCTCAGCCTCTTCCCTATGGTATTCTCCTGGGAAAACATCCTCTTGGCTCTTGTGTCCTTGAAGTACATTGAGTGTTTTGGTTTGCTCCCCCTGGAGTAATCAGAATATCTAGAAATGGATAAGGGCCAATAACTTCAAACTGACCGTCCAAGCTGAAAGCTTAAAGGGAATATATACATGCATCTGGATGCAGGTACAATTAAGAGGATGTGGAAAGACAGAGCTTTTGAGTCTCAAATAATCTTGTGTCTCTGAACTGTGGGAGCGGCGAGGATGTTAGCTACCTGAAAAGACTATCTCCTGTTTCTGTGCACTGCATTGCAGCGCTCTGATGAAGCCGCTGGAGGTGGTCAGAATTACTCAGGTTTAACAGGGTACCAGGTGGATACGCAGATGAGAGGATCAGCAGGTGGGTTTTGACCACTCAGATAACATAAGTACTAAATGCTCATATAGATTCAGGAAAGGGAGAACTCCAAGGGCCAAATTCTGCTCAATAGCATCATAACACCACCATCTTCACTGGCCTTGAAGCAGTGACATGCCAAGGGGGATTCTGGCCCAACAGCTCTATGGGAGCAGGAAAGGCAGGCATTTTCTCCTATTTTCTAGTGTGGGAGCATGCATTGCGCTGTGCAAAATGCTCAGTGCCACAAGTTTCAAGAGGGAGAAGGAGGGGGGAGAGAAGGGAAGACAACGACCATGAATTCACCTTAGCATCAAGCTGTGCCTTTCCAAATGTCAACCTCAAGATGAAAGGAACTGCAGGTCAGAATGAGAAATACAGAGGAATTAAAAACACAATTGTGAAGGGAGGGGGAAAAAAATCCCCATTCATATTTGGGCAGCAAGAAGAAAACAGAGCAATTTTGCTATAGCCTCAGAGGCAGGCAGCATTTACCATATGCTGTCGCCTCCATTACACAAGGAGATAAACCCTGTGGAGTGTAGGTTGCACTGTCAGTGCAGTTTAGATGGTGGGGATTCTTGGCATGCGTATGACTGTGCCAGGGTGTGCTAAAAATGGTGCGAATCTAAATAAAATCCAGGTTCTGTATGCAAAAGTACATATGCATTAGTATGCAGGTGCTAAGTGGTAATGCTGCTGACGTATTAGCGCTCGCATGTGATTCATAATCAGGGCAGAAAAGGTAGAGTAAAAATCAGTGCGTTTGCATCTAGACAACACATTAATCAGCCCTGTAAGCAGCCGGTTAGAGCAGGATCCTTAGAGGAAAAGCCTTTACTGGATACACATTAGGCATTTTGTTTAAAGATTAAAGTTCTTCTCGTCTTTAATCAGTTTTACAGTGGGATAGAAAACAGGATTAATTACAGTCCCTTCCATCAGTCTCCCATACCGCTGGAGTCACAAACTGCCTTTTCAGCAAAATGGCCGCCATCAGCAGCAGGCGCAGGAAACGCTAATTGTAATTAAAGAGTTTATTTGGAATCAGAGAGCAGAGTTTTAATCAGGATGAGAACGGAGCCTTGCTGTGTGAACCTTCAGAAAGTGGTTACCGAGCAGAATGGGACTTTTTAAACAAGAGAGAGGGGTCTTTAAACTTCTGGAGTGGGTTTTCAGCTTGATTATCTCCTCAGTGGGATATGGATGAAAATCCTCGCTGGGCCAATTATTGTTATTATTTTGCACTTAAGTAGCGTTTACATGGCATGTCTTACTTAATGATCTCAGAGGACTTTGCAAAGGGCAGGTAAGTTATGTTCTGGTCTTAAAATGAATGAATTAAACCCTAAGGGGGCTAAGTGTGCCAGGTGACATGATTCTGCAAGAAGGCAGAGAGGCACTGGTGGACACAGAACTGTGCAATGAGGCCTCCCAGACTTCTACACTAATTCACTACATCCATCCTGGAAAGACATCGCACAATCTGGGACCACCACCATCTCGACCTCAGTTGTAGGTCTCAATGAAAGCCTGGGGTAAACCCCAATTTCATAGGTCAAAGGTATGCAAAGAGTCTAGATAGCAGAGGTACTTACCAGCTTGCAAGTAGAACTGTGTCCATTCTAATTCTGACTTTGGGAAGACAGAAACAGGTGGTTCTAGGTCCAGGACGCCTCCATCTAAATCCTTGAAAAGGGCCTTTCTCGAGCCTTTGCATCTCTTTTCAGAGAACATGGTGTCTTCAGAGGTCTGTACACTGACAGGCAGGAGAGGTAAAGTTATGATGAAGAAGAGAGCAAAAGAAAAATATTGTGCTGTTTGTGATTTATTTGCACTAGCAGCAAACACTTCTGCACATACATGCAATGTCTTGATATTTACTAGGTGAAGTCACATGCCCAAGAAAATTTAAAAATGCAAAATAAGCAAAAATGAGTGAAACCTAAGCATATCAGTCAAGGTCTGGAATAGCCTGTAAAGAAATTCTGTAGCAATATTTACATTGTGGCATGTTTGCATCTAAATCACCAAAAAAGACAGATCAGCATCCTCCCTCTCCAAATGTTGGCTGGTTTTGGACAAACAAAATAATCTTATCTCCAGAATGACTGCTATTCCCAAGTCTCCTCCTTCCTGGGGTTTGTGTGGACCAGTCATGGTCCTCAGAGCCAGCTATAAAGTGGCAGTTGAATACCTCTGGTTCCCTCTTGGACTCCCTGATTTGAGGAACTGCAGTGATGCAACTATCAATATCCATACACCATTAATTTTTGACCTATGGCAGATGAAGCCTGTGGTTGCTGAGTGAAAGGGAAATGTGTATTGGCTGCTATCACACCAAGTGACCAGGAATATCTCTGCTGCAGTATGCAGTGCTGATATGGTGAAGACATTGCTCTTCATATCCACCAGCTGATGGACTGGTTATTATTTGCTTACAGATCGGTGTGTGTTGTACATAGTATTTTTTAAAAAGCATCGGCTGCCCAGCAGTACCTGTTTGCCTTGTTCTAACCACTGCACTCTGGAATGGGGGAGCCCTCCGAAGGGTCAGAAAATTGCACCTTCCCATGAGCAACTAAGCTAATGCAGGAGAAAGCATGAAGGAAGGTGAAATGGTGGAAAGTAGGAGAGAGGGAGCCAGCAGGGAGCACACATTTTAAATAAAGAAAGTTCTGCTAGGAATTCAGAGAAGTTTGTTGCAGGTCAAGGAGCCACTTAATATTGCTAGAGTAGAAGCAAACTTGAAAGCGAAAACCCCATTCTAATAGGACACAGTGTATAAAGATTAATGTGTTTATAAACCTGTTTTGTTTGTTGGTTTTTTCCTTTCATATGCAGGTGTTTGGAACTGGATCTAAAAATATTATTGTCATAATTTATGTTCTAATAGAAAAAATGGGTTTGGAGATTCAATATAATTTTGGTGGTTTTGATGGTCTTAAAGTGAAGTATACATGGCTCTCGCCTCAAAGCTATGCCTGAGCTAGGGTTTCATCACCCAATCCCAGATATCTACTAGTAAGTGATTACTCAACCAGTACTGTCTCCCAGACAATGAATAGCTATTTCTCTCTTTCTAATGACAGGTTCAGATCCTAAGAATAGAATTAAACCATACTTTGAAAATAAGACTAATAAAGGGAAGAGAGTTTCAGAGCATTAGTGCAAAATAGAACAAAGCTCTTTTTGGACGGCATGATAATGTATCTCAGCAAACTACATCTAATTTTCAAATAAGTTTATCCAATTTTATCATCAGTATACTCTCAGGAGGAAATTGTAAGTTGAAACAGCCAGAAAAGCCTACAAATTTATATGTAGATCATTAAAGACTGGCTTCCACCTGCAAAAGGACAAGTTTGTTGGAGGGGAACTCACCTCACTTGAGACTTATATAGGACAGTTGAGATCAATAATTTCCTAGGCAAGGGTCTCTATTGACTGCAGTATGAGTTTAGTGTCTTCTTTAGATTATATGCCTAATTTCTGGGTCATTGAAGTGTAGTGAGCTGAATCCAATGTTGATGATCTTAAGTACATTTAACTGCATTTTGACTAAAGGTTTAACAAAGCTTAAAGGAACTAGCCAACTGGCCATATCACTCCTATTACAAAATACAATGAGATATAATGACTTGTAATCCAGCAAAATCCATGGCTTGCTATGTGGATACACATTAAGCCTTGAAGAAAACTAAGAATTTCTTGGGCTTAGGTTGGAAAAACCCAACTATTGACATTCTGAATGTGGCAAAGAGATACGGGCACAGATTTACAGCAAGGGCAGAAAAACAAGTGGGCCAATGCCCCCAACCAATACAGCTCAAAAGACATGGAGAACAATGATAGCTCCTCTGATCCTGACAGCTAGTTCAATTCTTGAGCATCTCTCAGAAGATCCAGCATTTCAGCTGGTTAGGTCTACGGGTGGTACAAGCAAAGTACTTCATGGTCTTGCCATATTCCCTGATGTTTCTATTTCCTCTCTTGCTCTAAGGCAATGCTCACCTTCTCTTTGACAGGACGTATCCATCAAGATATCCCTTCAGGATGCTGAAGCAGAACAATGCAGCCACAGCCTGGATCAAGCTCAGCAGTTGCAAAGGTGGATTAAATACATGCATGCAGATAATGCAAAGGAGTGCTGAGAGATGTAATCTCCCTCAGAGGTTTACCAGACTACTAAGAAAGCATTCAGTAATCCAAGTGCATTCATCATGTTTGAAAATCACCAGCTCTTGCAGTGGACTGTGTATTCAGCAGCTCACTAATACCATAATATTGTGGGATGGATACAAGAGTGAAACATAATGTGAGCTGACAAGCTGGACAGGTCTCAGAAATCTACACACAAACTAATGCCCACAGCAAAAAGCAAAAATGTAGAATAAAATAAAAATTCTCGCAGAAGGCTGGAGGGGTTCTAAACATAGCAGTGTGGGACACCTCCAATTATTTTTGACTGGCAAGTGGAGTCCTTGCTGGATTTTTTTGCTACTTCAAGGCTTTCCTGACATAGCCTCTGTATTGTGTTCACTGGTTATAATAAATAAATAGGCATGTGGTTTCCATTGGATGTGGTATGTTTAAACCGCTGCAACAAGCAGTAACTTAAGGTTACAGATGAAGCTCTCCCCTCCCTCAATGTTCCTCCACACGTAGATGATATTCTCCCTGGGCAGCAGCAGTTCTGGCAATCATCTGACATCTCACAGCCTGCCTGGTACTGATCAACATTTCTGATGTGATCTCGCAGGCAAAAATCAAGCTCCACTTCTCCGACCAAAAGGACATTCCCTGTGTCAGAGTTTTTTGCTGGAAGTCCTGACATTTTCTGAAGCCTGAGGCTGAGAAGTCTGAGATGCTCGGGATGGAGCTTTAAGAAAGGGGATATGAAGCTTGTTTTGCTATACAAATGTCAGTAAAAAGGGAAATCCAAGAGGACTGGTCTGGAGATGTACCTTGACGGAATCTGAACCTCAAATTTTAAAACATTGCCCTAAACTAAGTTTGGTTTGGTTTTTTTTCTTTTCTTTTTTCTGGATTTGAGGTTGTTTTGTACATTCTTGTTTGATGTCTGAGCTTGTTCATTTTTGCCAGACAGGAGCAATACAAGAGCAGAGACAGAGACAAAGAATAGGACTGCTCTGCAGCTAAACATCCAGTCTAATCCAATTGCTTAAACTCTTTGACAGTACAATACAAGGCAATACAAAAAGACAGCTGAAACACACAGAGGTGAGGATAGCCCTAAAACTGTATGTGCTCTTTTATTTTTTGCACAAACCATTGAAAAAGATAGTTCAAAATGAAGCATATTACCTTGTTGGATGAAAGTAGAACTTGTTGTTCTCATTGACGTGTAACATCCTTGATCTCTCCGCTGTGATAAGAGGCATGATGCCTAAATGGTCAGCATTTGACATGATGCAGACGTCCCTGTCTTCACTGTAGCAGCTCTTTGTAAATCCAGTAAAGATGACTTCTGCCAGGGATTAAGAGAAGATCAAGTGAGGAAAAGTGGTTAGAGGAGTGTCAGAACTAGAGAGACAAAGGCTCTGTTCTATGACATTGTCCATGTTAAATTGCTCCCATATACACACAGATACACACAAATCATTTTTAAATCAGACTAATCGCATTAATCATAGATCTTCCTTTGGTTTTAGAATATTCCATAGCCAAGTTATATCTTAAGTTGACACAAACCTAGTCATGCCCATAGGAAATGAAATGAAAGGAAAAAGTGAGAAAGAAACAAAAGCAAGAGTGATTAATAAGTTTTCATTTAAATCAGTAATAAGCAGTTTAATGACAACCTGCCTTGGGTGTTTTATGCATTTGCCAGGTGTTAACATAGAGTGAGCTGGGCCTGGTGACACATGCTTGGCTGTGGCACTGAACTCTTGTGCAGCTACAAAGTCCATGCTTTGCCTCCAATTTTCTGTGAGACCCTGGGCAAGTATATTTGTCTTTGTCTCCCTTATTCTTCAGTAAAAAGAGGATAATTTATTTTCTTACAAAAGTAGGTAGCAGTGAGGGATAAAGAGATGAAAAACTGTGAGGTTATTTAGTTCCCACTATGGTGACTAGCTATCTAGGTTCTGCTATATGCAAATATTACTCTGGGGACTGTAAAATTCATTTGAACCAAAGACACAGTATACATAACTGACTTTTATCCCTCTTGTGCAATCCCTTATAACAACAAAAGCCATAACTGTTTCTGTCCAGCTGTAGTCATTACGTTCTATGCAAATTCTACATTTTTTATGTTCCTATGCAAAGTGTGCTATTAACTTCTCAAACTTGGTGTCTTTATTTAGCTAGAGGTAACTGTAAAACAGGGAGATGAATCAAGTGGAAAAATAGCACAGAAAGCAGTCATGTTTGAGGTAAAATATATACATTAGGACATGACATAATTACACTTCAGTAGATTCAGAAAGTGAAAAATACCAAATAAACTTTTTTTATTGAACTGTATTAAACTGAAGAATTATTCTGTTATTAATTCCACTGAGGCTTGGATTTCCCCACCACATCTATTTGTGGGTGTGGAGTGCTGCAACTTCAACTGGAAAAAAGTAATTAGTCAAAAAAACCAGTGACAGAATAGTGTGGCCAGAGGACATGGAAGACCAACCTTTCAGCTTCATAAGTCCCAGGACTTTTGGACAACGCTCAGTTTTGTGCCATGGGTTATCTGGCCTTTGGCTTGGAACAGTGGTAAATGTAGGCCATAAAATCCCAACACGGCCTCTTAGAGGGTAGTATGGTGGTCGATCCTTGGTTGTTAGATCAGCTGAGTGAGGCTTGATCCTGTCTCTGGTACAGTCAAAAGTTGAGCTTGTTGCAACAATGATGGAGTTTCTAAGTTCTATGAATCTTTTCCCAGTGTGGCATTGCTTGTCACAGAGACAGTACACTACTGGCATGAGACCCACAGTGTTGTCCACCAACACCACATTGTCCATGATGACGCTGCTTCCAAGGTGGAACATGACACCATAGTCATAATTCTTATAGGATAGGAAACCTGTGATTCTAGTGCAGGTCTGAAATCCATCTCCCTGGTACAGATGAATACCATGGAGACTTGAATGGGCCACATTTTCACTGCAATACTCTCCATCTGGCAAACACTCTTGGCCCCTGATATGGAAGCCAATTCGCTCAGATCCTGCTGCAGCATTGCCACAGAGGGAGACACCAATGACAAGGTTCACCTTGATGCCAGCAACCCAGTTTAATAAGCCTTCTGGCTGCCTGCTCAGAATAACAAGGTTCCTGATGAGAGAATGATTTTGCCCTTCCAAATCAATGCCAGGTCCAACCGTGTTGAACACCATGTTATCACGCAACATGATCCAGTTGCTCATGACTGCTTTAATGCCAACTCCACAACTACCGTTAATGCTGGATGACACCACCGAGGACCCTCGGGATATATTCCTGAATTCAATAGCAGAAAGCTGAGGAGGCCCAAAGTTCAAAAATCCAACATTTAAGAGTTGAAGGACACCTGCAATGAGATAACTGTAGTGAAATAAAAGCTTACAAAATTACTTATGAACTGGTAAGAATGGCACCCATTTAAACAGCGCTCAGGCATATAATAGCAGGCAATCTTTGTCAGTGTATTACCAGTAATGGGTATTTGTTCACAAATATATATAAAGTTATAGTAAAAATCAACTAGCCACAGAACAGCCCCTCTTAAAATATATTCCATTATTTATAAAATATTATTAGTACTCATTTTTCATACATGGCACACAGTCACAGTTTGATTAGAATTGCATAGCACATGTGAATGGATACATCTGTTGTCAGACAGTCCTTTCTTGCTCAGAACTGGTCTGGTCGATGAGGACAGGTGGATCTCAACTACCTTCAAACTCTGTCCCACTGGAGTCTGTAAAACGTCCCACCAGCATCCTCCCAGTGCAAGCCACATCAGACTTGATCTGTACGTTCCGTGTTAGGAGTCCAACCTCCGCAGCCAAAGGGATGTGTCTACCGTCTTCTGTGTCATGGAAATGCCCTGGGGAGTTTCAAGAAAGAAAATGTGATAAGTGTCTATCATACCTATAAGCCACTGCTTTGAGGGACATAAAGCCTGACAGCTTATGCACAGCTTCTCTGCAGAATCTGCACTGACATTCAGGTGTGTTTTTCCTCCAGCACAATCTATATGCATCAACACAAAAACAGAAAGGCCACCTGCCCATCAAATATTCACCATGCACTTATATTTAACCAACATATTTCGTTTCTAGAAAAAGAAGGTGCTAAATATTTTCCCTGTGGTGTGCAGATGCCAAATCAATGAACAGATTCACACTTCATTTTTTCTAAACTATGTGAGCTGGAGTTATTTTTCAGTACGCTGCAGAGTTGATCTCCATGAATCCTTGTTAGGATCAGACCAATGACAATGCTAAAAAACAGTTTGCTACAGAGTCTTGTGTGTGTTTTCTAAACAAAGTCTTTCTAAACGAGGCTTTTGGGGGAGTTTATGCAGATGTCTAGCTTGGAGTTAATCTCAGGTGACTTTAGGTATCTACAGATATGATTTAGTTATTCAAGCTGTTTTTATGTACAATGGAGAGCAATAGGCAATTCTCAAGTGCAATTTGTTATCTATTTTATAAATCTGCTTTAGGGGGAGATGAAATACAAGTGAGCAGTATGTATTTTTCTGCTTTGATTATCAAGGGAGCTGAGAG
This sequence comes from Sula dactylatra, assembly GCA_013389905.1. NCBI lineage: Eukaryota > Metazoa > Chordata > Aves > Suliformes > Sulidae > Sula > Sula dactylatra. The sequence goes on from WEKW01009879.1 coordinate 215,518, forward strand.
TGACTAGCTCTTGTGTGAACATTTACTGTAGATACCTACATTTGCCCAGGTGAATCCCATTATTTACACAGCTCTTAATTCTCCCGTCAGTCCTTTTTTTTTTTTTCAGCTATATCTAACAACTGCTGCAGTACGCAATGTGTATGTAATCATTTCATCTCAGGATATAGCTATATATCCTACTATATCTACATTAGCTAAGAAAATAGGTTAAGAACTGTCCTCTGGCCCCAGGACTGACTGGCAGGTTTCTTCCCTCCCTCAAAAAAAATGAAAGGCCATGAGTAAACTTCTGGAAATGGGGTCTAAACATTCTACCCTTTGAACTGCATTTTTTTTAATGCAATTGTCATACAAAATCGTGCCATGGAGGCTACTATTGATTAACACTATGGATAATTGCAGAACAGGGCTCATTTCCAAGTGAAACTTTGTTTACTAGCACAGTTATACCCATTTAAAATATACAATATTTGTGAATTTTTTTAACCATCATACTAACTTCTGTGCCTACCAGCTAGAATAAACTATATTTAAAAAATATTGCTATGCACAGGAAAAAAAAATCCCCATTTTGGAGCTTCAGAACTTGACTTGTTAATAACAATTCTTTTATTTTTGTTCAATAGATGGCAATAAATTTACTTTATAGGCTGAAATAAAATTAAATTATCAACAGTACATCTCTTTTTCCAGTTAAATACAGATACCATGGAATCTACACAGGAAATACAGCTATATATGGATTTTACGTTTATTTACATATTAGAGTACAAATATATTAGTTTTATGCCAAGGAGTTGATAAAATTTTGCACTTGAAACTCCATGAGTCTCATTATTTTGTAAAATGGATTTTTTAAAATATTTCAGGTTTTGACACGTCACAGAAATTGTGTATATGGCCAAAAAACCCCTGCCTTTGTTTTTTCCTTTACAATTTCACTAATTTCTCTCTGTTAACCAGTTCTACTTAAAACATGAAGTACCAGGAAGTTTTGCAAAATTATTCAGCACTGAATTAATTCTATTCCCAGAAATTCATGTTAGAATCAGCTATTCTGTGCAATTTTGAACATCACATTTGCAGTATCAAAACAGCAAGAAAAAAAGCATATGGAGAAAAAAATGAAGATACCTTAATAAACTAGAATTGATCTTGGTGAGATCTGAAATGAAAAGTCAGTGCTTCAGAAGAAAACTCTCAAATGGAAAGACAGATTCCTTACCAATATGCCTGTGCAGAAGGCGTTCATGAATTCTTATGCTATGACCATTGACTTCTTTAAGTGTAACTGCTTCAGCTTGGTGGGCTTCATAGGAGGAAGAGCTGATCACAATACCTCCACCATGATTCCAATCCACTTCATCCTCCACAAAAATCCTGTAACGCCAAGATATTAAGTTAATGTCATTACATTTACGAGAGTTATGCTCACAGATTTCCTAAAAATTGAACAGCAGTTTTGCCTAGGCAGATCTCAGAAAGAATCCACAGGCTAAGCTCTAGGAAAAGCCCCTTTAGGGCTTTCTGCTAAAACAGGTGTCTAAAATATGTGGAAGGAATTTGATCCTGAAACATCTATTTCACACCGTTGATTAACAAGCTATACTGTTCCAGTACGGAGTTGCAGGGCTCAGGTAAGTTTCCTACCAAAGATGTGTCAGACCATTTCTGGTGCCAGGAATATCCTACAGAGCTGAAAGTCAGCTTTGGACTTAGACACCAAAATGTACGTGTCCACGTGTAGGAGTATGTCTGTGCGCAGTTGGCATTTAAGCTTCCAGTATAGTTGATTGATACAGTCAGTAGTGTGTGGAAGACAATTCAGCTGTCTCCGAACTGGGCATGTAGAGCAGGATTTGCTTGCCTAAACATGAGCACCTGTTGCTGTTCAAGATGTCGCAGGATATTTAAGACATCAGTTGGTAGATATGATAGGACTTGTTCATGGAGAATTCCTGGAGACCAAGGTGGAAGACATGGAAGGGATTCAAAGGCATCTCAGATGAGCCTAAAGTCACCTCAGATGAGCCCAAAAACTATGGTTAGGCACCTGAACCCTGTCCTTGGAAGTTAAATAGCCCTCTAGGCTCCAGCACCTACCACTCCACTGACTTGAATGGGAGCTTAAGTACCTTTTTCAACAGTTCACACAGACCCCTACATTTATCTGTTTTAATCTTGAACTGAAGATCCCCCTTCGCATTTGAAGTTAGATGTGTAGCTTAGGGCTTTTTTAGCTTCATATACAGAAAATAAAAGCAAAATTCATCAAAATTCATCAAAAATGAATAATGGTCAGTGTTAATATATATTTGACAAACACCCAAAGGCTCCTATTACAGGGCGACTAGTGCTGGCCACATGATGATCTACACTTCTCAGGTAATTGCTGAGAAAACAGACCACTGAATGAATTCAGAGAATTCCTTATCATGCACTCAAGAGTGACAGGAGTGCAGACAGAAAGGAAAGTCCGAAAGGGATGTAACTAGCAAGCTATAATGCCAAGTTTTCCTAGTGTCTCTTCTCACAGGATTTTTCCAAGATGACTAGGCTCAAGATGAGTACTTCCAGTTTTCAGCACCTGCGAACATTCAGTAGAAAAGTCTACCAAAATTTTGATTTCTTTTTTTTGCTTAGAGGAAGCCCTGGACAGCTTGTGAAACAGCAGGAAAGTGTTAATGTGACTAAAAACTTTGTGTTGTTCAAGGATAAATGCACTGGCAAAGAGGAAGCAAAACCTCACAGAGTAAGAATAATAGTGGCATGTGTTTGGGATTTTTGACAGTTCACATACAACCCATATTAAGTTAAACTTAAGTTGAATCTTAAGTCCAGTTCCAGGCATACAAACCAATAATAATTCATGTCTTGTGGACCCAAACATAACTCTTTTGACTCTTGCATTTCAAAGAAGTCTAATGAGAAGAATCAGTAAACAAAAGAAAGCATCTAAGATGCTAATCTGTTGAAATACTAATTTAGGTTTTCACTGTAAATAAATAAGCAATTCTTTCTTTTTTTTTTTTCCTCTTTCTATTTGAAAGCGTAAGTCCTTCCCTAACTCATGTTCTGATTCATGCTGGAAAATATATACAGCAGCTTCTCTCNCTCAGACAATAAAAAACCCACTTCCTTCAGCTTTCATATTCTAGCACTGAGTTGCCTATTTCCTGTATCTAACCACATTAACTCTTAGCTGGATATTAGTAGACTTTTCATGATAAATAGGTTTTTTTTTCTTTTCCTTTCTTTTAAAAATGGAAACAACTGTTTGTGCCATATTTAAGGTGGATGATTGAACTCCAGATACTTGTATCTTAGCACCTCATGATATCTTATATAAAACATCTGGGCAGCAGACCAATACTAGCCTAGTTCCATTTCATCCAAGTAC
>WEKW01009880.1:0-12914 GCA_013389905.1 Sula dactylatra
GAATGGGGAGTTAATCAGAAGGTCTACTAGCTGTTGATGTCAATACTTTGTGAATTGATTTTGTTTATAAAAGACTTCAGACAAAGATGGGGGAGGAGGAGAAGCAACAGTGCTTTGAAGGAACTTTTCCGAGGTTAAACAAAAAAACAACAGTGTATCTGATAGTGCTCAGTGGCAGAAAGAACATTGCTTATCTCATGGAAAAATAATGATGCAGGAATTTATGAAATTTAACTGGACATTTTTACCGGACATTTAAAGCTGGTTTTTAATCCTTATCTAACCAAATCTTCCATGTTTGTGCAGGCCCTCCGGTGTTTCATATTTGTAGCTGTTAGAAATAAAAGGTACATGTGTTTAGTTGATATTTTGTTGTTAGAGAAGTATAAAATTATACCTTGCTATTAAGGCATCTCTTTGTTCCCAAGGGTAGTGTGGACCTTCTAAATAGCTATTTTCATTAGAAGAAGGAATTTGTTAGTTAAATTTCTTGAAGTTCATATGGGGATGGAACTTTAAAAGTAAATCTGTCAGGTACAGATATTTTAGTTACACTAGTTATTGAAACCCTCTATTAAGACCAAATCTTTAGTCTTCTATTCTACTTATGTACACCTATGCTGATTTAATTATTTGGAAAGAATATAAAGAACCATATAGAAATGGAAAAAAAATTGAGTATTCTTTTCTAACAGGAGTGACTTGGGTAGTACTTCAGAGGGTTTCTCAGCCCTCCCATATGTGATCTGATAGGCAGGACGTACCTAATGTGATTTTTTTCTGCAGACTCCTGAATATAAGTCCTGCTACCACAGTGTTCTGTGGTAGAATACAATTTCTGGTGGTATTTGCTTCTTTATAATTTTGCAAGCTAGGCAAGGAAAGAGGCAGACAATTTTCTTTGAGTGACAGTTCCTGCAATGCCCGGTATTACTCTATCCAAGTAAAATGCAAGTTCTCTTCAGGCTTCCATTAAACATCCTTCACAGACTAATCCTGTTAGTTGTTCATTATCCTAAAAGATATAGTTAGTAGATTTAAGAACAGGTCTAACTGAATTTTTAACAATGGTCTGCATTTCTTCACTCTCTCTCCTGCAGATCTCCTGTCCCATTCCTGTTTTATCATGCATCAGATCTGCTCTGTGCTGGTAGAAAGCCTGTCAAATACCATGACTATAAAATTCTGTGACACACAGATTTAACAAAAATAATTAAAAAATCCAAAACAAAATGAGAGAGTTGGGGATGTTGTGAATAAAAATGGATTGGTAATTTTAATTTATGGACAGTTTATACCCTAAGGTACTTCTTAATTGCATTTTAACTCTTTGTAATTATGGGCACAGGGTTCAATTTTAAGCTTACATTCTGTGTAGAATATTTTGCTAGGATGGTAACAGGTAAATACTTGAAATTCATGACTGTACTCTTGTTTTTCACACAAGTATAAAGGAGCTGGGTCTAAACCACAGAGAAATCACCCTGCTGACCTCACTGGAATTCAGATGAACATCTGTATTTGTAACTGAGATTTCAGCATATTCAAACTAAAAAAAAATAAATATTTTTTTCATCAGTAAGTAGTCTTTAATTGACTTTAGGTAAGAAATGAACAAAAAAGTGCTCAGAATTTCCACTTTATCTAGTCTTGCAGATTACACAGAAAGACAAACTGGATTATGAAAGTTGTAAATTTTTTTTTTTTTACTTCTCACAAGCAACTGGTTGTTCTCACAGAAACAATCATTTTGTTCCTTAGTTCATCAGCAGAAAAGCTGACACGGAGCTGAATTTTTCTTATTCCCAAAAGACCATAGGCCAGGACAGAATGGGAACTAGATCTTCATACATTTATTTCAATGTTTCATAAAATTAAATCAGTGCCCTGTATGAAGAGACTAGCCATAATCATTACATGACTACAAATGCTTTTTCTCTGCCTGGAGCATTCTGGTGTCCACTGCCAAACTTCTTTAATCCTCTAGCTTGCTGACTTTTCTCTCAAATTCCCAGAGCAAAATCCATTTCTGTATTAGATTATCTGAGGCTACTTCAATTTCTATGTATCTCCTAGTTAGTGCAGTACCTGTAATGTCCCTCAGCTATATACTCTACATTGTGACATATAAAAATACCTACTGTCCTTCCTTTTCTTGACCCTCTTTGAAAGCCTATCTTTGAATCACTAGTGAATAAAAAACATTCTGAACTTCTGGTTTGATATTCTTGCTTCTTCAGCGAATGCAATTTTCTATCAGAAGAACACGTTTATCTTTCATTTGTGTATTTGAACAACACTAGCACGTTACCCACTGACAGGGGAATGGTTTTATGCAAAACTTAAGTATGAAACACAGTCTGAGTGACAGGGAGGGCCACATAATTTTGTTTGTTTCCTCTCTCTCATCACAGGTATTATGTCATGAGGTTATGCAAGGAGAAAGTTAGAAGGGCTGAAGGCCAGATAAACTTAATCTGGCTATTGCTGTAAAAGACAATAAAAATGGTTCTATAAATAGATTAGAAATAAAAGAAGAGCTAAGGAGAATCTCCATCCTTTAACAGATGTGGAGTGGAAGCATAATAAAAAAGGGTTAGGAAAAGACTGAGGTACTTAATGCCTTCTTTGCCTCGGTCTTTATTAGTAAGACCAGTTGTTCTGTGGGTACCCAGCCCCCTGAGCTGGAAGACAGGGACGGGGAGCAGAATGGAGCCCCCATAATCCAAGGAGAAATGATTAGTGACCTGCTATACCACCTAGGCACACACAAGTCTACAGGGCTGGATGGGATCCACCCAAGGGTACCGAGGGAGCTGGCAGAAGTGTTTACCAAGCCACTTTCCATCACTTGCCAGCAGTCCTTGCTAAACAGGGAAGTCCCAGGTGACTGGAAGTTGGCAAATGTGATGCCCATCTACAAGAAGGGCTGGAAGGAGAATCTGGGGTATACAGGCCTGTTGGTCTGACCTCGGCATCAGGGAAGGTTATGGAGCAGATTGTCTTGAGCACCATCACATGGCACGTACAGGACAACCCAGGTGATCAGGCCCAGTCAGCATGCGCTTATGAAAGGCAGGTTCTGCTTGACTAACCTGATCTCCTTCTGTGACCAGGTGACCCGCTTAGTGGATGAGGTAAAGGCTGTGGATGTTGTCTACCTAGAATTCAGTAAAGCTTTTGAAACTGTTTCCCACAGTATTCTCCTGGAGAAACTGGCTCCTCAGGCCTTGGACAGGCTTATGCTTCACTGGGTAAAAAAATCTGGCTGGATGGTCGGGCCCAAAGAGTTGTGGTGAATGGAGTTAAATCCATTTGGTGGCTGGTCACAAGCAGTGTTACCCCGGGCTCAGTGTTGGGGCCAGTCTTGATTAATATCTTTATCAATGATCTGGATCAGGGGACTGAGTGCACCCTCAGTAAGTTTGCAGATGACACCAGATTGGATGGGAGCGTTGATCTGCTGGAGGGTAGGAAGGCTCTGCAGAGGGATCTGGACAGGCTGCATCGGTGGGCCGAGGTCAATTGTATGAAGTTCAACAAGGCCAAGTGCTTGGGACTTTAACTCGGGTCATAGCAAGCCCATGCAGTGCTAGAGGCTTGGGGAAGAGTGGCTGGAAAGCTGCCCAGCAGCAAAGGACCTGGGGGCTGGTCAATAGCTGGCTGAATGTGAGCTAGCAGTGTGCCCAGGTGGCCAAGAAAGCCAACAGCGTCCTGACTTGTATCAGGAATTGCGTGGCCAGCAGGAGTAGGGAAGTGATCGTACCCCTGTACTTGGCACTGGTGAGGCCACACCTTGAATACTGTGTTCAGATTTGGGCCCCTCAATACAAGAAAGACATTGAGGTGGTGGTAGCATGCCCAAAGAAGAGCAATGAAGCTGGTGAAGTGTCTGGAGAACAAGTCTTCTGAGGAGAAGCTGATGGAACTGGGGTTGTTTATTCTGGAGAAGAGGAGGCTGAGGGGAGACCTTATTGCTCTCTACAACTACCTGAAAGGAGCTTGTAGTGAGGTGGTTGTTGTTCTCTTCTCCTAAGTAACTTGTGATAGGATGAGAGGAAATGGCCTCAAGCTGCGACAGGGGAGGTTTAGATTGGATATTAGGAAAAATTTCTTTACTGAAAGAGTGGTCAGGCACTGGAACAGGGTGCCCAGGGAAGTGGTGGAGTCATCATCACTGGGGGTGTTTAATAGATGTGTAGATGTGACGCTCTAGGGACATGGTCTAGCGGTGAACTGGCAGTGTTAGGTTAACAGTTTGACTTGATGATCTTAAAGGTCCTTTCCAACCTAAACGATTCTATGATTTCTTATACAGAGGATCTGTAGTGGCACTGCAGCAATCTTTACACATCCCAGCTACAGGAAGCCAAAACATAGCAAGAAAGGTCAAAAGAAAAGTAAAAAAAATCAGATGTTAAGCAGATTTCTTTTTGAATTCTAACACTAGGTCTTACTGAAAGTGTTTTAGGGGTTTCCTGTGAGTGAGTTAGTGGTAGTAATCTCTTTCTGATGTCAGCTTTGCTTGGCATAGCAAACTGTGAGGGAACTGGGGTCATCAGGGATTTGGGTTTTGATTGATTGTAATGGTAGGTCTTGGTGTTGACATCAATAGCCGTCTTGGGTGCAGTCTTCACACTCCAGGTCACTTCGTATACTTTTTTTCATGTGTATGGAGACAATGCAAGCAGGTTATAAAAAATGCAGAATTACAAAGCAATTGCTTTTGGGCAAACGCGCACAATTGATGAGACTAAGCTAGTTACTATCTAAGCATTAATATATTTGCCGTCCTTGTGACCCCAAAGGTGTCTTTGCTGCCCAAGATTTTGTTGGTCATGTGTGGAAGGGTCAATCTCTATTTTTCCTTGGAAGGGACTGGTCTTCCCTGTTGCTGAGTTGCTATTTTCAAACTCTGTATTTTCTTTAAAATTGTATGCCTTTGCATATTGGTGGGTTTTTTTCTCTTTAATCTCTGGGCTTAGCTTTGGCTGCAATTTTACCTTTCCTACCTAGTGGTAGAGTGGAGACAGCTGAGCTGTGGAAGGGAGGATCACACAAGCATTTCACTTGCAGCGTTTTGGGGGGACGGGGAGGAAGACAGCAGATGAAGGCTGTTTTCTGTTTCATAGCGTTTGCAGAACTAGAAGAAGCATGAGGCTCAGTAGCATTAGTGTGGAGGTGTAATGGGTCTGGTTGCAACCAAATTAATATATCACTGCTCTTTCCTCTTTCCATCTCGGAAACAGAAAAGAATAGGCAAGACACTTCCCATTTTTGGTAAAGGCAGAGATAATGCACATAGTAAAGGCAACACATGTTGAAGAAGGAACAGAAGATAGAAGATCAGAATGGAGGAAAACAAGAGAGATGAAACAGTTGTTCAAATGTATATGTGGGTATAGCTGTTAGTAAGTTCTATCATGTGATATGTTAACATGTGTAACCTTACCTCATGATCAGGAAGTGGAGTATGTATTTGAGCATGGATTAGAGAAGGGAGACAAGGAAAACAACTATTTTTTTGGTGTATAAGAAAATAATGAGGAAGAAAAAAATAAAAAGGTAATTTATGTAGTAAAAACCATGAGCTTGATATAGAAATGGTCTGAAGACAGAGAAAGAAAATGGAAAAAAGACCTGGTAAAAGTGAGCATGTGTAAGGAATAACAACCTAATATATAGAAGAAATAATTTTATTTCTGCATACTTCTCTGTTCAGGAAATTCTGATTCTTATCGATACAAGTATATGGGTCTATTGATGAAGGAAACGGGCTTATTTCCTTTGATTTTAAAAAAAAATGTTTGGATCGAGGTTTAAACACAATAAAAAAGGTGGTTTTCTCTGATTTCCACCTATTAAATTAATTAGACTTTGTCAATCACTGCTGTCCAGTTGTCTGTCTTAAAGTTGCAATATCAATTTCCATCGTATGTATCACAGAACCACTATGTTGTCTGCTTAGCATCATATTTTGCTAAAAAGTCAGAGGTATTTCTATCACTTGTAAATGAATTAATATAAATTAAGGAGCACACCATTTTTCAAGTAGGTGTTAAAATCTATTTTCATTTCTTATCAGAAAGTTATACTGTCGAGATCTCATAATAGAAGAAATATTAGCAAGTGTCATGGATGATATTGCTTCTGTATCATGATACCGTTGTAGGCTACTCGTGCACATATTTATGGCTATGTGCAGGATGTCATAGATGTGGTCCGTGAATGTTATCATTGCAGTACAGATTTGTAACTCAAATAACATGATACAGACAACAACAGATTTTCACTTTCATGAGGAAGATTTTTCATGGCCAAATGTTAGGACTATTTCTTCAAGTAAGATTTTATATATTATACATATTATCATCTGTATCATTGTCAAAAATTCCTGTCTATGTTGATTTAATTCCACTGGTAGTTCTTCGAAGTTCTCCAATGTTAAGACGAACTGCCCCAGAATTATGCAGGTAAGAGATGGGAAAAGTCCAACAGTAGTAAACAGGCTGTAGGAATTGGTATTAAGCAATAAATGTTCTGTATTGAAGAAGACTTTGATCATCAGCATTTGAATAAAAGTCTTCTAGAGAGATTAATGTTATTGGAGGGTGTATCCAAAAGGCAACAGCACCAGTAATCTATTTGCCATTCATTTTTGTACGATTTATAAAATTATTACCTTCTTGGAATATTACCTACTTCTTCATGTAACAATAATAACTTACGATGTATACCTTTCAATTGCTTATGTAGGAAAAAAATTAATAACAATAAAATATGATTTGTGAAGCAAGTAGAAGCCACATCTTCATTTTTAATGATTTATTTTTTTATTTTCAAGGAAAGTTATTTGGTATTGAAGTACATTTTCTGCCTCAGTTTAAGAATGGTCTGTCATCTAGATTTCTATTCTTATAATCTGCTTAATGAATGAACCACAGCAACTGTATCATCCAAAGGTATACTGTATAACAACAAGACCTTTCAGAGAATATTAATTCCATAAAGGTGAATTTTGGTATTTCAGTGAAAAGTTTTGTTTTGATTGTTTGTTGTTGTGGTTTTTGTTTGTGTGGCTTGTGGTTTTGGTTTGGTTTTGGTTTGTTTGTGGTTATTTTTGGGTGGTAGTTCGGGCTTTTTTGTGGAAGAAGTACCATATCCATATCTTTGCTGACAATCTGTACAAAACTAGTATTTTTTTTTTTTTAAGAAGCAAAACGTAGAATTTAGCAGTATTTTTCCTATGGTAGCTTATCCTTCAAGTGTTCTGGACTCGTGGGAAGATAAATGAAAGTAATAAAATATGGATAGTGTTGATGTACCTTTAGTGAATACAGGTAGATAATATAGAAGTATTCAACCCATTTTTAAGTGAACTTGCCCACAGGTATTCCTGGAAAGAACTCCTCAGCGATTCTTGTATCTGATGAAATTATTTTAGTTTCAAAACCAGAGAAAGGGGATGAATGTTTAATTCTGAAGTTATTCCATTGTGGTTCTCAGCTCCGTTTTTATTTCCCAGTCCTACCTAGCCAAATTTCCTGCAGTCTTTAAATGGTGAATTAATTAAAACTGTCTCCTGCTTTACTGGATGAATTTCCAGAGTGGTAGTATACAAGTATACCTTTATCAATATTATCACTAATACTCCTGTCTGTTGGTAATTTTATTGGTATTCTTATTTTGTTTTCCCTATCACTGTACTGTGATACTTCCTTTAAAACAAACAAAAATACTGAAGATAATATTTCTCTTGTTTTTATTAGGATATTTATGTTAACGATAAAACTTATTGCTACAGTCCTTCAGAGCAATACAGAACTGAAGAACATTCCTGCACATCAACTCACCTCTCTAGCTTGTTGTATAGATGTTTCATATAATAGCTAATGTTTGACTCTAAATTACTTCATCAGGTATGTTTGCAGATGCATAATTTGATTCCTATTATGTTTGTAGTGAATTACTTTTAACATAATTTATTGAAAAATCAAGGTACACAACAGACTTTAAATTTCACAGTAGATCCTGTTGCAGAATTAAGGACAATAGCAAAATGGGGTTCAAACAGATTGTGACCCACAGTCACCTTGTGCATATTGTTCTTGTTCTCTTGCACAAGTAAGAGTTTAAGAAAGAAACCGTGTTTAAAAATGAGTGGGAACATGGCTTTTGCATTTGTGGCAGATATTCCATAAAGAAAACATAGATTAAAGACTATTTAAAATAAAAATATATCTGGCAAAGACTTTGCATTCACCTTAGAATAAAATGTGGGGGATTATGCTGGAGCCAGATGTCTGGTTTCTATAAAAGGTTTATCATTTCTGCATAACTACAAACACAGTAATCCAGAAGTTTTGTGCATCTTCAGTGATTTAGCAGTCTCAGACTGCACTATATTGTTACACAGATTTTCTGTCAGTTCTTACTGTGCAGGAATAACTTTGCAAATTCAGTAATAACACTGGTTTTCATCCCTCAGGATACTTCTTGTATTCTACCAAGAGTTAGGATGAAAGCATTGTTGGTGGTATAAGGGACAGAGGGCTCACAAACTATGTCAACTGATATGTTATTGTTAATAAAAGATAAAAAAATAGAAATTTTTAAAAAATAGAAAGTTCTTCATAAAACATAGCATGTACCACCTTCAAGTCTTCTGAAACAGATAATTTAGCAAACTTCAGTGATACACCAATAGGTCTCAACCTCAGCAATCATCTCTTCAGGCGTGAGTGATAGAATAAATTATTTTTTCATGAGGGACCTGTGTGAATAGACTGACATTTGTTGTGATTTAACCCGCACTGGCAGCTAGGCCCCACACAGCCACTCGCTCATTCCCCACAGTGGGATGGGGGACAGAATCAGAAAGGTAAAAGTGAGAAAACTCACGGGTTGAGGTAAAGACAGTTTAATAGGTAAAGCAAAAGCCATGCGTGCAAGCAAAGCACATCAAGGAATTCATTCACTACATTCCAGCGGCAGGCAGGTGTTCAGCCATCTTCGGGAAAGCAGAGCTCCATCAGATGTAGCAATTACTTGGGAAGACAAATGCCCTAATTCCAAATATCCCCCCCTTCCTTCTTCTTCCCCCACCTTTGCATGCTGAGCATGATGCCATATGATATGGAATATCCCTTTGGTCAGCTGGGTTCAGCTGTCCCAGCTGTGTCCCTTCCCAACTTCTTGTGCACCCCTAGCGTACTTGCGGATGGGGTGGGGTGGTGGGAGGCAGAAAAAGCCCAGCAATAATGAAAACATTCCTGTATTATCAACACTGTTTTCAGCACAAACCCAAATCATAGCCCCATACTAGCTATTACAGAGAAAATTAACTCTATCCCTGCCAAAATCACCACATTTTTCGTTCCTTATTCCATACTCTTTACGTCATTCTCAAGTCCCATGCTATCTAATACATCCTCGTTAACCGCTACCACCCCTCCCATCCCTTGATATAATATGCAGCTATCATTCCCCTAGTCTATAGACCACCCCTGTAAAATGTCCATCAATGTCCACTGGGTTCATTTTGTCCATGACTTTGGGCTTCATCTCTTGTGGTAGTCATTCAGGACAGGAGAGGTGGTGTGCTGTGTGGAGTTACTGGGCACCAAAGCCAGCTCAGGTTGGGTCACTGCTGCAGTTGCACTGCCTCTTGGAAGCTTTTTCCTCCATTTGTTCAGGTGGTTTCTGCTATAGTAATTCCTATAATGTGCAACTCACATCCCAGGTTACAACAACTTAAAGGTATTTCCATTACAGTCTCCACCACTGGTCCCTTTGGACCAGACCATTGGGTTCAACATTGCAATGAACTCCTCCCCTTGCCCCTGCTCTGGCTTGGATTTACCCACAGACTGCAGTCCCTTAGGTGTGCACCTGCTCCAAGTGGAGCCTTATCTATGAGCCACAGACTCTTCATGGGTATACCTGCTGCAGCATAGACTTAGCCAGAGATGCACCTGTTCCAGCATGGCCTTCTCTGTCAGCCACAATGCCTTCATAGATATACCTGGGAAACATGCTCCAACACATTCTTACCCATGGCTGTAGTCTCTCCAGGGGTGTACCTGTTCTGTTAGGGCCTTATCTGTGGCTACATGCTTTGAGGAGCTCTAGCATGACCTCATGCACAGCCACTGATGCTTCAAGGTGTACTTGCTGCAGCATGGACTCATCCTTAGGTCACAATGTCTCCAGAGGCATACCTGCTGTGGCAAAGACATAACCACGGCTGCAGATGTTTTGAGATATACCTGCTCTGGTGTGGATTTATTCACTGCCAGAAATGTTTTGGGTGTCCTTCTCTAGTGTGTACTCATCCACAATTCACAGTCCCTTTGACTCAAGTCCACACTGGAGTTCCAGCCTGTCCGGTACAGCAGTGATGCCCTGGTTATCTGCCAGCTCAGGCACATCACCGTTGTTGTTATCAAATGTTCCCAGGCACAGCAGAGTACGGTGATAAGCAGTACAGTAAGCAGCAAAAGCAAAAAAGCAACCACTAACAAGCACTAGATTCTACTATACAGTAAGGCGAGCAAGCCCCATGGCAAGAACAGAAGCCTGCCCATTAATAGCTAAACAGAAACAACAGCTATAAATTCGATCTAGCATGTTCCAATCAAACCTGTCGTTATCTTGAACCCTTCGAGCCCGACGCTGGGTGCCAAAAATGACTTGTGGTTTAACCCCAGCTGGCAACTAAGGACGATGCAGCTGCTCGTTCGCTCCCCCCACAGCAGGATGGGGAGAGAATCAGAAGAGTAAAAGTGAGAAAATTCATGGGTTGAGATAAAAACAGTTTAATAGGTAAAGCAAAAGCCATGCGTGCAAGTAAAGCACAACAAGGAATTCATTTGCTACTTCCCATGGGCAGGCATGTGTTCAGCCATCTCCAGGAAAGCAGGGCTCCATCGCGCATAGCAGTTACTTGAGAAGACAAATGCCATCACTGCAAATGTTCTCCTCTTCTTCCTGCAGCTTCATACCTATCACCCACTACATCTTGAAGGCTCTCTTCCTACCAGCTCTAGGTGATGGGACTTTTCAATCTGTTCTAATCATGTCAAAAGAATAAAAAGCTACAGGGGTCAAGGATCCAGTTCAGTTGTTAATATTAAAGTCTATAAGCTATTGCAGCAAATAGAAAAGTAAACAACTTTATTGTAAGAGAACAGTCTGACTTGTAGCTGCAGAAAGAAATCTAGGAAGAAAATGGGGAAATCATGGAAAAATCTATTGGCTGTAAATCACTAGATATTGAAGAACTACAGGCAACTAATTTACTTTTTTAAAGTGATTGTGAGAGAAAATAATAGCGTAGAGTAAGTTATATCACAACTTCCCTCCCCCATCTATTTATTTTGCCTCCTCATTTCTAATTAAATTGCAACTACAAAAAGCAAACATGTCTAGAAGAGAATAACATAGTAAGGAGCTATCCATAGTGGTGTTGCAACACTGTAGTCTGGGAAGTAAAGCAGTATGCTTCCCACCTGTGGAAGGGTTAGTTTTCTCAGTTTTAATAAACCATTTGGGACATAGTTCCGTTTTGTGTAACGCTCTGGGGAGAGGGAAGGTATCAGAAATTGTTAAACTTTTATCAGTCAATCATGTCAGTTGCTCCTGTATTCTGAAACATGCAAAAGTAAGTTTTACTTTCTTAAGCTATACTGTAAATGTAGCACTTTAACCCCCACAATCTTCTTTCTTAATTTTGTTTCATCTTAACTTTTCTCCATCAGCTTGTTACTATGTTTCTTCTCACTCATTTTATTACTGTAATTTTGAATTGAATTGAATTTGGGGCAAACTCTTGTAGAGTACTTTTTCTTAAATTGAAGTTGTGGTCTTTCATCGATGGCTAGGGATAGTCAGATCAGTGGATTTAGTTCTCATGTCTGTATTTTAACTTGGCCTAAGGAAAAACAATTTATGTAGGATTATTTTACCTTTATGTTGAGTATTAGCCTTGCTCAGGTTAACAATCATTGCTCTTTTCCTACAAAGGGAGTGCCGTATAGCTGATCATCATAAATTAGCCTTCAATAAAGTGTTCTCATAGCTGAGTTTTGTTAACATGAGAACTACATGGTTTTCTTTGTCAGCTCACTGCATTAAAGGTTTTGTTTAAATCAGGTCCAGTTTCTGAAGTTGGCATTGTAACAAAACAAGTATTTGCTCAAGTAGGGATAGGAATGATACCATTCGCTGTGCAGATTATTCTAAATAATGAGTAACAACTAAATACAATGAAGTTAAACTCGCTTTGAATCACTAACAATAATGAAGAGTAATATTATGTTATGGAAATATAAGTTAACAGTGTACTTTGATAATTTCCACTGTTTATTTACCAAACAGAACAAATTTTAGCATTTTGTTGTAATAATCTCTGCAAAAGGACACATTTAAAACAAATGTAGTTTCAGTTGAGCTCTGCTTAGTTAATAACATAAATAAAAATTTTGGAACATGTGGGACAGCCATCAGTTTTGCTTCATTGACGGTGCAGACTCAATTATTCTTATCTCTAGAAAAGACCACTTTTATAGGTCAGGATTGAAGTGCAGTGGTGCAGCATAAGGCAGAGTTACTAACAGAATAATAAAAGGTTTTTGTGTCTAGAATTTCATTAGCAAAATAGGATTATTGTGGAATTCTTAAAGTTTCAGCATCAAATAGGTAAACACAGAAATGAGGAACACAAACAAAATGTTTTCGAGCAAATATTTAGTGTCTAGGGAACCCATTTTCCTAGGCTTTTCCTATTTGTGTCTTCAAATTGGTCACGCTGGTTTAAGTAGAGGTTTCAAAGTCTCATAGGTTTAGAATATAATTTCAGCTGAAGATCTGCTTTTTTTTGTTTTTTTCTTTTTTTTATTTTAGGGAAAAAATAG